>CM028361.1:25943089-26179422 GCA_016624345.1 Platycodon grandiflorus
ACTTATTAATCCTAACGACGACACGAAGGAGGTCAGTTGGAAAACGCAAACCTGAGGGGTAAGGGCATACAATAGGCCAAGCTAGAGGGGGGTGGCGGGCGCTATGACTATGTGGTCCCACTTGTATTTTCCATTTCTTCAACTATGTTCTAAATTAAATTACAATTCTGTTGTTGTCCGTCGTATGTGCATTCACACTTATATTGCTGGATGAGTGGGGTGGGTTTACTTCAATTATTATATGGGCTATATTGTTTTGTATTTCGATTTTCGAACCCATAATATTTAATGGTGTAGTCAACCCAATCCAGCCTAGCACTTGCACCTGCACATGAACATTGGCATTAGCTATTTAAAATCACAGCAATAACTGTGAGATTCTTTTTTTTTGGTACATGCTTGAAGTTTAGTTTTGTAAGATCCTAAATTACACTCTATTATGACTATTTTATTACTTAAATTAACAATCAATCCCTAACAACCATATATATAGACTTTTCACAAGTTTTTCCACTGCCTATCTGTTCATGGATGTGAACTTAATTTTTTAAAGTTTTTTTCTTAACAAATTACGTCTAATATATTCAAAATTAGTTGATAAATTAAGTTTCTACGAAATCACCATTTATACAAGGAGAATATTATTATTATATTTATCTATATACTCGTAATATATGCCTAGCTAGCTGCTCCTTCCATTATTGAAGAGTAAGTCTTGATATCAGAGCACATCGACTTGTTCCGCCCCCCCTTTTTCATCTTCCACCACATCCTTCAATTCGTCTGTATTCAGTTCCAAATCTACAATAGCTTCTGTGATCCTATAGCTTGAACAAGAAATGTCATCCTCCTCATCGTCTTCGGCCAGATCCTCAACCTCGTCCAGGTCCTCTGTTAGATCATGTACTAAACTTGGACTTGCTGAGATTGAGGAGGCCACCAATAACTTTGACCCCGCAAAAATCATTGTGAATGGGGAATTCGGGATTACGTACGAAGGCTTCCTCGAAAATGGCCAGACCGTTGCTGTCAAGCGTTACAACAAAGATGATAACATCGTTGACGAGTTTCGAAACGAGGTTCAGATACTCACAAAGTATCCTAGTGACTACCTCGTCTCTCTCATAGGTAAATGCGAAGAATCACAGGAGATGATACTCGTTCACGAATTTATGAAAAATGGAACCCTCGCAGATCATCTTTTCAGCAAAGATGCCACTCTCTCTTGGGAGCAACGACTTCGGATTTGTATTGATGCGGCTAAAGGCTTGAAATACCTCCACGATGACACTGGTAACACCAAGAGAATCATCCACCGCAACATGAATCCTGCCAACATTCTGTTAGATGAGAATTGGTCCGCCAAGATTTCTGAGTTTGGGTACGCAAAATTGGGCCCTGCAAACACGAAAAATACTGCTGTGAAGACCGATGTAAAAGGCAAATCTGCCTATCTTGATCCATACTATAATCTGACGGGGCAACTAACTAGGAGAACTGACGTATACGCCTTTGGTGTGGTTCTGTTTGATGTTCTGTTCGGTAGGCCGGCTTTTGATGGACTTGACCAGAAGCATCAGAAACTCGGCCAGTGGACTCAACAATGTTTGACTAATGGTACCATTGATCAGATCGTTGATAAGCGTTTAGAAGGGCAAATCTCACAAGAATGTTTGAAGGAGTTTGTACAGCTAGCATCCAGCTGCTTGCTTGATAATCCAATTAATCGCCCTAAGATGTCTCAAGTAGTGGAAAAGCTCGAGTCTATATTGAAATTGTCCCTAAAGAAGCATCCTTCAACTTAGGATCACAGGTAACGTACGTCTTTATTAGAGAACATTTCTTACCTCTAACAAAATTGTGGAACATAATGCTTCGCTCAGATAAGTAATTTATTTTCATTATTTGTCTTTGAATGGTTCAGCTGGTGGATGCACGTGCCTCGTTCGGCTTCAAGCAGCTCAGTCAGTGATCCATCTGTCTTTGGCCTCCTTGTTTAATTTGTGGTTTATTTCCTTTTTGCTGTTTTATCGTCTTCAATTTGGTCATGATTGGATTTCTTCATTGTAGTTTGTGTACTCCAATTTTCATACGGTTGAGCTGTTACATGTATTTTTACTTGATGAATGCTAAGGTGCCTGAATTTTCCGTCAAATCATGGCCAGAGTTCTAGACAATCTAGTGAAGTTTCCCTTATCAGTCACAACAGTGAACAACATCTGGTTGGGGGGAAGGGTTGTATTATTGAATCTGCCTTTTCAGTTAGCATTTATCGGCTTGGATTTTTCTTTTATCAAAATGCCCCATACTTGAATGACTTGATCTTCTTTTAATGAGATAGATATTATCAATTTTACAAACTGAAAATCTCTTTAGTGGGAATTAGTAGAACTGAGAATGCAATACCGAAAGACCTTTGTGATATTGGTAGGGGTAGAATGAAATGAGATGTCAAAAGTTTGATTGATCTCAGTCAATACACGGATGCCTTGCCCTTGTGTGCCTGTTATGAATCTGGGGTTGTTTTTCTTCTTTGGGAGCTATTTGCGCTGCGGCAGTTTTTGAGTATGGAAAAAGTCGCCGCTATACAAGAGGTTTGATTAATAAAACTCCCAAAACCTATCATATCACTTGCAAGTATTAAAGAGACTGTATTTGCACTGCAGCAAAACAATTGGCATGTCTCCTTTGATATACCTGGAATTTGTTCCTATATGGGGCAGATGCTTCGCCCTGAATCAGGCAGTAGGAAAGTAGCGAGATTGGAGCAAGGGACCGTTGTGAAAAAAAAAAAATAATAATAAAACAGATTGATAATTAAATGAATTCTCCAAGGCACGAAAATTTTTTCGCTATCTTTAAGAAATATTTCACCCCTCCAAATTAATTTGTGATTCACAAAGGGTTGTATATGAAAATCTATCTCAAGATACAATGAAGTTTGTTTAATTCAAAATGTGACTTTTTTATCAAACCAAGAAACACTTATAAAATCTAATGATACTCAAAAATCAATTTTCAATTACGTTCGACCAATCATATGTGACTTTGTGACTCTCTTTGAAAACAACTCGAGGGTTAAACTAACGAATACCAGGCGCAAGCTCTGAGGCAACTTTCTTAGTTAAGGCTCTTTAATTTCCACGGGGAAAGTCATGGTTGCCCCTCTCTTTGGACTTTTCTCTAAGAAAGACAGGCCTGATCTGAGGCATGATTAATGTCAGCCACAAGCGGCTGACTGTCTTCCCTCGATGTTTCCATCTACAAGAGTTGGGGATCATGCCTCAGCCAGCTCAAGCACCACTCACAAAAGATCTCATTCATTCCAAAATGACCCTTTTTTTTAAACAATTTCGACGCACATTTGAAACAAATTTTCACAACATTTTTTGTAGTTGTAGGGATCGAGAAATGAAAAACTAGCTGACCGGTTTGGTTAGTGTTGTATATTATATAGATTTGCTTGTATCCATAACCTAAGTCTAAGTCAAGGTGGCTAATGGTCCTGCGTGTCTGTTAGAGTGACAACTTGTACTTAGAAAAGTGCTTGTAATAGCTTAAGATTGCTCTCTGTACTTAGCCTAGTCTTCAGAAGTTAGCCTATCATTGATTGGACATGTTAGAGATCAGCTATCCTCATATCAGCCGAGTTTCACAAGTCATCGGACAAGTTCATTCCAACCAAGCTTCATCAGCAGTGTTGAATACCTAAAGATCGTCCGATCAAGACTTTACTGGTGACATGCCTTAAGACTATCTGCAGTATTTCTTGTCAACGATGATACAACGATAACCTGCAAAGAGCATTAAATGATTCATTCCATATTAGGCAATCATCTCAGAAAAGGATATTCTGTCTGCTCTTATTATCTACCTACTTTTGGCAATGTTGCAGAAGTCAGTCTGAATCTTGCAGAATCACCTATCAGAATTCAACAGCAAGATTAGAGCAATAAATGCATACAAATTCAAATCCTCTAAGGCTGAAGATCTCCAACGGCTACCTAAATCTTCGTGAGTATAGATAGAAGACTCCATGACAGCATTGAAGATAACTAGCGATCAATCAAATGAACTTCAACTAACTCTCTGAAAATCTTCATCTTCAACTGCTAGTTCATTAAAAAGCTTCAAAGCCAAACCTGTAACAACATTCTTTGGAGAGCACCATTCTTAGACGAAAAGTCTTTATTGCTCTTCATTGATTGCAATCCTTGCATTCATAGCACACGAGAATTATATCTCTCTAGATATCAATTCTCCCACAAAACACTTGATCAACTATTTTATGTACACGATCCATTAGTGATCTATTTTGTAAAAATTCTAGTGGTAAACTTAGTACACATTTTTTAAATTCAAAGTTGACCACTTTGGTTGTGGACGTAGTACTTATTTATAAGTGTGAACCATATTAAATTTCTTGTCTATCTCTTTTATGTGCTTGTGATTTGCTATTACTTATTAATTTTCAGAATTCCAACAGCTTTGAAAACAGCTGATCTTGTCCTATCAAGATCAGCCATCTTGAACTTGTCCTATACTTCATTCTATTCGGCTGCAAAATCTTTTCTAACTTAAGTGAACTAACTTTTAAATCAATTCTTCAAAAATTGGACATAGGCTATTCAACCCCCCCTTCTAGCCTATTTGAGCACCTTGAGACCTAACAGTTAGTGTTGGAATGTTGGAGGCCCAATAGGGCAGCCCATTCCCTAGCCCAAGTCCATGACCCAACTCCCTGGCAGCCCACCCTTCCCCTTGTGCAAACCGGATGTCACTACTAGAAAACACGTTATTACTGTCGGAGAAATCCGACAATAATTGAAAAATTCCGACAGTAATTATACATTTACTGTCGGAACTGCTCCGACAGTATCCGACAGTAAACCTTCGACGGTGATTTCTCTCTGACAGTAATCCGACAGTAATTACTGTCGGTAATTACTTTCGGATTTTACTCCGACAGTAATTACTGTCGGATATTCCGACAGTAATACAATAACGGTCATTAACAATGTGTTAGTTTACTGTCGGATTATCGTTAAATTTTTTACGGAGCTCCAACAGAAACTGGCCACCGTTCTTATTTTTAACATGAAATTACTGTCGGATCTCCGACAGTAATGTTAGAAAAACTTTTTAATTACTGTCGGAGCTCCGACAGTAATTTAAAATAAAAATAAAAAAAAATTTTAAAATTTTGAAATTGGTTTTTTTTTTTCACCTGATATAACAATTATATATACACAATCACACACACAACACTGCAACAATAAACTATAATTAACAAATAAAATATAAATTAAATTAAAATTAATATATATACAATTTAAAAAATATTACAGTACTAAAATAATGTGTCTACTGTGGAGGGGGGTCAAATAAATTACGGACAATCAAAGACCTAGTAGGTTGAGGCTGCTGCTGCTGTTGCTGCTCCATGAACAGTCGTCGCAGCTGCTTTAGCTGCTGCATTAGCTGTCGCGTTTGCCGATTCTCCTCGGCCTGCTGTTGCATCTGCTGTCGCGTCTGCTGTACCTCCTTGGCCTGCTGCTGCACCAGCTGCTCGAGAGTCTGCGTCTTCTCGATCAGGGCACGCTCAGTAGCTGACTGGTGCGTAGGACCAGAAGACGCGGTCGCGGAGGAAGAAGTCGATCTGCCTGGTCTCAACACAGCGGCGCCGTGGTCACCAAAGCCGTAGAGACGATCTCCCCTCTTCTTCCGTGACTCCGCAGTCACCGAATGCCAAATGTTGCCGACAAAGGGCATCATTTCCTCAGGGATCGTCTGGACAAGCCCCTCGGCGACCTACGTGTCCATACTCGCCTTATAGTCATCCTGTGTCACAAAAACATAAAAACATTAATATTAACATTTTAATTAACTAATAAACAAAATAAAATTAAAATATTTTAAGTAATACTTACAAATACTTTCTTTGCCGTCTCATCGACAAAGACAAACGGCGAATCAGCACCAGGAGGAGCAGGAGTGGTGTGGGTCGCAGCAAATAAATCAGTGTAGGGTATCTCGGAACCATAGTATCGATTCTACAAATATAATAAATTAAATTAGCGAACAATACATATTAAGGTATAACATGATCAACTTATAAGAAAACAATAAAAACGGTCTATATATATATATATATATATATATATATATATATATATATATACTCAAACCCTACTAAGATAGCCTATTTGAACTCAATCCCTTCTCATAACAACCTATTAGGACTCAAATCGTTATAAAAAGTCTATTTACACTCAAACTCCTTCTAAAACAACTTATTTATACTCAGAACCCTGCTAAAACAACTTATTTAGACTCAGAGCCTTCTAAAACAACCTATTTACACTCAAACCCTTCTAAAGCAGCCTATTTAAACTCAAAACCCTTTTATAACGGCCTATTTACAATCAAACCCTTCTAAAACAGCCTATTAAAACTTAAATCGTTATAAAATAGTCTATTTACATTTAAACCCCTTCTAAAACAACTTATTTGCACTCAGAGCCCTGCTTTCAGGCATGGATTTCATAGCACCCACATGACTGCCCAACAAATTAATTTAAACTGTAAGTAAAACAATAAAATATGTTATATATCTTTTGAGGAATTAATAAAAGTCTATTTACATTCAAACCGCCCCTTCTAAAATAACTTATTTGCACTCAGAGCCCTGCTTTCAGCCATGGATTTCATAGCATCCACATGGCTACCCAACAAATCAATTTAAACTGTAAGTAAAACAATAAAATATGTTATATATCTTTTGAGGAATTCATAAAATCCTATTTACACTCAAACCCCTTCTAAAATAACTTATTTGCACTCAGAGCCCTGCTTTCAGCCATGGATTTCATAACATCCATATGGCTACCCAACAAATCAATTTAAACTGTAAGTAAAACAATAAAATATGTTATATATCTTTTGAGGAATTAATAAAGGCATATTTACACTCAAACCCCTTCTAAAATAACTTATTTGCACTCAGAGCCTTGCTTTCAGCCATGGATTTCATATCATCCACATGGCTACCCAACAAATCAATTTAAACATGTATTAATTATAATACAACACATTAAAGTCCTTACCATGCGCAAGTGGTGCTCGGAGGTGTTGATCGACCCTGAGGTGTGCTTCACCCCCCTCCCCGTTGAGCTCAACCTGTTTTGCCTTTGTCGCTCAGCGATAACCCTAGCTTCCTCGGAATTCCACGCCGAGGTAAACCTATGAAAATGTTATAATTGTTATAGATATAATATATACAAAATAACATATATTTAAGGAATGGAATTAAATCAAGTATACTTATTATAATGTACTTACTGGCGCCAGACATCATCAATGAAACCTGGAGCCCTTGCCCTCTTCTCATTCCACGCCTTCTTCATGGCGTAGATCCAGTCGCGGTACTTCTTACCGTACAACAACCTAAATGCCTCGTACGCCTCGGTGTCAGAGTGCTCAGGTCAACAATAAGTCCGCTGTAAGTTTGACCAATTTAAACATATTAAATATAAACTTTGATAGAAAGTATTAAATTATTAAACTTTAACATATCTTATCTTACCCTAAAATCATCCCACCAGGAGTCTCGGACTTCCTTAGGTACGTCAGAGTACTGTGGCCAGTATTCCTCGTGCCTCATCAAACGTAGGATGCGTCCAATAAAGCGAGCAGGATCGGGATACCCGCCTGCAAACCTGTCAAATATATATTAAACAAATTTATTACACAAATATGTAATTAACATTTAACCAAGGAAGCATTAAATTTTTTAATAAAACTGTAAAATTATTACTTACTGCTTAAGGCCGGAGATGGTAAGGATAATCCTACCATCTCTATCAACAACCTCTGGGGTAGATGATGACCCAACCCCGCTGATTGGATCGTGGGGAGAGTCGGGCGCATCCTCGGGCTGAGAAAAGTGAGACTCAGCTCCTCCTGTAGGTACAGGTGGCTGTGTACCTGTAATGCAAGTAGGTAGAAGTCGGACCTTACCAGTCCGACCCCTACCTCTACCAGCTCGTCTTGACATGTCTATATATGATAAAAATATAATTAATATATTAATGATGACAATTAATGCTAATTTTATATGACAATTAAGTTAAAACACATAACATAAAGTAAAATGAATCTTCTTCATGATAACAAGTAACATACAAATAGTGTTCTACACATGACATTTAATTTTAAACAAAAAATAAAAGAACCTAAACGGTACACAAGACTACTCAGAGTCTTCATTCTCAATGTCTTCATTTTTTTCATTCTCAGATTCTTCAGTCTCAGCGTTTGAGTCGCTACTATAAAACTCAAGTTCTTCTTTATCGTCATCCTCGGACATGCAATCCAATTCATCTTCTATTACCTCTTCGTCTTCTTCTGCATCACTTTCAATAATCAGGACTTCGTCTTCAGACGGGGAAGGAGGTGGCAAATCAATGGGTAATACTATTTCCAGGCCCAAGGGAGGCACGGGCATTTCATCCATTGGATGACTATCAGAAGATACAATGGGAGGCACGGGCATTTCATCTTCTTGATAACATCCTTCTAATGACGATTTTGTAGTTATGTTGTCAGACCAATATGCTATATCAATCGTGCTTCTGGCCTTAGCCTTCCAAACAGCCCACCATCCCCTCTCATCAGCTCGCCGATAAGGGTATGGTGTCATGTATACTTGTTGTGCTTGTGATGCTAAGATGAACACATCATCACCCGTATGTCTAGACGTCTGCTTCACATCGATTAGGTAAAACGAGTCGTGCTTTTTTATACCTCATACAACGTCTCGCCAGTCACAATTGAATATGACTATATTTTTCCTCCCGATATATCGTAACTCGATGAGTTCTTTAAGGACACCATAATAGTCAACGTTGCCTTCAAGATTGACACCGCTGTTATCTGTTTGCTTTCCCTCCCCGTATTCCTTAGTATGGAAGACATAGCCATTCACATAATATCCGTTGTATAAAGTAACTCTCATCAACGGATTTGCAGATATGTGAGATAATCTCGTGACTTTCGGGTCATTAAGATGTTCCAAAAACTGGAAAGTAATTCATAATAGGCATTTTTAAATGACTGAGATATTATACCGTTTGGATGCATATATAAAATGTCTACATATAAATCGAGCCAGGAAATGATATTTACATATTTGCGTAACCACGACGGAAACTCTTTCTCTGTCCTGATTTCTCGCAATTCGTCAGATATATCATCTCCGGTTTGATCTTTGAACATACTGCATTAGGTTTAGAGTTTATATGAGTTATTTATGCATGTTGCAACTTTAATTTGAATCGGACGACTATCTAAAATTAAATGAAATTGATAATTAACTTACTTGAGATATTCCTCAACCTCAGGACAATTAAGGAGTATATAGAGTCTTGCAGTGTCATACTCCTTATTGCTTAGCATTCGAGTCTTAACCGGTTTACCGAGTGGCCGACCCGGAGCATTAAATAATGAAATGTCTCCATTGGCATCGAGCTCTCCCTCATCATAATTGCGCACAACCCTAGTCAATCTCGATTCAATATCGGGATGAAAATATTGCGCGAAAAAGGCAACAACTTCCTTTATAATAATAGCCTCGCATATTGAGGCCTCAACCTTTGCCCTGTTTCTCATCTTCCTTTTCAAATAACCGAGATACCTGTTTGCAGATGCATGACAGGATAAATAAATGTTACACAAGTTATAACCTACTTTTAAGTATGTTATATGTAACGCCCGCATCATTTGCATCATTTTATCGCATATAATTTCGTGTGTATTTTGCATATCTCATATCGTCATTTGCATCATTTTACCGAGAATGATTACATGTGTTTCGTGTGCCATATTATTGCTTAAGTCTTGTAATGTATCGTGTTTGAAGTCGTGTTGCGAGTGAGTATGATTGGACCTAGGGAAAAGAAAGAAGAAAACAAACTGTATTTGGCTTACAAGCCTTGGCACGACCGTGCAGCCTGGTTGGCACGGCCGTGCGAGGCCTTCCAGTGAGTTGATATTGCAATTTGAGTTTAGCACGACCGTGCAGCCATGTTGGCACGGCCGTGCGAAGCTAACCAGAAAGTCCAGACCTTGCCATGAGGGTTGGCACGACCGTGCAGCCCCCTTGGCACGACCGTGCGAGTTTGGCACGACCGTGCAGCCTATTTGGCACGGCTGTGCGAAGCTGTCCAGGTTGAACACATACGCGAAAAGCCCACTTTTCATTTAAATTGAGTGGCCCTCGTGAGGCCACGTCATCAACCGAGAGAGGGAGCCATTTCAGCCACTTAAAACTCTAAGAGAGACTTGGTTTCTCCCACCATTTCACCATAGAGCATAAGAGAAAAGTAGAGAGAGAGAAGTGAGGGTTTAGAGAGAGAAGTAGAGATTTCTTGGGTTTGTGAAAGAATCTCGACGATCCGACCACACCATTGCGAAGGTCTCGACGAGAGGAAGCTTTTCTACCGATTGGATTTTCGTTTTCTCCACTTTTTCCGACGAGAGGTAAGCTACTACCCCCTCTTCTTCTCGTTTTATGTCTCCTATGGCATTCTAGACCTCTATTACGTAAGGTTACCATGCTAGATATGTGAATATGTGATTTTGCCATGAAATGTGGTTGTTGGCTTGTGAATATTGTTATAACTTATAATGTGATGTTGGGAACTCGAAATTTGGCGATAATATGTTAGGATAAAGTGCAAGATCACTTCCGTAACTCGTCATCATTAGTAACCTAAAATGACTCTAACGGAGTCGGTTAGGGTTTGATAATTAATGAGACCACGTGTGTGTTTTGTGAGCTCTTTGGATGCTCGAGAGACCCGTTGGGGAATTGGTTACGCAATATACGAGCATTGGTATTGTGTTGAATTTGATGATTGGTATTATATGGCTATGTGTACTAGATTTATTGGCGTACATTAGCATGTTGTTGTTGTTGTCGTTATACTCCCTACTTTGGAGTATAATGCCTTTATTTAATGTTAAGTAAACACTACTTGAACATTTGTTTGATTAGTTAACATGTCGAGTAAACATCTACTTGAGCATTGTTTAAGTCCATGGCATATTTGTTGGAGGTGTATTGACGCTCGGTTATTGCGTGAGCCAGGGCTACGTAATAGCCAAAGGCCAATACACTGGGCCTCGCCCTACCGTTGGCCGCGGTAGGGGTTATAGCGCTAAGTGTTGTACGGAATAAACGCGACCTTGGTAAGCTATACCGTGATTGTTTCTCGGGTCGTTGGGGACCGAGTCTTCACGTCGACGTGGATACGGAAAACGGTTCACTTGGGTTTTGTTATTTGGTTCGATGATCGGGTACAACATCAACGGTTTCTTCTTTGGTATTATTGGTTGGTTGGTTGGAAGTTGGTATGTCGGAGGTGTACCTCGACGGTATCCTTTTATATGTGTTACATATCGCACCTATGTGAGTTGCATGCTACGTGACCTATGATATACATTATTTGATGTGATGATGATTGGAAATGATTATATTGTGACAACCATGTTATAAGCAATTCTTATTACTGTGTGCATCTCGCATGCCATCTTGTTGCATTAGTAGCTTATTGAGTTTTATAACTCACCCCGTCCATTGTTTATTGTTTTCCTTAGATCCCGAGCCTGCGAGAAACCCCCAGTGATCGTACGTTGTTGTCCGGCGTCGTCTGCAGTCTTTCTTTTGGTAGTGCTCCTTGAGCCTTGGTAGTTTTCTTTTGGTGAGACCGAGGGTACATGTGTTATCTAAACAGTGTAAAGTTGGGTAGAAGTCCCGTACTTGCTATTTTATTCATATTCTTTTGTAGATGCCGACGTGGATGTCAGGCTTTGTAAATGATGTTACTTATTTTTGTATTCCGCGCACTCTGATAATATTATATGTAAGTCCCGAGTTTCTTAGCTCGTGGGTTTGTTGGTTATGTTATGTGATTATTTCCGGCCTTTGTATGCCGTGACGTGTTGTTTTGGTTTTAAAATAAACATACACTTGCATTACAGGGTGTTATGCACGAAAAGTGATTTTGAATTTGTGCATTTTGTGTCCCGTCTCACGAACCGAATGAGATACCATATAGGATCTTGGGTCGGGTCGTGACAGTTGGTATCAGAGCCAGGTTAGCTCGCTGGGATTTGGTATCCTTGGCTTAGGCGGGGGTTGGTTGAGTGTGTCTAAGTCGTTAACGACGAGTGTTTGTTGCAGGTGAACAATCATGGTTGAGACTCGAAATGGAGCTGGTTCTAGTAGGGCCGCGGAGGCCGAAAGGGATACCCGTAGGATCGGGCCGTCTAACCCATCTCCTAATCAAGCTACCGGACAGTCGTCAGAGAGTCCTATGAATCAGAATGAGGCCTTCATGCACACGATGCAGGGGTTTATGCAGACTATGATGGAGATGAACTGCCAGACCATGGACATGAACCGACAGGCCATGGATGGACAGGGTCAAGTGGGTGGTCAGAGAGTAGTGCAACCGGCCGGGGGAGTCGGGGATAACGATCGCCGATTGGAGAGGTTTTTGAAGATGAAACCAAGGAGCTTTAATGGTGAACCGGATCCAGAGAAGGCCGAGAGGTGGATCGAGTCGACGGAGAAGGTTTTTGCAGCATTGGGATGTACGGATGAAGAGAAGATCAAGTTTGCCACATTCAAGCTTGAGGATGCGGCTGAGCATTGGTGGAAGGTTTTGGAGGCCAGTTGGGTGCAGGATCAAGTGATAAGGACATGGGAGCTCTTTTTGCAGCGGTTCCGGAATCAGTTCGTTCCGGATGTGATACAAGCAAGGAAAGAAGTGGAATTTCTTGGTCTGGAGCAGGGAAGTTTGTCGATAGCTCAGTATTCTGCTAAATTTACTGAGTTATCCCGGTATTGCACACATCTATTACCGACAGAGGAGAAGAAAGTCTATCGTTTTGTGAAGGGATTGAGGACCGAGTATCGGAAGCAACTCATACCACTTGAGTTGGCAAGTTACCAGAGGGCAGTGGACAAGGCCTACAAAATCGAGCACGATATTGAGGAGCACCGTACTAAGACGGGGAACACCAGTGGGAATCAGCGGGGAAACACTAGTGGTACGCAACAGTCGGGACAGTCGAGGTGGAGAAATCAGGGTAACCGTGGGACTGGCAACAGAGAGGGAAATAACAACCGCAGAGGAGGACAGAACCAACAGAGAAAGGGAAATCAGGGGAACGCCGTGCAGGGGCAGCGGGCCCAAGGGGTGACATGTACATTTTGTTTGAGGACTGCTCATACGGAAGAGAGTGCTGGAAGAAACAGGGGAAGTGCGTCCTCTGTGGTGATAGCACGCACTTCCAGAGGGATTGCCCAAGAAATAAAGGGGTCCAACTGGGAGGTGCGCAACAGAATACGGGCACCAAAAGAGATAACGAGGGTCGCCCTAGAGTCCAGGGTCGTGTCTTTGCCCTAGACCAGAATAGGGTGCCCGAAGCCACCAATGTCATAGGAGGTACCTTACTCGTCTCTAGTGTTAAAGCCTGAGTTCTCATAGACCCAGGATCATCGCATTCATACATCGCATCGCATTTTGCCTGCCATTTGCATCATATGCCTGAATCTTTGCCGTATGTACTTGAGGTGTCTACTCCGATGGGAGAGTGCCAAGTAGCTTCGGATGTTTATCATGATTGTGATGTTATTGTTGATGGCCACCATTTACCTGCTGATTTGGTTGTTTTGCCTATTCGGGATTTTGACGTAATTTTGGGTATGGATTGGTTGCATGCACACCATGCTGTTGTTGACTGTCGTAAGAAGTTTGTTACTTTTGATATGCCAAATCTGTCGTCTTTTGTGTTTGTTGGTGACAAGTGTATGGGTGGTGTTCGACTTATTTCGGCTTTGAAAGCCCGTAAGTTGTTATCTCGTGGTTGTTCGGGGTACTTGGCTTGTGTGGTGGATAAGTCGAAAAGGGTGGTTATGTTGGATGATGTTGCGGTTGTTCGTGAATTTCTGGATGTCTTTTCTGATGACTATGAATTGCCTCCTGATAGAGAATTGGAGTTCTGTATTGAGTTGTTACCGGGTACCGCGCCGATATCGAAAGCACCGTATCGCATGGCGCCGGCCGAGTTGAAGGAACTAAAGATTCAGTTGCAAGAGTTGCTTGATCGGGGTTTCATTAAACCGAGTGTATCGCCTTGGGGTGCACCGGTGTTGTTCGTAAGGAAGAAGGATGGTTCGTTGAGGCTATGTATCGACTACCGGGAGTTGAATCAGGTTACAATTAAGAATAAATACCCACTCCCACATATTGATGATTTGTTTGATCAGCTTCGAGGTTCTGTAGTGTACTCCAAACTCAACCTTAGGAGTGGTTATCATCAATTGAAGGTTAGAAAGAAGGATGTTCCTAAGACAGCATTTAGGACTAGATACGGGCATTTTGAGTTTGTGGTCATGCCCTTTGGGTTGACTAATGCACCCGCGGTGTTTATGGATTTGATGAATAGGGTGTTCTTGCCGTATCTTGATTGTTTTGTGGTTGTTTTTATTGATGACATTTTGGTGTACTCGAAGTCTCGGGAAGAGCACGAGAAACACTTGAGGATTGTGTTGACGGTTTTGAGGGAAAGGAAGTTGTATGCCAAGTTTAACAAGTGTGCCTTTTGGTTGGAAGAAGTGACATTTTTGGGACATATAGTGTCGGGCAAGGGGATTTCAGTTGACCCGACAAAGATTGAGGCCGTGGTAAGTTGGAAGAGACCCGAGACGGTGACGGAGATTCGGAGTTTCTTGGGGTTAGCGGGTTATTATCGGAGGTTTATAGAGGGATTCTCTAAGATTGCAACCCCTTTGACGACTCTGACTCAGAAGAATAAGCCGTTTGTGTGGAATGATAAGTGTGAGGCGAGTTTTCGGGAATTGAAGGAGAAGTTGACTACGGCTCCTATCTTAGCATTGCCGAATGGACATGATGGGTTTGTGATTTATAGCGATGTTTCGAAGGAAGGTTTGGGTTGTGTCTTGATGCAGAATGGAAGGGTCATTGCTTATGCTTCACGGAAGTTGACTCAGTATGAACAGAACTACCCGACACACGATCTCGAGTTGGCTGCAATTATTTTTGCTCTTCATAAATGGAAGCATTATTTGTATGGGGCTAAATTTGAGGTGTTCACTGATCATAAAAGTCTTAAGTATTTATTTTCACAAAGAGAGTTGAATAATCGGCAGCGTAGATGGATGGAACGGTTGAAGGATTACGATTGTACTATCTTATATCACCCGGGAAAAGCCAATGTTGTGGCCGATGCACTAAGTAGGAAAGCGTATGTTTCATGTTTGATGACTAGGGAATGGAAGATGCTAGAGGACATTCGTGATTGGGGTCCTAGTGAATCTAGCCATGGGGTGATTTTTGCTAATATTCGGGCTACTCCGGTGTTGTTCCAACGGATCAAGGAGACTCAAGAGAGTGATCCAGAGTTGAAGAAATTGATTGATGAGTTAGGTGGGGGTAATACCCCAGATTTTGCTAAGAATAGTGATGGTATTCTGACATTTCGGGGTAGAGTTTGTGTACCGGCGATTGAGGAAGTAAAACGACAAGTGTTAGATGAAGCCCATAAGTCTAAATACACAATTCACCCTGGGAGTACCAAGATGTATCGGGATTTGAAGAAGAATTTTTGGTGGAATGGAATGAAGAGGGAAATTGCCGAGTTTGTGTCGAAGTGTTTGACGTGCCAACGGATTAAGGCAGAACATCAGAGGCCAACTGGACTGTTGCAACCTTTGGAGATTCCGGAATGGAAATGGGAGAATATCGCAATGGATTTTGTGACAGGGTTACCGAGGACTCGACGAGGTCATGATGCGGTTTGGGTTATTGTCGATAGATTGACTAAGTCGGCCCATTTCCTTTCCATTGCGATTTCGGATTCGTTAGAGAAGCTTGCTTCATTGTATATTCAGGAGATTGTGAGGTTGCATGGGGTGCCAGTGAGCATTGTATCGGACAGGGATCCGCGGTTTACTTCTCGGTTTTGGCAATCACTTCAGAGTGCTTTGGGGACGAAGTTGAATTTGAGTACAGCATTTCACCCGCAGACCGAAGGACAGTCCGAGAGAACGATTCAAATACTTGAGGATATGTTGAGAGCTTGCTCGATGGACTTTAAGGGAACTTGGGATTCGCATGTGCCATTGATCGAGTTCGCCTACAATAATAGTTATCAGTCGAGTATCGAGATGGCTCCGTATGAGGCACTTTATGGTAGGAAGTGTCGTTCTCCGATTTGTTGGGATGAAGTTGGTGAAGCGAAGTTATGGGGTCCGGAAATGGTTCATGAATCGGCGGAGAGTGTGAAGATTATTCGGGAAAGATTGAAAACGGCCCAGAGTAGACAAAAGAGTTATGCCGACAATAGACGTAGGGATCTTGAGTTTGAGGTTGGCGATCACGTGTTTTTGAAGGTTTCGCCTCGGATTGGAGTTAAGAGGTTTGGAAAGAAAGGAAAATTGGCCCCGAGGTTTATTGGACCGTTTGAGATCTTGGAAAGGATTGGAAAGTTGGCGTATAGACTTGCATTGCCGCCATCGATGTCAGGTATTCATGATGTATTTCACGTATCGATGTTGAGGAAGTATTTGATGGATGCCTCGCATGTGTTGGAGTATGAGCCGGTGGATTTGACACCCGACCTTTCGTATGTTGAGCAACCGGTACGAATTTTGGACACAAAGAAACAAGTACTAAGGACGAAGACTACACCCCTCGTGAAGGTGTTGTGGAGGAACCACAATGTCGAGGAGGCCACTTGGGAGACCGAGCAGGAGATGCGTGAGAAGTATCCCGCGTTGTTTGATGGAGTCGGTAAGTAAATTCGCGGACGAATTTATTCCAAGGGGGTGAGGATGTAACGCCCGCATCATTTGCATCATTTTATCGCATATAATTTCGTGTGTATTTTGCATATCTTATATCGTCATTTGCATCATTTTACCGAGAATGATTACATGTGTTTCATGTGCCATATTATTGCTTAAGTCTTGTAATGTATCGTGTTTGAAGTCGTGTTGCGAGTGAGTATGATCGGACCTAGGGAAAAGAAAGAAGAAAACAAACTGTATTTGGCTTACAAGCCTTGGCACGACCGTGCGAGGCCTTCCAGTGAGTTGATATTGCAATTTGAGTTTGGCACGACCGTGCAGCCATGTTGGCACGGCCGTGCGAAGCTGACCAGAAAGTCCAGACCTTGCCATGAGGGTTGGCACGACCGTGCAGCCCCCTTGGCACGACCGTACGATTTTGGCACGACCGTGCAGCCTATTTGGCACGGCCGTGCGAAGCTGTCCAGGTTGAACACATACGCGAAAAGCCCACTTTTCATTTAAATTGAGTGGCCCTCGTGAGGCCACGTCATCAACCGAGAGAGGGAGCCATTTCAGCCACTTAAAACTCTAAGAGAGACTTGGTTTCTCCCACCATTTCACCATAGAGCATAAGAGAAAAGTAGAGAGAGAGAAGTGAGGGTTTAGAGAGAGAAGTAGAGATTTCTTGGGTTTGTGAAAGAATCTCGATGATCCGACCACACCATTGCGAAGGTCTCGACGAGAGGAAGCTTTTCTACCGATTGGATTTTCGTTTTTTCCACTTTTTCCGATGAGAGGTAAGCTACTACCCCCTCTTCTTCTCGTTTTATGTCTCCTATGGCATTCTAGACCTCTATTACGTAAGGTTACCATGCTAGATATGTGAATATGTGATTTTGCCATGAAATGTGGTTGTGGGCTTGTGAATATTGTTATAACTTATAATGTGATGTTGGGAACTCGAAATTTCACTACAAGAAAATGATGAATTTGCTACGACTTTTTGTCTACAAAATTAAATTCGTAGCAAAATTATGTGTTTTTACTACAAAATTATAATTTTGTAGTTAATACAGAATTATTGGGCAACAAAATTAATTTCGTCGGCAAATGTGGCTCATTAGCGACGAACATCTTTCTTTTGTAGGCAAATGAAGGCTGAAAAATTGGGCGCACTTTCTTTGGCGCGCGCGGGAATTGGTTTAATTAGATTAGCGACGAAATGAAGCCCATCGTCGACGGAATAAGTCCATCGATAAAGGGTACTATTCAGCTGCTGTTGATTTCATCGCAAAACATACTTTTAATTACGGAGATAAAAGGGAAAAATCGATCAAAAAAGTACTCAGAAATCAGAGCACCATCGTCTCTTTCTCACTCAAAACCCAAACGATCACCTCTTTCACCGTCTCCATCTCACCTCTCTCAATTGCCACATCCGCCGTCACTGCGTCCCCGGCGCGACATAGCTCCGGTCAGTCCCTCGAGCCTACTTTGCGCCACCTTCCTAATAGAAGCCGCCGGGTTGAGCCCTCTGGCTTTGAGAACCATTGCCTACTATCCCGGATCAAACTTTGAGAGCGCAGGCTTTCCTTTTGCAGCTAGGTTCGCCTCCCTCCTTCTTGCATCTCTCTCCCCCTCTCTGTCTCTGTCTCTCTCTCGCTCAACACACACACACATATGCACGCATACAGATCATATGCACGCATACAGAATTTTAATCTTTTAATTATTGTTGGCATTGATCTTTAATTCTAATTCCACAAGAACAGAGTTAATTCTAGGGTTTTATTCTCAATTTGGTTGGTTGGCGCAATTCTTGTGTAATCTCCTTTTCTTCTTATGTGTGCTTTACTGTTGTATTTGGGTGATTTTGCACTAGAGTTCAATTAGGACTAATTAGGACTTGAATGACATTACTATTCAAGTTCAATTGCTGGCTGGTGTGTGTGTCTATGAACTCTATGTATGCATCTACTCTCAATTTTGATTTGGTCTTTAGAAACGCGGCTTATGCTTTGCCTGCCTGAGCTTCTGGTGTCATGTTCCCTATTAATATCCAGCATTTCCCTAAACTTGAATGACATTACTATTCAAGTTCAATTGCTGATGTTCATAAACAACGAATGGTCATATCTCCACTATTGAGATTGGTTTTTTCTTTGACTTCATTGGTCGAGACATCTGAATTTTTTGAGGTTTGCCTCCTTACAACATGTAGAATTAAGTAATTTTTTTAACAGTTCCTGTTTACCTTTGTTGTACTCCTCCTTTCCAAAATAAGTGGCCCCTATTGACTTTACACGGGTTTTAAGAAAAGATTTGATTCTATGTAATTTTCTTTTAATACCCTTAAATTATCCCTTAGGGTGTCAAATCAATGGGTCTCTCTCCTTTTTTTTTCATCTCACAGTTAGTAAGGGGTTACAGACAATTTGCTTAAAGAATCTTTCTAAAAATGGAAAGAGAACACTTATTTTGGAATGTCCCAGAATAGAATACTGGAAACTTATTTTGGAACAGAGGGAGTATGGTTCTTCTTTTTTTTGGTTTGGTTTGTTTTGGTTCTTGCTTTTGTTGTTGAGACAATCTTTTGATCTTCCTGATTGCCAGAAAGTTATAGGCGGGAATCGTGGTTCCTCCCCAATTTGCATTCCTATAAATTGTGGGCCTATTGTCACAAGATCGTGGAAATACTTCTGCTTTAAACATTTGCCTGTAGAAACTTATGACAAAGATTGCTTAATGAAAACAAGTATGCATTTATACTTCGAAATCGATCCCAGTGAAGAAATCGTAATGATGGTTGAAGCAATGTCTCCTACTGTTATTCTTACGCTTAATCATCGGTCGGTTTCAAAGTTTGCATCTTCTCGCCTAAATGCTTCGCTTCGTGAGTTTGTGTGTGTGTTTGGTGAGGAGGAGTGGGAGCCGGGAGAAAGAGGGTTGGGTTTGCTAATAACGAAAGTGTAAAATCGGTGTCATCTTTCAAGGTCTCAAATAGAATTTGACATATCACTTAGAAGTTTGGTTCTTGGTTTTCTTCAAATGATTGGTTTTGGTGGTTAGATGATATGATATAGTTTTAAGACGGTCACAAGTGTGAGCAAGTTAAACCTTGGACGAAGTGATAACTCTTGCTTCCCTACCTCTTTCTCTTTCGTATAACGATTGGCTTATTCGGATTAAACAGTGTATGTATATTGACTATGGAAGAGTGATGCCAACAATACATATTTATAATTGATTAGCAGTTCTTGATAAACTAGATATTCGATACATTTTCTGCCTGCATGTTTGTTTTGTATTTTGTTTTTTTTTTTTGGGTTCGCTTTTTTAAGTTTATCACCTTGAGGGGTAGCCATGGA
Source organism: Platycodon grandiflorus (assembly GCA_016624345.1). Lineage (NCBI taxonomy): Eukaryota > Viridiplantae > Streptophyta > Magnoliopsida > Asterales > Campanulaceae > Platycodon > Platycodon grandiflorus. The sequence goes on from CM028361.1 coordinate 25,963,340, forward strand.
ACTTCTGAGGATACTTCAGATGTAGTGCTTTGTCATAACTTGGTGTTGGCATGATTAGTAGTTGAAGAGTTGGTTTAAGATCATTCATAAGAAGCAAGTGATATGTGAACTCCTCGAGATGTCTAAATTTCTTTCTACTATTGTAGGTTGTTGTTACTTCGCACATAATTATAACCACAAAGTTCTCTATCCAGTTTTCATGATTCTGAGGTTAGTTATTTGATTACTTTAATCAGTCTTCTGCACTTACTGATAAATATATTCTTATGTGTGCTTTACTTTGTATTTGGGTGATTTTGCACTAGAGTTCAATTAGGACTAATTAGGACTTGAATGACATTACTATTCAAGTTCAATTACTGGCTGGTGTGTGTGTCTATGAACTCTATGTATGCATCTACTCTCAATTTTGATTTGGTCTTTAGAAATGCGGCTTATGCTTTGCCTGCCTGAGCTTCTGGTGTCATGTTCCCTATTAATATCCAGCATTTCCCTAAACTTGAATGACATTACTATTCAAGTTCAATTGCTGATGTTCATAAACAACGAATGGTCATATCTCCACTATTGAGATTGGTTTTTTCTTTGACTTCATTGGTCGAGACATCTGAATTTTTTGAGGTTTGCCTCCTTACAACATGTAGAATTAAGTAATTTTTTTAACAGTTCCTGTTTACACTGTTGTACTCCCTCATTTCCAAAATAAGTGGCCCCTATTGACTTTACACGGATTTTAAGAAAAGAGTTGATTCTATGTAATTTTCTTTTAATACCCTTAAAGTATCCCTTAGGGTGTCAAATCAATGGGTCTCTCTCCTTTTTTTTTCATCTCACAGTTAGTAAGGGGTTACAGACAATTTGCTTAAAGAATCTTTCTAAAAATGGAAAGAGAACACTTATTTTGGAATGTCCCAGAATAGAATACTGGAAACTTATTTTTGGAACAGAGGGAGTATGGTTCTTCTTTTTTTGGTTTGGTTTGTTTTGGTTCTTGCTTTTGTTTTTAGTTTCTTAGTTTTTTTTTTCTTATCGAAGGACAGATTGATTGTAAGTGAATGTTTTAATGGTGTGGCGTTTCCGAGCTAAGAGGATGTTTCTCTATTTTCTCTTTGTCTGTACAAGTGTACATACACTCACACACATATATGGTGGGGTGGGGTGGGGTAAGGGGGAGCATTGCTTACTATGTAATAGAAGAAGCATAGCTTACTCGCAAGTAGTTGGGCAAGGGTTTACTTAGTTGCATCAAGTATGATGTTGAAGTGCTCCGGTCAAGTATGCGCTTGTTTAGATTGAAGATCGACACTATTAAAAAGTAACCCAGTTATGTTGTATCCACGGGACTTCCAAGAACCTATCTTAGCTATTTCACTGGGTAATCCCGCCCTGTAAGTTTCATAATTTGTTTTTGCTTTTTAAATTATGATTATAATGCTTCTTAAGAAAAGAAATAGATAAATGTAATTGACAATTAAAGAAAAATAAAAAATGTATTTGACGAACATTGGAACTGGAAAATTGCATGTTTTTTTCTTATGTTCTTTTGTGGAGTTATTGCTATACTGTAGGTGTAGCTAACTACAATAGAATAAGACTAATAATATGATATTGGGTGCTTCAACAACAAGTAGCCTCGGAAGATTGTGCAAGTTGTGCCTTGTCGTGTTTATTGTGTTATGCTATCATTTTCGGTCATGCTAGCACTCTTCTCATATACTCTGGAAATCGTAGATCAACATTCTATCTCGAACTCCAGGATTGATGTCAGTATTTGAACAAGAGATCTTAATACAACCTGTGCAAAGTGGCTAGGAATGAACTAGATTATGTTGAAATCTTCCCTTTTATACTTGTGTTCGTTAACTTAGTTTTAATTTGTGTAGTGATCTAAAATAGTTTAGGGCAACATAGTCAAGAAGAGTGTGCATGTGTAAAATTGGTATCTGAAGTACCTCGTGAACGTTGGAAATAGTCCTCGTAGGATCACCCTTCAATGTGTTTGTTCCACATATCATCAGTGTATAGTTCTTTTTTTTCCAAATCTTTATGTTTGATTTTGGCCACAAGTGCCGTGCTAAATAGCAGTTTATCTTCTTTTTGTTTCTTTCCTAATCCATAAGTTTAACTTGACCCATGCTATTGCATTCATTTCTTGGTTTGTTTTAGTTATTCGGTAAATCTGTTATCAACTGATTGTTGTTAAACTATGATGTATGTAGGTGAAGAATAAAGTTGTCCGTGAAGTTATAGATTTCGTTAAAGGTCATCAGTCGCTCTTTGATCAATTTATTCGCTAAGATGTTTCTGATGCTGATGAACTAACAGTGGAGCAGATAAATCTTGTTGTTGGTATATTTAGCAAGGTATAACCTCTTGTATAGTTTTGTGTTCAGTATCATTAGCATAGGAGTGGAACGGACACTGTCTTGAGAGAAATGACCTCTAGTTCCCTATTATGCTTTGCATTTTCAGTAAATTTTTAAACATTTAAAAAAAATTCAATTTTTTTTCTTTCAATTTGATCAAAGAAATCATAGAATATGATGTGTGTGGCTGACGCGATCTGTTGTGATCTTTGGTGTGTCTTGGTGTGTCTTTGTGTGATCTTGGTGTGTCTTGGTGTGTGCCGTGTGATCTTGGTGTGTTTGTATGATCTTTGGTGTGTCTTGTGTGATCTTGGTGTGTCTTGTGTGATCTTTGGTGTGTGATGGTGTGTCTTGTGTGATCTTGGTGTGTCTTTGGTGTGTGCCGTGTGATCTTGGTGTGTGGTGGTGTGTCTTTGTGTGATCTTTGGTGTGTCTTGTGTGTGTATGATGATGGCTGGTGTGTGTGTGTGTGTGCTGTTCCGTATGTTTTGAAAGCTGGTGTGTCTGTGTGTGTATGATCTTGGGTGTGTGTGTGTCTTTGGTGTGTGTATGATGCTGGCTGGTGTGTGTGGCCCATTAGCGACCAAACTTTTTTTTTTTGTCGCCAAATGAAGGCACAAAAATTGGGCGCAAATTTTTGGCGCGCGCGGCAATTGCAAAAATTTTATTACCGACGAAATTAAACCCATTGTCGACGGAAAAAGTTCATCGGAAAAGGTCAGTGTTTAGCTACTGGTTTATTTCATCGCACAACATATTTTCGTGATAAAAACCGATCAACAAGCACTCAAAAGTCAAAATCCACTGTCTCATCCCAATCGATCACCTCTTTTATCGTCTCAATTGAAGCAGTCCGCATCTCACAATTGCAACAGTCCGCCGTCGCAACTTAACCCTCCGTCTCGAGCATAGCTCCGGTCAGTACCTAGGTACGCCTCCTTCCTTCTCGTCCATCTCCCTCCCCCTCTCTGTCTCTCTCTCTCTCGCTCAACACACACACACGGCTACTCCCTCCTTCTCGTCCATCTCCATCTCCCTCCCCCTCTCTGTCTCTCTCTCTCGCTCAACACACACACACACACACGACTAGGATTGACTACTTCTTTGTAGATATAGTTATGAATTCAACCACTTTCTGGGTTGATCTTGTTGGGTTCAATTAGGCATCCTAATTTGGTGCCTCTTTGTGTGTTTTATACTGGGAGTAGGGGCGAAAACCTTGTTAGCAGCTTAAGTAATTGCTTTTGATGATTATGCCTCGTGTCGTGTTTGTAGCAAAATGTCTTTGGTTGTTTTTTTTTTATTTATTGTTTTACTTCTTAGGTTTGGTTTTGTGATGATTAATTGGAATTTTGATTGTGAATTCATGATTTTGATCGAAAGCTTCTCGTCGATTCGGTTTGTTACTACTAGATTAGTATATATGATTGTGTGATTTGGAAAATCTAAGTATAGTCAACATTCTATTCGTTAAGAGGTTTGACTATGTAAGTGGAATAGGAATTAAGGAGGATTGCAATTTCTAGAGTAGGTTAATAGCGGTTGTTACGCCTTCAATCTTGCACATAATATCTTTCGGTGTAGCATCCTTTCGGTGGACGGACTATACATGTATATGATGCGATAATGAAAATTGATTTCAAATAATCCAAACCATTTGTTGTTGCAGTTGGTCATATCTATCACGGTAGGAGCTATCCTACCATGTAGCACACTTTTGATTCTTAGAACCGCCAATATGGCGCTTATTTTGGTGGTGGTGGTGGGGGAAGGGGGTTAACGGAAGCGCCTCACTATAGTGTGGAACCGGTTGCCAATCCCTCCATTATTTTCATGGATGAACCTACAACTTGATTAGATGCAAGGTCAGCTGCAATTGTTATGAGGGCATGAAGAATGTGGTTGATACAGAAGAACAATTGTCGCACCATTCACCAGTATTGACATATTTGAATCATTTGATGAGGTAGGAACTCAATTAAGCAATTATTGTAATACGACAACATAAATTATTTCGGCAACTCAAGTGGGAATTAATCACCTAAATAGAGCATTCATTTGATTAACACGAATGCTTCCGGTAGAAAGTTGCTTTCCGCTTGTCACATACGATCACGTAATGTGTCAAACGCCAATGAACAAAACTAAAGCGTGTCTGATACCCTTTTTGAGATACTTGGATATAAGAATGTCCATCCAAACTATCACATGTCATGTGTGTGCACGCGCTTTTAATTTGCATGAGCTTTTCTTCATGAATGTTCGAAACATAAGAGGTGAGTGAAGGTTACGTACAAGTACAAATAGCTTTCGATTGTGAAGGATAACCGATATCTTTAATACTCATATCTACTCCTATCACCGAAAAGAAAAGAAATAGGTTCAAAATATTCCCTTCTAAAGTAATCCAAGATGTCTCTTATTATTCCTTGAAATAAAAAATTTCATTTTGTAAAATCCTGGTATAATGCTTCTCTTAACCTTCATTGCAGTTGATTACGTTAAAAATTGGAGGACAAATGATCTATTGTGGACCACTGGGTCAGCATTCCAATAGCATAATTGAATACTTTGAGGTCGTATTGTGAGATTCGCCTCTTGAATTGAGTAGTTCAATTATCATTGTATTACTTGCATTTTTGTAACAGGGTATCTCCGGGTCCCAAAGATCGAAATAACTACAATCCTGCAACGTGGATGTTAGAGGTCACTTCTACATCTGCGAAGCTGAACTTGGTGTAGACTTTTCACAAATATATATGAACTCGACTTTGTGTCGGTAAGTTTATATCCTACCATTGCAAACTTTTTGGTTCGATTATAGTGTTTGAAAGTTATCCATTAAAATGAATATCGCGTAAAGAAGTCATCAACCATCTACAAAATCAATTCATAATCAAAGGAAGTATCCTATCATCTTTCAAATCTTTACGTCATTATAGTGCAAATGTCATATATGGTTTTTTTTTTTTGAAAATCATGGATCTATCATATATTCCACTGGAATTATGCAACGATTTTGAATACGCCCTATTTTTTCCATGTAAAGGTAAGTGCTTTACTTTCGGCATGTGATGTAACGGCTACTAATTGCTGCAATTAAGCGGACCTTTTGAGAGGTCATTCGACTCGAAGCAATGTCCTCATTTTAGCAAAGAGTATGGGAGTCGATTTACTAACACCGAACTTATGGAGGGACTGAATTGCTTTTGAAACATTATGTAGAAACTTGCACCACTAAATAGGATGGTATTGCTGTTTAATCTAATATTTCTTATGAGTGCATGCAAAGAGATTCTTATGCGGAAAATCAAATGTCTAAGGAATACGTTACCCCATTGGAGTAACTACAATGACAAACACTTTTTGTAGCTAACTTGTCCATTTCAAATACGAGGAGCAAAGAAAGAGCTTACATGGAACTTATAGACTAAAATGCTATTAAATTATAGAACTTCCGAAAAAAGAAAATAGCACTCTTAGAGTGGAACAGGGGAATACTAAATTTTGTGCACACATTCATATGCACATTGATCCATATTTCATTGAACATGTTTTCTTATTGCCCAACACTTGAGCATCGTAGACTTGGCGATTCCATACAGGTTATTGTGTATATATCTGGACTTTGGTCTTTCCAAATGAATTTACTATTAATTTTTGGGTCGAAATATAATGTAATCCTCCATATTAGATTGATAGGATTCTTACGGTGTCCGCTTAAAATTCTCAATCTAAAATATCATAGCATCACTTGGTTGACGTCATTTTGTTTAGGATCACGATGCAAAACTAATTGACAGTTTATACCATGTTTCCAATTGGCTCTTCTTGGCGTGCTTCATGTGCTCGGATCTTTAGTTTGGTTCGAGGTGACTTCCAATTCTCGGGGCCGACATTTAACTTGATGATCTTTCCAATAACCTTTTAAGTTATAGTGATCATAATGTGCATTACTCAAATCATCCAAATCTCTACAATTGAGTATATGTGCAACATTTATTGGCAAGACATCACACAACACAATGTTACAATCCATGAAAACTCACAATTTCAAAAGAAAAGATGCACCTTTGTGAAATAACCAGAGAAGTATTACAAATCCAAGGTATTGAAAATAGTTAGAGAATGTGGTTCTACTGTAAGCTTCATCTTTTAGTCGCACTTGTTGAGACCGGTTTGAGAGAACTCCCATTATCGAATAGTCTTGCAAAACTGTCTCCCGCAATGAAAATATGAACTGAAGTTACTTTCCATCCCATCATCATCCCTAAGACGCTTTATCAATAGTAGTCTTGCAAACCTTCTCCCCATAAAATTGCAGATGGAAAGCCGAGAAGAAAGACTTGTTTTTGGAATTTTCTTTCTTTAATTTTTCGTTTTTGGTTGGGATTCCGGTTCGGACCACTCGGTTCGAGATGCTAGCCGGTTCGCTTATTTTTGGTCGTGTATGTTTTTAATGGAGTCGCTCCTGTTTACCATTGCTAGGTCAATTTCGCGATTCATAATTGAATTCGTTAATAAATGGAGCCATCGATTGATGATTTTTAGTGATGACCACCTACTAATCAAAAGCTAGAGTGAAACCAAATTTGGAACTCTTATTGTGTTTGGTACGAGTAAGTAATCGAAAATGGATATGGAGGTTTCTAAACTAGATTATTTAGCATGATTTTGGTTTCAAATTTGGAACATACTAGTATACTACTAAATATGTAAGCATTAACTGAATCCTTACCTTTTTCTTTTTGAAATGATGAAGGGTGTTCACACATTGGACATGAATATGTTCACTCCACTTGGCATTTATGATGATTTTACAACTACTGTACAATTGTAAGCCGAGATGGCAAAGTTTATGGTGGAAGAGTATCGGGCTCATTGATTGCAGCTTCTCAAATCACTTGTAAGTCTTGCGGCTTTTCTTAATCTCATTGTGCACACCTAAACTACAACTGTCTATTCTTACATCACCTAAACCGGAGACATACATTCTATGCACGAATCCGGACTTAAAATGGACTTGTTGCTTGTGTCGAATGATGCTTAATTGATTGTTGTTTGCAGTGAGCCTTGCATGGCTTGATTATCATTTGATTGTTTGTCATTTGATTGATTATCATTTATTGAAGTACTATCCATCGAATTACATCCCTACACCGAAAGCTCTTTTATGCTAAAATTTTGAATCTGTTGTTAACTTTCTTATTTCAATGTATTTACTTTGGCATCCCCAAAACAATGGTCCTTCAACCCTTACTCTTGTTTAAAATTTCTTGTCTACTCTGTTCAATACCCTCGTACTTAAGAGCTGGAAGTCCTGTACTTAAATCCCACTTCCGTACATTCTTGATCTTGGGCATTCATTTAGCACTCTGGCCTTTCTGATGATACAAGGATAACCTGTGGGAGTTTCTAAAATTCTTTAATGACGCCCTTTAACAACTTAAGTATGTTCTAGAAGTTGGACTTTAAGTTGGTTAGTAGTTACTGTTTGATGGCATTCTAGCATTTGCCTCCACAAGCCTCTGTCTGTGATAGATTAGCTTGGTCATGGACCAAAACAACTCTGTGCTCGATTAAGGCACTTTGCAATGCTGCTTCTCTACAGTGTAGGCTATTTATTTATTTATTTATTTTTTCTTTCAAAATTCAAAAACAACTATATGGATTTTGAATGTTTCATCTAGCTTGGTCTCCTAGCCAGATAATATTTTTTTTGACATGATGAAATCACTTTGTAATGTTGCTTCTTCTGTACATGTACCTATCTTCATAAACATTTTTATGAGTTTTCTGATGATGATCTAGATATGAGTGATTATTCAGATACAAGTGACGATTCAGATACAAGTGACTATTCAGATACAAGTGATTATGCAGATACAAGTGATGCAGACTCCGTTTCATGCCTGTCATCCGCATGAAACGGATGAAAGTCTCTTTTATATGAGGGCATCTGCTAGCTCTGTGTTCGTGTTTTATAATGTTAAACATCTTTTGATATCATGATAAAAAATCGTTTTCTTTATCCATTTTCGTCTCTTATCGAGTATTGGAGGTGGTCACTACTTATCCATCGTTAATAACGTTTTTTTTTTTTTTTTTTGAGATCCATGGCATGAATTTTTTAAGCTTTGTGCTGATTAACACCTAGATTGCTTCATTGCGATTAATTTTTGTTCCATGCCTCTTTCACTTCAGATAATGGTGTTTGGCTGCCATGGTCATTCTTTTTTATGCACTCTTCCCCATAATGAAAGAATCATGCACTTCTTTTTTTAATCTTTTTCATAATTTCTTTGAACTTGCGAACCTCATAGATTTGGTGGTTCGAGAGCACGAAGGCTGAAATACTGGAGTTCGTCAAAAGAAGGATCCTATATCAATAAAAGCTCGCTAACGCTTGGAAATGTGAGACCTCAATCATTGCCATTATTTTACCAAAGATAATAGTTTACTCTATAAATGTCTTCTTTACCTGTAACTTATGGTTGCTTAGTAAATATTTTGACTGCAACAAGTGCTATTAGGACTTCGTATGGAGAAAGAAAGAATCAAGTGTTCATGAATTCTAATTTACTGCAGAATGGGGAGAGAGAGAGAGAGAGAGAGAGAGAGAGAGAGAGAGAGAGAGAGAGAGAGAGAGAGAGAGAGATTGTGTTTGTGTTTCAGCGGAAAGAAAGAATCCATTGAATCAAGTATTTTTAATTTCTTACTCAGTATCTGCTTCCAAATTTACTAGCAGCAGTGTTATTTATGTTTCCTATGCTTCGACGTTGGATTGAAAACTCGACCGGCTTGTTATAAGGTTTCTTCGTGGTGGTCACAGGTATTTTTGTTTTCCTCTTACTTTATATTGTTAGCAAGTTTCTACTATTCTTTCTATTATTATCATGGACTATTAACTGGTATACTTCCTGTACATATGACGTCCTCATGACTCAAATATGTAGCACAAGACCTGAAGAGAATAATTAATTACATTCAAAAAATTGTTGTAGAAATTTCAAGCTTTTTCGTACTTTTACCGTACTTGAAGAAAATTTCCCATGGAAAGTGTGGTTTCAATACACCTGTGCCCCATTTTGATTTCGGGAAATGGTAGTGGCTTCGATGCTTATTCCATTGAGCTAAAACTGAATACTGTGATAACGAATCCATTGAACTAAAACTCGTTGCTATCCCGATCCTTTACTAAGTTGCTGATTTATCTATCTATTGTGCATTATAATGAAACCGCATTGTCTTTTTCACTGCATTTATCGGGTCAGTCTTTAATGTGATGAACATTATATCCACTGGTAGGAAAAAATTTAAACAGAGAATTATTCGGTGGTGTTGCAGGGACCATTTTGGCTATAAGTTCCTGTTCGCAGTGGGAAAGTTGGGTTCAAGACGTATTGCTTGTCCCTTATTTTCATCGTCAATTGAGGATGTAATGATAGAGCTCATGGATATGTCACGTGGTCTTGTTTCATAGATAAATTGCATCGTTAGCAATGGATGCAGGATTTGAAGAGGATTTCCTATTGTATTTTGGTAAGAAGGTTCGCCAAGCAAGAACATTGAAGATGTAGAATTTTGGGTTGGGTGGTAGAGAAGAAACTTTCTCTAGTATTTCACAGAGAAAGTGTAATCACAGCAAGCGGACCTTCATGACAAGGTCGTTTGTCACACTCACTCCATCTCCAGTCATTCTTGATAGTGCTAGAAGTAATATGAAGTGTTACATTTTTAAGCTAGTAGATGTAGTATGTGTTTAAATCATCTGAAGTTGGATTCAAGTGGTCATGTCTTGGCAAGTGGTATGCTTATCCATCTTAAAGTTTCTTGGTTGTTTCATATAGGTTGATAATAGTTTGGCTACTCTTGGACTTTTTGCTTATCTAGGAAGAGAGACAAGATTATTTTTAGCGAAATGAAAATAAAGGATCTTGACGAGCGATTAAGAACTTTCTCGGGTAAACTAAGTTTCGGTTGGATGAGATACTTGAACTAAGTATGGACTTTTAAAGAGACCATAACTTTTATTTGCAGTTACTGAAGTGTGGCAGCCTTTTCTTTTATCCTGAATTCGACTCTCTACCAGGGTATCAACTTTTCATTGAGGTTAGTTTGAGAATTTACTTTGATATGAGAACCGAATGTTGAATCAGGATGATATTTTAGTATTGACGTTACAGGTAGTTACGGATGAAATCGGATGGCTTGACTTTTATTCCCCACTTAAGTGCAAGTTCTATCAAGAGGGAAGAAGGTCTAAACAGCAGGCAATTCAGGCGGAGAAGGAGATAATTCTTTATACAGTCCGACAGTTTGCTATGATGTGTTTTCGGGTTTGCCCACTTTAGCAATTCTACTCAACAACCCCTAGATGCAGATTTGCTCTCATTTCGCTTCTAAGGTAGTACACAATCAACTAGAATTTTTTATTTTTGATTTTTGGTTTTCTTACAATGGTTACTGTGCTAGTAAGTTAATTTGCTGTCCAATTTTAGTCGACTTTGCTATCGGTTTGTCCGGAGGACTATTGGGCTGCCTATGATAAATCGGGTATGGTGGTCTTTCTTGTATTCCATTTCAGACGATGACCCCAAATGTACAAGATGAATATAGTAATCCTGTTTAATTTTCTCTTGCAGTGAATTATTAAAATCGAAAGAGTTACCTCGACCTAACACCACCGTCGAACTAATAAAGGCGTACAACCTCATCTTTAATTTTGGAGGCTCGAGAGGAATCCCATGGACTTGATAAAAGAGAAGGTCATCAAGTGGATCTAGACTCAATAAGGTACAATATAACCGACGACATTTATGATTGTTTATAAATGATGATTGACATGCTACCTTTATGACTCTATTGATCGATCCCCACCGAAAGTATTGCACTCTTAAAGATTATTCTTCTTTATATATATATTTTTAGTTTGACGAACATTTTAGAGCAAGTAATAACTAAATACATTAGAAGATTTTATGGTTTTCAGTGTTGTTTATGAGAAACACCTGGTTCACTATTGTTTTGGCCTTACATTCTACTTAGCATCATTTGATTTTCCTTAGACGATACCAATAATTTCTATAAAAATAGGGTGCAAGCTTGGCAGGATGGACCCAATATCGTCACAGAAGGGGTTGTCTCTGAATTAAAGCCTGCGTGAGCGCTTGTTGAGGAAATCCACCGTCAAGTTGATATCGCTAGTCATGTAAGCCTAAAAGTCCTCAATTAGATGGCTTTAGTTACTTTCTTGTCAAGGTGCTAATATTGGCAATTAAACCAACATATAGGACATATGGATGGGTACGCATTTGCTCTTTATAGATGTAATGGATTCTTTAGGACTTCTTATGAACCAATTGCGTGGCTACAAAGTTACTAAAAGGGAAAGAAGGAAAATAAAGCGTACACTAGCGATATTGCGAATCTTATCCCATTGCTATCCCGATGCTTATTCCAAGTAAGTATTTATTTTTAATTTCTTACTCGTTATCACAAGTATTTAGTTCCCGCTAGAAAGAAAGAATCCATTGAATCAAGTATTTTTAATTTCTTACTCGTATCGCTTCCAAATTTACTAGCAGCAGTGTTGTTTATGTTTCCTATGCTTTGACGTTGGATTGAAAACTCGACGGCTTGTTATAAGGTTTCTTCGTGGTGGTCACGGTATTTTTGTTTTCCCTCTTACTTTATATTGTTAGCAAGTTTCTACTATTCTTTCTGCCCTTGATTGTTTAATTTTCTTGTGTACGCTTCGTAATTGTTCTTAATTGAGCTGGTGAATCTTCTATTGTACAGAGTGAAAATTTGTGAAAATCAAATTTTGTTTCATAAATCTCAGTTAATACTTTTTCTCTCTTCTCTCTCTTTCTCTCCCTCTCTAGAACAGAATGTTGTTGTGAGAAATCATGAGTTTTCCTTAGCCACTACCCTCTTAGATATTTAAGCTTGGATATGTACACGTCGGATGTTGGATCTATCTATGCTATTGGTCTTATGCGGGAGTTTACCAATGGATTCAATTTTTCTGTTATGTCTTTTTGTGGTTTTCTTTTAAATTTGTTTATGCTAAGGCTACACTGGTTGAGCCTCCTCACCTGTCAAATATGCATTCCTTGATCCATAAAACTTATATATGAAGACAGTATGTATTAAGATGCAAGCTGTCATGAGATACTCCTTGTAATTCCAAGGATAGTGTTTGTAGGAACTTGTTGTTGGGGTTTTCGTCCTTTGTCTTATTGAATCCCTTATCCACATAATTTCACAATGAGTAACATTGTTTTCCTGAGAGTCTATTATTACTGCGATAGCGTGGGATTAAGGATAATTTAGAGGATATACACTTTAATGTGTTTTAATCGAGCATAACGATCACCTCTTTTTAATTTTGTTTGTGCTATTGTTTCGATACTTTGTTGAAGCTGGTGCAATTTCGTTAGACGTGTTCGAAAGGAGGATTTGCGCCATGTCACCAAGGCTACTGCGCAAGCTGTATGTACCTTAACTTGGCTTCAAAGTTGTATTAGATGTTTAGGTTTTTGAATGTTCTTGTTTCTTCAGAAATCTCTTTGAAATTTTTAGCTTGGAAGATTTCTAATTGACTATCCGGATGCCATATTATTTAGGTCTTTGGTTGAGGTATATAAGTTTATGTAATATAAGTTTATGTGCTAAGTATATGTGTGACTTGTCTTTTAGGGTGAAGTTTTACGTAATGCTACCAATCGTAAGCAACTCGAGTTCCCACATAGGACTGGAATGACATCACATGCTAATATACGAGCAGAGGTAATCCATTTAACTAAAATGCTTGTTGGGGTGCCCTCGTTTGATAGGTGTGCACCATTATTGCATTGTTGAACGTAAATGCTTGTTGGGGTGCCCTCGTTTGATGGGTGTGCACCATTATTGCATTGTTGCATTGTTGAACGTAAATGCTTGTTGGGGTGCCCTCGTTTGATGGGTGTGCACCATTATTGCATTGTTGCATATTGTTGAGTGTAAATGCTTGTTGGGGTGTCCTCGTTTGATGGGTGCGCACCATTATTGCATTGTTGCATTGTTGAGCCTAAATGCTTAAAGGGGTGCATTGTTGAGCGTAAATGCTTAAAGGGGTGCTATAGAAATGACGGACTTTTGTTGTAAAAGATGACTGACTTCTGTTGTTTAAGTAATCATAATGCATTATGACATTTCATATTTTTAGTTCTAATAGGATAAGTCACTGAAACAGATGTTCAGGCTACTTGAAAAGCTCATCTAATTTCTCTGAAAATACAAATAGATAGCGATGTTTATCAGAATTACAGGTCATTTGAAAATTAACTCTTTTTGCCTGTGACGGGGGAGCATGATAAAGTTTTAATCCTCCTTTTGGCTTTTTCAAAATACATCAACATTCATCTTGTTAATCACATCAATATCATTCATTTCTTGAGTGGTTGGTATTAAAAAATTAATGGGTGTGTTGATTTTGTTTACATGTAGGCTGCCTGGCTTAAAGCCGAAGAAGAGGAAAGAAGGAGAGCTACGGAGGAGGTATAAGGTTCTGGTGCAAACAACTAGTGATGAAAAAGCTCTGTTTATTTTGACTTTGTTAAGAATTAAATACAATAGTTTGGTGTTAGTTGATGACTTCAAAATTTTATGGATATGTAAAATAATATATATTCATATCTATGTGATGCAAGTTTTTCATATGATAATGGTTTAGTGAATCTATGTAGTGGGATATATAGTGATTATTCTCTATGAGTAATATTCATAGTGAAATAGCAAAATATTTGCGACAAAACGAAATTCGTAGCAAAATAATAGGGCAATTGCGACGAAATGTTTTTGTAGCAAAAGAAGAGGGTAATTGTGATGAAAAATTTTCGTACTGAAACAATGGGGCAATTGCGACGAAATATTTTGTAGCAAAAGAAGAGGCAATTATGACAAAATATTTTGTAGTAGAAGAAGTAGCAACTGCGACGAAATATTTTGTAGCGAAATAGAAGCAAAATGCAACGAAATATGTTGTAGCGAAATAGAAGCAAACTGCGACGAAATATTTTGTAGTAAAAGACCAGGTATTGGTGACGAATTTTTTCATAGCTAATCATAGCCTTTCTGCGACGAAATATATTGTAGCAGATAGAGCAGGCATTGGCGACGAAATATGTTGTAGCGAAAGAGGAAGTATTGGCGACGAAATATTTTGTAGCAAAAGACTAGGTATTGGCGACGAATTTTTTCATAGCTAATCATAGACTTTTTGCGACTTTTTGCATTTGCTACGGAAAAAATCGTAGCTAATTCCTAACATTTGGCGACGAAAATATTTTTTTTCGTAGCAAATCAGAACCTTTTTGCGACGCTTTTTTAGTATTTGCTACGAAAAATTCGTAGTACTTACTCCATTTGGCGACGAAATGAGTATTTGCGACAATTTCACCCTTGCTTTGGCTACAAGCGATTTCGTAGCAAAGGACCCCATTTAGCGACAAAACGATTTTCGTAGCAATTGGCCTTTAGCGACGTCGCATAGGCGACGAAAATGCGACGAAAATGCTTTCGTCGCCAAAGGCCTTTAGCGACGAAAATTTGACATTTTGCGACGAAAATTTTCGTAGCTAAATGTCAAATTTCTTGTAGTGTTTGGCGATAATATGTTAGGATAAAGTGCAAGATCACTTCCGTAACTCGTCATCATTAGTAACCTAAAATGACTCTAACGGAGTCGGTTAGGGTTTGATAATTAATGAGACCACGTGTGTGTTTTGTGAGCTCTTTGGATGCTCGAGAGACCCGTTGGGGAATTGGTTACGCAATATACGAACATTGGTATTGTGTTGAATTTGATGATTGGTATTATATGGCTATGTGTACTAGATTTATTGGCGTACATTAGCATGTTGTTGTTGTTGTCGTTATACTCCCTACTTTGGAGTATAATGCCTTTATTTAATGTTAAGTAAACACTACTTGAACATTTGGTTGATTAGTTAACATGTCGAGTAAACATCTACTTGAGCATTGTTTAAGTCCATGGCATATTTGTTGGAGGTGTATTGACGCTCGGTTATTGCGTGAGCCGGGGCTACGTAATAGCCGAAGGCCAATACACTGGGCCTCGCCCTACCGTTGGCCGCGGTAGGGGTTATAGCGCTAAGTGTTGTACGGAATAAACGCGACCTTGGTAAGCTATACCGTGATTGTTTCTCGGGTCGTTGGGGACCGAGTCTTCACGTCGACGTGGATACGGAAAACGGTTCACTTGGGTTTTGTTATTTGGTTCGATGATCGGGTACGACATCAACGGTTTCTTCTTTGGTATTATTGGTTGGTTGGTTGGAAGTTGGTATGTCGGAGGTGTACCTCAACGGTATCCTTTTATATGTGTTACATATCGCACCTATGTGAGTTGCATGCTACGTGACCTATGATATACATTATTTGATGTGATGATGATTGGAAATGATTATATTGTGACAACCATGTTATAAGCAATTCTTATTACTGTGTGCATCTCGCATGCCATCTTGTTGCATTAGTAGCTTATTGAGTTTTATAACTCACCCCGTCCATTGTTTATTGTTTTCCTTAGATCCCGAGCCTGCGAGAAACCCCCAGTGATCGTCCGTTGTTGTCCGGCGTCGTCTGCAGTCTTTCTTTTGGTAGTGCTCCTTGAGCCTTGGTAGTTTTCTTTTGGTGAGGCCGAGGGTACATGTGTTATCTAAACAGTGTAAAGTTGGGTAGAAGTCCCGTACTTGCTATTTTATTCATATTCTTTTGTAGATGCCGACGTGGATGTCAGGCTTTGTAAATGATGTTACTTATTTTTGTATTCCGCGCACTCTGATAATATTACATGTTAGTCCCGAGTTTCTTAGCTCGTGGGTTTGTTGGTTATGTTATGTGATTATTTCCGGCCTTTGTATGCCGTGACGTGTTGTTTTGGTTTTAAAATAAACATACACTTGCATTACAGGGTTTTATGCACGAAAAGTGATTTTGAATTTGTGCATTTTGTGTCCCGTCTAACGAACCGAACGAGATACCATATAGGATCTTGGGTCGGGTCGTGACATTATAGAGGAAAAACGATTATTATGAGACGAGTAATTACCTCTCAAATGGATACATCCATCTGTATTGAACTGGACCCCCAACCCTAGCTTTATATGCCAAGTGGATCGGTAAATGCTCCATAGAATCAAAAAAATACGGAGGAAAGATCTTCTCAAGTTTGCAAATCGTCACGACAATGCTCACTTCGAGTCTTCTCATGTCATCAACCCGCAGAGTGCTAGATGATAACGCTTTGAATGACTCACTCAGCTCGGTTAACGCAATCCATATATTGTCGGGCAACAAGTCTCTAAGCGCAATAGGAAGTAACCTATTTAGTAACACGTGACAATCATGACTCTTCAAATCATGAACCTTTCTTTCATTTACACTTACACAATTTCCAATGTTAGAAGCGTAACCGTTTAGAAGCCTCAATCCCTTCAACGACTTTAACACTAGAAGTCTTTGATCCTTGGTTAGCATGTATGGAGCGACAGGTTTCACTATTTTACCATTGACCTCTTTTAGCTCCAAGGAAGGCCGTTTACATATGTCTTTCATGTCCATTCGGGCTTTGGGTGTGTCCTTGCTAGTGGCCCTCCAATCCATAATGGTGTTAAAAATATTGTCAAACACATTCTTCTCAATGTGCATGACGTCAAGGTTATGGCATATCAAATTATCTTTCCAATACGGCAACTCCCAAAATATACTCTTCTTAGTCCAATTATGCTTTACACCGAAATCTCAGTGTCTATCCTTTGCAAACATCTTCCCCCACCTGGTCTTTTGTAGTTTAGATACCTTTTCATAAACAGCTTCACCGCTCAAATGTCTAGGCGCCTCATCACGCTCAACCCTATTCTTAGTGAATTGCTGCTTCTGTGATCGAAATGGGTGGTCATCCAGTAGAAATTGACGATGACAATCAAACCAACAAGGTTTACAAGAGTGCTCGAGTGTGAACGACTTTGTGTCATCCATACAAATAGGACATGCAAGCTTCCCGTGTGTGCTCCAACCCGATAACATCCCATAGGCAGGGAAGTCATTCACCGTCCACATCAACGCGGCTTTCATTTTAAAATTTTCTTCTTTGAATGCATCCCATGTTTCCATTCCGTCTTTCCAAAGCATTTTCAACTCGTCAATCAAAGGGCGGAGATAAACATCAATATTCTTGCCAGGGCTAGTCGGTCCAGGTATGAAGAGTGACAAGAACATGTAAGGATCACTCATACACAACCACGGTGGAAGATTGTAGACAGTCGCTATAACCGGCCAACAAGAGTAGGACTTCGCCCCAGGCCCGAAAGGAGTAAAACCATCCGCGCATATGCACAACCTTATATTTCTAGCTTCAGCAGCAAAGTCAGGATGGGTTGCATCAAATTGTTTCCAAGCCAAGCCGTCTGACGGATGAGTCAACACGCCATCCTTGCGCGGGCTTTCCTTGTGCCAACGCATAGCTTCTGAATTAGCTTTAAACGCGTAGAGGCGTTGCAATCTCTGAGTCAATGGCAGGTAACGCAACTGCTTATAAGGTTCATTCTTTTTGCGTTTCGAACTGCCCCTCCGTTTCGGCTTATATCTATCCTGGCCACACACGAAACATTCTTTCAAGTTTGAATCTTTCTTGTAGAAAAGCATGCAATCATTCTTGCACGCATCAATCTTCTCATATTTCAACCCAATATGCCCAACCATCTTCTTTGTCTGATAGAAGTTCTCTGGCATCTTATTCCCTTTCGACAAAGCTTTTTCAGTACTTTCATGAGACGATCGAAACCAGATTGACTAATATTGCAATCTGACTTGATGTTTAGGAACTCAGCCACAGTCTCCAAAACGGTCTGCTCAGAGCCAGGATACAGCTTCTCCCTTGCAGACTCCATATCATTAATGAACTTATTAGCTGCAGGATTTGGCTCCTCTTGACGTGCGTTCTCTGACCAGTCAAAATGAGCACAAGCAACATCCCTAACCATATTTTCCATACCACGAAATGGTTCATCGTTCACACTCGTATTTATTGGTTCAGGTTCAGGTATAGAATTCCTTTGCTGGTTACTTTCTGGCCTAGTCAATATTCTAATTTGCTCACCATGAGCTACCCACCGCTTGTACCTAACTTAAAACTAGTGTTGGAGAAGGTGCTTCTCAACAATCATCGAAGGGAAGTACTTTCGATTTTTACAGCCATCACATGGACACCTAATGTTGTTACTACTCATGTATTTGGGGTTCGCTAAAGTAAATTCGATAAAACTCTTCAAACCTCTAATAAACTCATCTGTAATACCATTACGATTCGGCAACCTCCGATTATACATCCAACTGCAATCGTTAGTCGACATCACTCCTATTAAGCAACAAATGATTAGTATGAGATTGAATACACTATTAAGTAATCACAATTCATCACTCTCAATAATAGTTTAAGTGATTTCGTGTCCCATGATTTCAGCGTGTGTGTGTACATGTATGTCTAATCTAAACCCTAGACAATATCTAAATCGGTATCTATCATCATATTCTCGTCAACCCATCTCTAAACCCTAAACCATATCTAAACGCTAAACACTAAACCCTATCTAAACCCTATACCCTAAATCCTATACCCTAAACCCTATACCCTAAATCCTAATCCCTAAATCCTAAACCCTAAACCCTATACCCTAAATTCTATACCCTAAACCCTATACCCTATACTCTATACCCTAAACCCTATACCCTATACCCTAAACCCTATACCCTATACCCATATACCCTATATACCTTATACCCTAAACCATATCTAAATCCTAAACACTATCTAAATCGGTATCTATCATCATATTCTTGTCAACCCATCTCTAAAGCTGGGAGATTCTTCAATTGAAGTACCTCTTTCATTTGCCGTCAAGCAATTGCTTGATAAAATATGTGTACATAGTCATTTATCTCTGCCGCCGAATTAAGATTATTTAAGAAGAGGAATTCTTGAAAGCATCCGAGGACAACGTAGTTTTTTAAAAGAGGAATTCTTGACCTCGTTGATAACTGTCCATCGTTCATTGAAGCTTACATATATTGCTCGTGAAGAAGAGTAATCAGCACTTGGGAGTGAGCTCAAAAGGGTTGCAAAGTATCCTTATACTGGAGTTAAGACTAAGCTTTCACAAAACTTAGTAGCATCTCCAGTATAAGGATAGTTTTCAACCCTTTTGAGCTCTCTCTCAAGTACTAATAACTCTTCTTCACGAGCAATATTTGTAGGCATCAATGAAAGGACGGACAGCTATCAACGAGATCAAAAATTCATCTTTTAAAAAACTACGTTGTCCTTGGATGCTTTCAAGAATTCCTCTTCTTAAATAATCTTAATTCGGCGGCAGAGATAAATGACAACGTACACAAATTTTATCAAGCAATTGCTCGACAGTGAATGAAAGAGGTATTTCAATTGAAGAACCTCCCAGCTTTAGAGATGGGTTGACGAGAATATGATGATAGATACCGATTTAGATAGTGTTTAGGGTTTATATAGATATGGTTTAGGGTATAAGGTATATAGGGTATATGGGTATAGGGTATAGGTTTAGGATATAGGGTTTAAGGTATAGGATTTAGGGTATAGGGTTTAGGGTTTAGGATTTAAGGATTAGGATTTAGGATTTAGGGTATAGGGTTTAGATAGGGTTTAGTGTTTAGAACCCTTTTGATAGGGAATGTTATCTATGCATCTTTTCATTGATAATAAATAGGCTAACGGTAGCAATTGAGTAAATGTTATCTATGCATCTTTTCTAGACTTCTTACGGCCGATACTTGTATTTCGTGTATGTTTTAAGGGGTGTTGTAGTTAAGAAATTACTGAGAGTAACTGCATGCCGTTAAGTTTACTCCGCCTCGTCCCATATAAAAACGTCGTCCTACTACATACTAGTTCATGATTAGAGCTTGCTGCATTTTAAGGTCAAAACACATATGATCCTCAACTTAAGCCTTTTAATACTACAGTGGAAAAAAAAAATAACAAACCTAATGCATAAAATAACATATACAAAATAGCAAAATAGCATACAAACGTAATAATAAACTTAATAATAGCATACAAATAGCATACAAAATAGCATACAAACTTAATAATAGCATACAAATAGCATACAAATTAACAAATAATAAAATTTAATAATAGCATACAAATTAACAAACTTAATAATAAACTTAATAATAGCATACAAAATAGCAAAATAGCATACAAACTTAATAATAGCATACAAATAGCATACAAATTAACAAATAATAAAATTTAACATAATAGCATACAATATCAAAAAACTAAAATTAACAAATACAATATCAAAAAAATTAACAAATTAATAAACTAACTTAAAATTAACAACTACAATATCAAAAAAATTCAAATAAATACAAAAAAAGGGTAAAAATTACAGTAAAATTTGAGAGAGAGGTGGCTGGCGGCGCGGCAGATCGGCGGCAGTACGGTGGAGTGGAATCTGTTTAGAGAGAGAGAGTGTGTGTGTGTGTGTGTGTGAGAGAGAGAGAGAGAGAGAGAGAGATTATAATTTTAAAGGAAAGAGAGAGAGAAAGAGTGTGTGTGAGAGAGAGAGAGAGATTACCGGCCGGCGGCAGAGGTGGTTTACAACGGCAACAGCACGGCGAAGGAGGGTGAGGGGAGACGGCAATGTCGACGGTGACGGCGACGGAGACGGTGGTGATTGTGTGCGTGTGAAGGAGCTAGGGGGGACGGCTGCTGAGAGAGGGACGACGCCGGCTCAACTAAGAGAGAGAGAGAGAGAGAAGAGAGACAGACTTCGCGAATGGGGGGAGAGGCTGTTCGATTTGGGTTTTATTTTCAGTATTACTGTCGGAGCTCCGACAATAATATCCGACAGTAAATTAAACCTAAATTACTGTCGGAGATCCAACAGTAATATTGATCACAAATTTTCTGGGAATTCAAAAAGGAATATTCGAAGAATATTCCCGTATTACTATCAGAATATTACTGTCGGATGGAAAGAGAATATTCAAAGAATATTCCTCTATTACTGTCGGATATTTACTGTCAGATAAATTCCGACAGTAATTATTATCCCGCCAGATAATTTAAAATTACTGTCAAAAATTCGATAGTAAACGAAAAATATCCGACAGTATTTACTGTAAAAAAAATTTGACAGTAATATATCCGAAATTAATTAGAGTTTTTACTCAGTGTTGTGGATATCCTTGGATGTATGAATATGAGTTAAGGCAATGTCGGCGGTTGTTACAGAGGTATAATATTTATCATGTCTATAGGGAGAAAAATCAGGTAGCAGACAGATTGGCAGCTTATGCGCATGTTTCTCAGGGTTACAGTCGGTTTGAGAGTATAGATCAGCTTCCTCGGAGTGCTCTACATGCTTTTCACCAGGATGCTTATGGATTTTATAACTATAGGCAGTGTTGAGTTTCCTTTTAGTAGAGTTTTTTATTTGTATTTCCTTTTAGAGGTTAGGCTCCTTTGTCCTCCCATTTATAAGGGCCAGGCTGGTTGTCCCCCTCATGTTTGTATTCTTTCTTTTTTTAATAAAATTTAGCAGGGTGTCGTCCCTATTTTCCTAAAAAAAAAAAAAAAAGTAATTAGCGTGTTTCTAGTAGTGTGTCACCTCCCCTATTTTGCCCATGTGCTGTTGATCTCTACTTTGACCAACTCCTTGGTTTCTCCCCTTTCTTGCCTGGTGCGATTCCCCCTTTGCTTGGTGCACTCCTCCCAGCAGCTCTTCCCCCTTTAAATGGCGAGCTCTTTCTTCCCTCGTTAGACCCGACTGGTCGATTGATGAAACACTTGCTTACTCTATCTCTCTTCCTTTTGCAAACTAAAATCAGTATACTCTCTTATTCCTCACTGTGTGAGGTTGTGTGTGTGAGGGTGATTTTTGTTTGGTGGGTTTCTTGGAGTTGTTAACTCCGGCGATTGAGAACGTGAGTTGGGGCTTGTGCTACACCCTATTTGAACATTAAAGCTATCTATCTCTCTTCTTGGCAAAACGAAATCAGTGACTCTCTCTCTCTTCTTCTCATTGTTTGTTCACTGTGTAAGTGAGTGTGTGTGTGTGTGAGGGGATTTCGGGTTTGGAGATATTTTGGAGTCTCGGACTCCGGCGAGACAGTGGTGGGTTCTTGGGGCTTGTGACGGTGACTTTGTGTCGCCGAATTTGTTGGGGTTATCGGAGTTGTTACCGAAAAAGCTTGGACCTTCACCTTGGACTTTGTAGTGTTTACTTCGTGGGTCACTCCGGTGGACATTGGTCGAGAAGAAAATCTGAGCCTTGCTTCGGTTGAGGCCATTGTGGCCGGTGACACCATTGAAGAAGAGAAGCTTTTTCACTGTGTCTTCTTTGTTTATTTCTACTAGTTACTTTATTTTCTCCATTATTGCTTTGTACTAATTAATTTGGTATTTACAGGATACTTGGAGATTATATTGTATAATATTAGAAATATTCCCATAGGGTAGATAAAGTGTTATCCCCACCCCTATTGTGATCTATTTGAGCGTCTTGGTGAGACCTCATAGATTGGTTATATAGGGTTTTATAAATTTAAAGCTGTATTTGTACTTCTACTCCGCATGCGCAAACGAAGGGAATACACAACAGTGGTATCAGAGCAACCGGGTTGACTTCGAGTACGGTACGGTGGTCTTCAAATCCAATAAAAAATTAGAAATCCTAGTCAAGGATTTCTGGGTGAGCAATTTCTAAAAAACTCCTTAATTTATTTCGCTTAAATTTGGTGTTGACTTTTTTAATTGCTTGCTTACTATTATTATTCCGTTGTGGCTGCTCTATTTTTGATATTTGGATTTGTTGGTGATTTGCTTGTGGAATTATTTGTGATTACTATTTTTTATTCCGTGTTGTCTTAAAAAATGGCAAACTTAGCGTCTTATAATTTGAAACCTTTTAATGAAAAATCGGACTTTTCTATTTGGCAACAAAAAATGAAAAGGATTTTTATTAAAGAAAAGGTTTTCAAAGCGGTGACGTTAAATTTCGCCGAATCTGATACAAAAGAGATTAGGGCTGAAATGAATGAGTGTGGTAGACAACATGAAAGGAACAATGGTTATAGTAATAAAAATCAAAACCAAAATCAAATTTTTGGAAATCATAAGCATAGAAGTCGTAGTAAGTCAAAATCTAGAACTAAAGATAAAACCTGCTATAATTGTGGCGAGACGGGTCATTTTAGGAAAGATTGCACAAAACCAATAAAGAAATATCACAAGGAAAAACAACAAGATGACTGTAACTTAGTAGTGATACAGGAGATGTTTTTATGGTTGTTGATGCATGTGAAAGTATTGTGAATTCTGTGCATTCTGTGCTAAATTGCAAAAATGAATGGCTTGTTGATTTTGCTTGTACTTTTCACATGACTCCTTTTAAAAACTATTTTACTTCTTACAAAGAAGTGAAAACTGGATCTGTTTCGATGGCTAATGAGAAAAAATGTGTCATTGCTGGAATTGGTGATATATCTTTAAAACTTGATTCTGGACATGTGTTAAATTTGAAAAATGTGAGACAAATTCCTGACTTGTGCAATAATTTGATCTCGTGTGCCTCGTTAGAAGATGAGGGTTTTGAGGGTAAATGGGAAAAGGCGTTATGAAAATACTAAAGGATTCTTTAGTTGTTGCTAAGGCTGAAAAATGCAATAACTTATATGTATGTGTTTCTATTCCTATGTCTTTTGATGACTTTTCGAGAAAAGTCTGGGTTTTCTTAATGAAACATAAATCTGATGTTTTTGAAAAATTCAAAAATTAGAAAGTTTTGATTGAAAATCAAAATGGGAAGAAATTGAAAGTGCTTCGACCAGATAATGAGTTAGAATTCTGCAATCAAGAATTCGATAACTTTAACGCGGTATTCAAATGCACAAAACTGCACCTTACAACCCGCAACAAAATGGTGTCGCGGAATGCATGAATAGAACCATGTTAGATAGAGTTAGAGCTATGCTCTTGATCTCTGGCCTTTTGAAAAGGTTTTGGGGAGAAGCAGTCATAACTGCTGCCTATATCATTAATAGGTCCCCTTCTGTTCCTTTACATGAAAAGTGTCCTAAAGCTATTTTCTTCGGAAAAGAAATTGATTTCTCAAACTAATTAAGAGTTTTTGGTTGTGCTGCCTATGTTCATCAAAAGAATGATAAACTTGGACCTAGGGCTACTAGGTGTGTTTTCTTAGGGTATCCTGACGGGGTGAAAGGGTATAGACTGTGGTTGAAAGAAGAACATGGTTTTAAAGTTACCATAAGCAGGGATGTAGTTTTTAATGAAACTGAATTTCCTTGTTTGCTTCCTACTGAACCTATATCGGCTGATAATGTCCCCCTTCCCCATGCTCCTAATGAGGTGGAATATCCCTATGTGGTAGGTTCTTTTGATGCTAACACTAATGCACAAACTGAAAATAGAATTGAGAATGATAACAACCAAGAAGAAATGCATGCTGGAACTGAAATTGTGAATGATGAAACTGTTAATGCTGAAACAGAAAATGAGGAAGCTGATAGGATAGACCTAGGCATACTATTTGAAAACCATCTAGATTTGATGATATGACCTCATATGTGTTTAGCGTGTTTAAATCAATTGACAATTGTTGTGAACCCAAAACTTACAAAGAAGCCTTGAAATTTGCTAATTTAGTTGAGTGGTTAAATGCTATGAAGAATGAAATGAATTCCTTGCATGTTAATCAAACTTGGACACTCGTGCCCAAAAATGAATCTAAATTTGTGCGATGTAAGGCTAGGTTAGTTGTTAAAGGGTTTACTCAAAAAGAGGGGATAGATTATACGGAAATCTTTGCTCCGGTTGTCAAGTTCACTACTGTTAGAGTCATGCTTGCTTTGGTTGTGAAATTTGATTGGGAGGAGTTAAAACAAATGAATGTTAAAACTGCGTTTTTACATGGTGAATTGGATGAAAGAATTTGTGAATTGGATGAAAGAGTTTACATGCGACAACCGGAAGGCTTTATTGACAAGAAAAATCCTGAACATGTGTGTTTGGAAAAATCTTTATATGGGCAGAAACAATCTCCTAGAATGTGGAACAAGAAATTTGATATTTGTATGCAAAGTTTGAACTTTAAATATAGCTCTTATGATCATTGCTTGTATTTCAAAGTTAACTCTGCTGCATATGTGTTCTTGTTGATTTATGTTGATGATATGCTGTTAATTGGTCCTTGCATTAAGTCAATTGAGCATATGCAAAAATGTCTTTGTGATAATTTTGACATGAAAGATCTAGGAGATGCCAAAAAAATTTTAGGTATGAACATTGTTAAGGATAGGAAAAATTCCATGATTTCTCTCAACCAGATTTCCTACGTGGAAAAGATTTTGAGTAAGTTTAAGTTGGAAAATGCGAAATCTGTCAATATGCCTCTTGCTAGTCATTTCATCCTGAGTAAAAGTCAGTCTCCCCAATCTGATTCAGAATTTAAAGAAATGGAAAAAGTGTCATATTCAAATGCCATAGGATCTGTCATGTATTTAATGGTTAGAACTAAACCTGACTTATCTTATTCCTTAAGCTGTTTAAGTAGATACATGTCTAATCCTGAAATGCCACATTGGCTAGGTGTTAAATGGCTGTTGAGATATTTAAAATATTCTTTGAAGTATGACTTAAAATTCTCTAAATATTCTAAAGGTGTAAAGTTAAAAGGGTATGTAGATTTGAATTCTGCGGGCATGGGCACTAAATGTTTACCTGTTTCTAAATTTCAAACTTGCTTAAATATTTTGAAATTTGATGGTGATTGATGCATGTGTGCTTGTGTTACCCCCTGAAATCCATTGCATACTTAGTGTTTGCTGTGGTGTCTATCTCGTTAGATTGCTAAAATCCTTGCATACTTAGTGTTTGCTGTGGTGTCTATCTCGTTCCTACTTTGTGCGGTGGACCAAGATAGATTGCTAAAATCCTTGCATACTTAGTGTTTGCTATGGTGTTTATCTCGTTCCTGCTTTGTGTGGTGGAGCAAGATAGATTACTAAAATCCTTGCATACTTAATGTTTGCTGTGGTGTTTATCTCGCTCCTGCTTTGTGCGGTGGAGCAAGATAGATTGGTTATTTCCTTTGCATACTTTGAGTATGTTGTCCCGTGATTTGTTCTTTACTTAGTGTTGGAACAAGTTCTATTTCGGTTTAAGGCGATGATGTTTCCCATTTATTATATAGTCTTATGAGTCCATGTTGTGTAAACTAGCACTTGTTCCAAGGTGGAGATTGTTGGAATGGAGGCCCAATAGGGCAGCCCATTCCCTAGCCCAAGTCCATGGCCCAACTCCCTCGTCGCCCACCCTTCCCCTTGTGCAAACCGGATGTCACCTCCCCTATTTTGCCCATGTGATGTTGATCTCTACTTTGACCAACTCCTTGGTTTCTCCACTTTCTTGCCTGGTGCGATTCCCCCTTTGCCTGGTGCACTCCTCCCAAAAGCTCTTCCCCCTTTAAATGGCGAGCTCTCTCTTCTCTCATTAGACTCGACTGGCCGATTGATGAAACACTTGCTTACTCTATCTCTCTTCCTTTACAAACAAAAATCAGTATACTCTCTCATTCCTCACTGTGTGTGTACTGTGTGAGGTTGTGTGCGTGAGGGTGATTTTTGTTTGGTGGGTTTCTTGGAGTTGTTAACTCCGGCGATTGAGATCGTGAGTTGGGGCTGTAGGGTATATGACTTTGGTTTTCTCAAAAATAAAAATTTCAACAGAAGAAAGAAGATGAAGCAGAATTAAATTACAATTTACTTTAATCGAAGTCGAGGCTTGTGTTGGACATAATCTCCGCAAGACGAAATTTCCCCGAACAAGTGCTAACGGTTCTTAGCAATCGTCCCTAAGATGCAATGACTTTTCAATCAGCGTAGGCAGCACTTCAATACGCAGATTCCGGCGAACTTGATTGGTGTTTCAGAACTTTCAAGACTCGAGAAGGAAATATATGCACTTCAATACGCAAATTCCGGCGAACTTGATCAGTGTTTTAGAACTTTCAAGACTCGAGAAGGAAATATATGCAGCAATATGATAATTACGCAGATTTCGGCGAACTTGATCGGTGTTTCAGAACTTCCAAGACTCGAGAAGGAAATATATGCAGCAATATGATAATTCTGACTAACAGACTAAATGCTCAGGATTTCGGTGTAAGTGACTGTCAATCCGGGGGGTCTATTTATATATACTGAAGAGTTGTGGTGCCTTTCTGCGAATAGACACATTTTTTAATCTGGCGAATCTGGACCGTCGGATCACACCTGATCGTCTGAGCGCGATCCAGTGGGCCGGTTCGCACTCTAACTGTTGCGACGATGCGAAGTGCAATGTGCAACTCTAAAGCGCCCATTGCGATCACCATCCTCGCAATTGCTTGTGCTAGCCAAAGGCTAGCCCAAAAGACATCAGCATGGTGGACCTTGGAGGAGACCACTTGAATGCTTCCTCCTAGAGTGGGCCAATTAATAAAGTGCATTTAATCACATTTTTTATTCTATGTGGGATATGACTTTTCATATTCCCATTACTCTTCAATTACCAATGTTAAGTTGCATACTTTAAGCATTAATATCTCATTTACCCGAAATTGGTTTTGAGATAATAAATATACCAACTTAATCTACTCAAAACGTAGATTTCATTTTTGCAACTTATTTTCATTTTTAATAAACGGTACCAAACCAGAAACTTGGTCAAATATTAGTCAAACACCAATTATGAAACCGATTTCCAACAGGGGCTTGTGCTACACCCAATTTGAAAATCGAAGCTATCTTTCTCTCTCCTTGGCAAAACGAAATCAGTGACTCTCTCTCTCTCTCTCTCTCTCTCTCTCTCTCTCTCTCTCTCTCTCTCTCTCTCTCTCTCTCTCTCTCTCTCTCTCTCTTCTTCTCACTGTGTTCACTGTGTGAGTATGTGTGTCTGTGAGGGAATTTCGGGTTTGGAGATATTTTGGAGTCTCGGACTCCGGCGAGACAGTGGTGGGTTCTTGGGGCTTGTGACGGTGACTTTGTGTCGCCGGATTTGTTGGGGTACCGGAATTGTTTCCGGAAAAGCTTGGGCCTTCACCTTGGACTGTGTAGTGTTTACTTCGTGGGTCACTCCGTTGGACATTGGTCGAGAAGGAAATCTGAGCCTTGCTTTGGTTGAGGCAGTTGTGGCCCGTGACACCATTGAAGAAGAGAAGCTTCTTCACTGTGTCTTCTTTGTTTATTTCTACTAGTTACTTTATTTTCTCCATTATTGCTTTATATTAATTAATTTGGTATTTGCAGGATACTTAGAGATTATATTGTATAATATTAGAAATATTCTCATAGGGTAGAAAAAGTGTTATACACACCCCTATTGTAATTTATTTGAGCGTCTTGGTGAGATTTCATAGATTGGTTGTATAGGGTTTTATAAATTTAAAGTTGTATTTGCACTTCTTCCGCGTGTGCGAACGACGG
This sequence comes from Platycodon grandiflorus, assembly GCA_016624345.1. Taxonomy (NCBI): domain Eukaryota; kingdom Viridiplantae; phylum Streptophyta; class Magnoliopsida; order Asterales; family Campanulaceae; genus Platycodon; species Platycodon grandiflorus. The sequence continues at coordinate 25,992,304 of CM028361.1, forward strand.
GAATACATAACAGTTAGCCATTGTCAATCTGCAGTATTTGATTTCAGAAGTTGAAGGATGTTGCAAAACCTCTGTGATAGTGATATTGGAAGACGGAGGATAATTAAATGAGTCTCAATCCAGGAATTGTTCCAGAAAGGGACATCCCAGAAGAAAGATACCTGGGGAACCAATTGTGGAGAGATTTGAATGATTGAGCATCCATATTACGCTGAACCATGGAGACCAATGACTAGTTTGTCAATACTCAATATTGATTCTCTCCTTTTGTATGTGCTCACAAACTCAAGTCTTTGGGGATAGAGAGTGGAATATATAGAAGGAATACAACCTCATTTTCGTAGCCTACTATCATTTTGGAAAGAAAAAAATAGTATATATAGAAATCATGCTAAACAACAATTCACGAAACAGTAACCAAGGCTTTTGGATACCAATACAGTTTAATTGGACAATCAATTACAGATACACCACAATTCAATCATAAGAATTTGATGGCATACAAAAGAAAGAAGGTAATTAAGCAAGGAAATGCTAATAACGGAGTTCGAAGCCAACACAATCAAATGCTTCAAGCTGCTTCTGAAGACCAAACAAGAGGATTGCCAATTCTGGAATTCAAAGGACAAATACAAAATCATCAGGCTCTTGTACACAAGTACTCAACAATTGTTCCGACATCAAAAATGTATTGACAACAATTTTTCTTCTTTGCTAAGAAATGAGAAACTCGTTTAGGAAGTAAGGAAATAAATAGCAAGCAACAACAAAACCGGAGAGAGAGAGAGAGAGAGAGAGAGAGAGAGAGAGAGAGAGAGAGAGAGAACCTTAAAAAGAGAATTTTTCTTTTTTTCATACTTCTACGATCTCTGCTGAAGCCAACTCCACTCTGTATGTGTTTTGGCACCAGAAAATAGCATAATTCATTTAGTTTTGATTTCATTTACAATACGGAAGGCATAATATATTATTAAGTGTTGAAATTTGGCTTGATTTTTTGTGACTAAGATTAATACGGAGTATGTGTTAAGTCATTATTCGGTCAACCTTGCATGAATACTTAAAAGAGAATCATAACAGGTATTTGATATGCAAGTCACTTATGCATGTGTTTTGACCAATCAATTTGGTGAGTATCACTCTTTAATGCATTGCGAAGATGTATTACCTAGAACTGTTGAATGATTCAATGTAAAATATTCTGGTCCAAATCACTCTAAAAGCATATTGGTTTTGAGTTTTAACAATATCATCGTAAATTCTATAGAAGACGTACCTGTCCCCATTTAGGAATCGTATGGTTTTGTTAAGACCGCCCATAATTGGTATCAGCTGATCATCACGATCGCCCACCCTTACTCTCTCCAACTTACGAGCTGTAACTTGTCCCCCACAGAATTTGTTCAAGCTCGGACATTCTAGGATGACCAGATCTTGCAGTTGTGGGAATTCAAAATCAAGGTTCCGAGTGGAGAATGATGTCAGCCTATCTAAATTGTCAAGTTGCAGAACACGCAAATAAGAAAATTGAATTGTATCAGACACTTCGCTGTAGCCTCCGTCAAGTTCAATAATTTCTTCCACCATGGGAGAGCCTTTAACTTTCAGGTCTTGAAGATTCCCAAGCATTTTAGCCGCAGAAACTGAGAATACATAATTCAAGCTGCAACAACCAGAGATCTCCAATGATCTAAGATTTTTGAAGCAAGGAGTTCCTTCAGGAACCATCACCCATACATGCTTCAAGTTCTTTAGATTAAGTAGGATAACTGTTTCCAGCTTACTGAGCAGAGGATCTGAATCTTGGAACTCAATCTTAGGACTCCTGAAGTCAAACACAGCTTGTAGTGATTCACAATTCTTTACTTTAACTTGCTCGAGATTTTGTAAGATTCTTATGGAATCAGATAAGGCAAGATTCAAAAGCTTTTTGCACCCATCCACATGCATGATCCTAAGTTTTGAGACCGACTCCTTGGGAGTTTGGTCATCCACTATATGCTCCAGGCTGTTCATAGAACGGACCAGTAGTTTGTTCATGCTTGGCAATTCAACCTGTCACAAACCAGTAGTTGCATAATTGACTCAGACAGTTACAGTGTTGATCTAAGTCATTAAATATAATTACTTAGGCGCAGACTGTATATACATTAGTACCAAATATAATACTCCGTCCCAAAATAAGAATCATTTTCTCTATGAATCACTAAATTCACCTTTGCCAGTTATCATGTCTTAATCTGCACTCACAATGCTATTATGTTGACGCTAAGAACATTCACGTATATGTGCTAGTAAAATTGCCAAAAAGTCTAATTCCTTAATTTTGGTGAAAAACTAAAAATGAACACTCATTTTGGGACGGAAGGGGTACTATTAATCTCTACTACTGTGTTTACAAAAGGAATTTCTACACCTTTTGACTTTAAAGTTTTGGCATATGATTTTTTGTGGAAACAGAATAATATTTGATTATTTGCTCAAATTGAATTTCTTCGCAAAGAAATATACATATATATGTATAAACACACGCGCACATATAAATGAAGACGCAGATCCTTATGCTATTTTTCAGGTTTATTGTCTGATGCATAAACTTACCAGTTGGTTAAACAGATGCTGTATGGTACTCTCATCGTTGTTGACTTTGGAGTACAGTGGGGCTTCCTGCTTGGAGTCTTCTAAGGCAGGATGGAAGATTTTGGCCTCAGGGGCCTCTTCAGCTTGATCAGCTCGCTGCTTTCGAGTGAACCAGCTGCATCCCTGCGTCTTGTGATTTGTTGTCTTTCCTATTGCCAACTGATTCTCTTGCACAGTAACACTATTTGCATTAAAAGCAGCCTTACCAGAATCCGGGAAGAAGCTCCTAAAACTTGGCAATTCATCAAGCGAAAGGAAGCTTAACTTTTGGAACACAATCTTTTCAGCAGCTCCTCCTTTAGAAACAATCCACTCCAACATATCACAGCTCTTTATATCTAGTTTTTGTAGTTGCACTAGGCCTTCAGCTACAGAGTATGGAAAGATGCTAGTTATTGCCTCACAGTAGCTCATTTCAAGAACACGGAGGTTGACTAGGCATCCAGAACCAATAGGAGCCCTCCACAGTTGCGTCAATTGAGGTAAGCTATCTAGCTTTACAGTTTCTAGTTCAATCAAGGATTTTGACGGAAGATCTCCATCGCAAATCACCTCCAGATCATCCATTGATCGAATTTCCATGCTCTTTAGTTTATTCATGGCACCAGGCGAATCTTCTGTATCCATAATAAATCTGACGTCACCACACCATTCCAAATCGAGAGTCTTCAGGTTTGCACAAACACTAAAAAGTTTATTGAAACTGGTAGATTTTAATGTAAGGCACTCAGTACCACTCAGTAATGAAGAAATCTTGGCACCTAAAAGTGAACTCCAAACCATTCCATCGAGTGTCATACTTTTTCCAATCTCATATTCGCGAAAACTTAGTAGTTTCCGAATGGCTGCAATTTGAAATCTTCTCAGCCTCTCGAACAAGAATTCCTCCTTCAACTCCAGAAGTAGCCGTGGGTCTCTTACCCGAACTTGTAAGACCTTTAGAAGGGGCAATGAGGATAGCTCCGTGATGCAGATACCCTTTCCTTTGTCACTTTGTTCTGTCTCCCTTGACCAAGAGTCATAATTTCCAAGGTACAAATCTTCTAGCTTAGTCAAGGCTGAAAGTACACTGCTTGGAATGAATCGTGGGCCATCCGCACACCTCAAATCTAGCAACTTTAGATTAGTAAGTTGCTGAATTTGAGAAGGCAGGTTCTCAAGTTTAGAGGAAAAGAAACTGAGAACTTCCAGGTACTTGAGGCTTCCAATCAGGGATAAGTCCCCAGCACTCAAGTCGCAGAACTCCACGCACAATGTCCGTAGGTTTGTCAAGAATTTAAGTATTGGTGGCAATGCATCAATCTGGATAAATTTACCCCACAGTGTCATCCGCTTAAAATCAAGAACTCTGACTTCTTTCATCCCATCAAAAAAGTCTACGGGCATGTTTAAGGAATCACAATGGAACTGCAGCTGTAAAAGCGCTAGATCAGGATAAACTAGGCCGTCAGGGAGCTGCTGCATCTTATCATCAAACGTAAGTGATATGCCAGTGTAAGGTTTATTTTCATCCTTGTCTGGCCACTGCGTCAGCTTCGGTTGATGTTTAACCTTATATCTGTTCTTATCTTCTTCAGATGAAATAGATAAGCAGACTTCACGAACGACATGGTTCATCTTCACACACATCTGTTTCTCACCAGGTAGGAGTAAAGAACAGTTCTTAAGATCATCGAGCAATTCGTATACCCTGTTTGATGCATTCACCAAGTTGTCAAAATTTTCTGGCAACTGTAGCCCTTTGGCATATCTGACCAACTTTTGATGCGGGATATCAGCACCTTCCGGAAATAGACTGCACAGCAGAAGTAATGGCTGGGCTTGGGGATGCCTGCTTTTCAGAAGGTCGTAACTCAACTTTATACGCGAGTACACTAGCTTCAAGCTGGTGATTTTTGAAGCAGTTGACTTCTTTAGTTGATCAAGGGAACTCTCCCAAACTTCCAAGTCCCTGCCTCCTAGAGCTTTGGCTAGAGTATCAATTGCTAGGGGTATGCCTCCACATTCATCTGCGACTTTGTTTGCAATAGCTTCCTCATACACACCAGCAATCTTTTTGAAAAGAAGTCGAGCTTCAGACTGGGATAACGTTTCCACCATGACTTTTACTTGAGCTTTCATACGCCTAAGCATGTGCTTATCTCGCGATGTAAATACAACTTTGCACCCCTTTTGCTCACCCTGGAAAGGAAGGCCAACTTTATCGAGCGGCACTTCATCCCAGATATTGTCCAATATAACAAGATTCTTGGTACCATCTGTTAGTCTGTTAAGAAGTTTCCGGGCTCTTCCATCTTCGTTTGTCTCCTCAAGTTTCAAACCCAAATTTTGGGCAATTACTGCTTGAATCTCGGGTATGTTTGGAACCTGGGACACTTCAACCTTCACAGCTGCGTCGAACAATTTCTCTTCCAAGACTCTCCTTTTAACTTCATCGGCCAGCCTTGTCTTCCCAACACCAGCCATGCCACAAATACCAATCATGTAGATCTCTTCTTTCCCCAGAGCCACCATGACTTGGTTCACTAGTAACATCCTGGATTGCAAATCGTCAGAAATGGTAGCTGAGGATGCAGGCAGCAGCCCTGCAGGAAGTGCACCGTGCTCCAATTTAGTGTGCTTCCGTCCTTCATCTAGAATTTTAGTAATATCCAGAGTCAGCTGTGCAGCTTTCCTGCTCAACAAGAACCGCCGCACCACATTCAGGCGCCCTTTCAAACATCCGCTGTTGACCTTGTTTGCACCCTTCAGAACTTTATCAGACTTGCCCTTGATCTTAGTGACTTCACCCTTCCACCACTCAATATGTTTTCCCGTGATTTTTGATTGCCACTTGGTCGCAGCAACCTCTAGATCCACCTCGCCTTCCACACTTTGCAGTTCTGCAACTTTATCTTCGACATCCTGAACATTGTTCTGGTAGTTGTATATATAGGTACACTCTTTCACAATTTTATCCACCAAGCCGTTGATCACTTTCTGAATTAAAGCATCTTGAGCTGCCTGGGCCATTGCTCACTTCCTCCTCGCTTAACACAGGTAAAAAAGAAAAGGTATAAGCAAAAATAAAAATAAAAAATTCAGACAAATAAAAAGCAGAAGACTGGGAATGGCTAGAGGTTGAAATATATTTAAGGGCTAAACACAAATGTTTTTCATTTGCATAAGACTTGGGTTGTCATGTCGAATTAATGCCTGCTCAAACTACTACACCATATAATCAGGTAAATGTTCTTTTCTCAAAATTATTGAGTCAAAGGAACATCATGAAAATTGCAAAGACATGTCCACTCACAAATACATAAGAAAGATCAATAATAATCACCGACGAACTAAAACGTTCCAAACTCTAATGAATTCCTCACAGAATCTCTCAAAGAAAGAATGGATTGTGACTGTGTTCTATCCGAAGGATCTTGGTATTAGGAAATTCAGTAAGAAATCAATATGAAACAAATCTGCTTTCAATTCTAATGCTTCAAACATTCGTCAATAATTCCAATCACACTAGGAAAAGGTATCTTCAACGCCCAAGAAATTTGGGACATGATAGTTCTACGTACTCCTTCCGTTTCATTCACAATTTTTTTATTTTTGTTACTCAAAAGGATCATTTGTTATTAATTAAGCTCAAAATTTCCATGGTATTTAAGTCTACCCCTTGTATATTATGAAATAAACAAGCTAACTTAACAAAGACTCCTTGTTGTAATAGTTATTTCTAAAGGTTATAGGGGATAATCTTTTCGATATAACTTTTCAAAGGGTAAATTGCATCATCCATCCCTATATGCAGGAATTTTTATAATCATAGTTTTGGTACTTTGTTGACTATCACTTGTGCTCTTCTACAACTGCTATCGTGTTCTTTCTGTCGCTCCATCAATATCCGCTAAAACATGTCCACTAAGTAGCACAAAGGCTTGTCATGTGGACATTTTTGGGAGAGCAAAGAAATTCAATCATGTAATATTTTCATATAAAAGGAAAATTTGACATTTTAAACTACTAATAACTTTACCTTTTCATTAAAACAAATATTACTTTTATGGTCTAGTTGCCCTCCAAAACTTGTAACCTGACAAGCACTTGTGCAACTTAACGGTCATTATTCAATAAATTCGGATGAAAGGACCAAAGAATGTGATAGCAATTGTAAAAGAGCAAAATTACATGTTAGCAAGGTGCTAAGACCACCGCTATCGCTATACCAACTACATGGACAATTTATGTAGTTGACCCTTTTCAAATATGGTTATTTTGAATAGAACCCCAGGAGGAGGGATTTATGGATTTCCAGACATAGTCCTCTCTTACATCTCTTAAGGTTAAGTCCCTTTGCCACTGTTGATAACTTTGTGCAAGGAACCAAATCTGAAGATGTGGCCATGAGCAGGGACAAAATTGGTAGTATGCATATCATTTTAATGAAATTATCAACTGTTTCTTGCTTCAAAATTGTCATTCTAGAGTTACAACCACATTCTTTCCAAAGGGGAAAAGTTGGATAATGTTTTTTTGGCTTAATTACAAAGATAGGTTAAGTTCATAATCCTCTTAGTTTACTGGAAAAAGTTAAATAACCTTTTTACAAACTAGGTCCAAGTTTGTTAATCTTTCTCGTAATCAAACCTTTTTTTTTATGTACCTTATAGCTATACTATCTACTACGCAAATGTAAATGCCATATATGCATCTCAAAAGTTTTATTATTTTTGCCTTTCTTCGTTCTTCAACAATTTCTTAATTTAAAATATAAAATCCGGAAAAAATAACAAAACCTAACAATCAATTTTAAAATTCTTTACTAATGACCAGTTCCTTACTACTTACTCCCCTTTCTAAAATAAATGTCCCTTTCCATTTTCGAAAGATTACTTCAGCAAATTATTTATAATATCATTATTAATTGTAAGATGAAAAATTGAGGGACCGTTGATTTGACACGACTAACCGATACTTTGAAGGTTTTAAGAAAATTACATAGAGTCAACTCTTTTCTTAAGATCCGTCTAAAGTTAATTAGGGACACTTATTTTGGAAATGAAGAAATAATAAATATTTTAATCAAATTTTACTGGAGATACAATTTTCTTTAGTTCAACTGGAAATTCAAAATCATCTAAACTAATTCTATGGGGGAAACACTTGTGATTTATATCAAGTATAGTCATTTGACTCCGCTAGTTATCTTTTCTGGCCTTTGACCAATAATTAATACAAACTTCCTAAAATACCCATTTCAAAAGGCCATACTTAATACCCAAAACCTAACCAGCGACTCTAATTCGTACTCACATTCATCACACCTTCCTCTGCCTCCCTCTTCCTACACGCCGTCATCGCCCTCCACCGTCATCATTGCTCAAGGTACATCTCTCTCTCTCTCTTTAACCCTACTTTGTCTCTCTCAAACCCAACTCTATCAACCCTTGATGATGACATTTGAGTCGTTTGAATGACTCAGTGAGTCGTTCGTGGCTCGTGCGTGGGTCATTCGTCGAATGACCCAGTGAGTCGGAGTCGTTCAAAAAAAAAAAAAAAAAAAAGGGTATTAAGGGGTTTCCAAATAAAAGAAGCCATGAAAGATCTTTTGGAATAAATGAGACCTTAAAAGATAGAATGATCATTGGAATAATTGGGGTCATAAAAGATAAAAGGTGATTTGACTGGGGAAAAAGTTAGCTAATAAATTAAGAGTCAGCTATTGTTACACCGAAGGTATAAATTATTTTTTTACACAAGTGACAAATATTATTTTTTCTAATAAGAAGATTTAAAAGTGCCAACATATTAATTATATATCCATAAATATTATTATATCTTGGTATTAAAACTACATAATACTTATCTCATGTTTGATTTGATGATATGAAAATTAAATTTTAAGAAAAACACACAAAGACATGTATTATATATACACATGAGATACACACATACACACTCACAAGTATACCTACAATTAATAGTTTGTGAATGAAGCTATTTGGCATCCTCATGGGACAAAGTTCCAAAGGAAGGGAAATTGTCTAAATCGAAAGGAAGCCACATTTAACCAATTGTTGTTAGGATGATTGATGATTAATCTTGCTAATTAACCAGATCAAAGAAAAATCTTGTACTTGTTTGAATGTCTTGGCACGTGTTTAATAACTTGCAGAGCCATGTTTCCCCAACTTTCAGCAAAAACAAAAATATTGTGTAGTTCTCGACATGTCTATACCCTTGAACTGAATTTTGAAATGTTACTGGTTGCAGTATTACTACATATCAGTTTTCTGAAATTAGTATTTCTTACATTATTCACAAGTATAACAACATCTCCAATGGATAAACCTTTACAGAAGGCCATAAACCTTTCCAACCTTTCATGTATAAACTCATTGTTCATTACAAATAAACTTATAAAAGTTTTATAGCATGAACCCACTACAAAATATAGTATTCCTTCACAATACACATTTAAAACTAATAATATATCTATCATCAAAAATAAATATATTATTTTAACAAATAATTTATTAATGTTCAGAAAAACATATTACGTCCACCAAATTATTTATTTATTTATTAAATTTCTCTATCAAAAAATAAATTTTAATCTATGGATATTAATTACTAATGCAATAAGATAGACTTTACTGAACAAAAATTAAATATAAACCATAAGGAACATAATTAAATCAATAACAAAGTAATAATATACTATAATACTAATTGTTGTGTAAAGGAAAGAGCCATTTTGTGAAAAAAAAAAAAAAAAAAAAAAGCTGTTGCTATGTTGAGCTTTTTTTTTGTTTTGGTAGAAAAAGTCAGCTCATTGCTTCTTCAATCCACGAAACAGGTTCATGGCCTTAAACTTTTTCTTTAAACCCTTTGGTCCACTATGGTGAGTGGGGTTTATAAAGGGGTAATTTCAGGCCGGTCCCTTTTTCAACATTTCAATTTGCTCCAATTCACTTTTTTTTTTTTTTAATCAGAAAAAGGCACTTTTTGGTTGAACAGACAATAATACCCTTAATGAAACCAAAACACGAGCGCATAGGCATCCCAAGGCATCGGGATGCAAGAATTATGCATCGGGATTCAATTTGAGATGCAACAGTTGGACATCGGGATGCAGTGCCACTTTCACAGATTAATTTGGGCATCGGGATGCAAGAATTGTGCATCGAGATTCAATTTGAGATGCAACAATTGTTGCATCAGGATGCATCAATTGGGCATCGGGATGCAGTGCCATTTTCTCGGATTAATTTGGGTATGGTGATGCAAGAATTGTGTATCGGGATTCAATTTAATATACAACAATTGTTACATCGGGATGCAACAATTGGGCATCGGGATATTACAATTAGGCATCGAGATTTAATTTGAGATGCAACAATTGGGCATCGGGATGCGTGCCACTTTCTCAGATTAATTTGGACATCGAGATTAAATTTGAAATGCAACAATTGGACATCTGAATACAGTGTCACTTTCTCAGATTAATCAACAATAGCACTATTGTGACCATGATCACAGAGCCAAATAACTCCTTGTAGAAAGAGCTTTGGCCTCCGCAACAATGTTAGTGTAGCATGACCATAGAATGAGGAAATATCATAAATCATTTTACCCAGCATATTAGGAAGCCTAATCCAACAAATGAGAAAAATGTTACCTTTCTTGTTTCTGTTTCGGGTTTAAGCTGTTGTTGTTTGAGGAACAATATTTTCTCTTCGATTGGAAGAAACGGGGGTATTTTAAAAATAATTTTATAAAAGTGTCTCTTAGCGGTTAAAAAAAAAAGAGTGGACTGGAGCGGTTACAAACTTTGAAAAGAGGACCGGCCAGTAATTACCCGATATATAAACCACTCAATTCATCACTAACCTTTTAATAAACCCATTACCAAGCCGATAGTGGAAGGCCCAAGCCCAACTAACAAGGAGGAATAAACTACCTTCTATTCAGTGGCAATCTTTCTCAGTGCATCACACTAACTCGACTCGACCAACTCTGGATCCAAAGAAGCAAGACGTACATGCAATAAAGATTTGGAGAAATTGCTGGGCGGTCCACTTTTCCAAAATTTTTTTCTCTTCAGTACACCCTTTTTTTTTTAATCGCTAAAAGGCATTTTGAAAATTTTCTTCCTAAAATACCCTCAACAACATCGTTGCTTCAGATTTGAGATTCAAATTAATGTATAAATGATTTCATGTTGTTAATATAATCTTTCCTCATGTTTGGGTATCAATTTTCATGCATAAAACACGAATTTGATCAAATTCAAATTTTTTGAGTTCATCCCGTTTTTCTTTGTTCTTGAGCTGTTTTGGCCACTTAAATCTCTGTTTTAAGCTTCGAATTTGTTTAAAATCAATCTCATATTATTATCCTAACTTAGTACTATATTTGTGCACAATTTTTTACCAAAAAACACTATTTTTGAGATTCAAATCAAGCTTGATAGTGTGCTGTCCGAAAACAGAAGAAGATTTTTCTTGGACTGATTTAATTTGCCAATCGCAGTATGCTGAGCAACGCAACGGGGTTCGACCTGCCCGGTCAGGTCGCAGGGGTCGAGGGGACAGCGTCCCTCGTGGGGGCAACGCCCAAAGAAAAACGAAAATCAAGTTCCCTAAAGTGCGCTGCGATGATGCATCGCGATGCAGATATAGCTCATCGCGATGCACATATGGCTCATCGCGATGCAGGAGTTCTTTATCAGACTTATTAATACGAATGATCCATATATGGCTCATCGCGATGCAGATATGGCTCATCGCGATGCAGATATGGCTTATCGCGATGTATATATAGCTCATCACGATGCAGGAGTTCTTTTATCAGACTTATTAATACGAATGTAAAAGTGATGCATCGCTATGCAAAAGTGGTGCATCGCGATGCCAAAAATAGTACATCGCGATACAAAGGTGGTGCATCGCGATTTTGGTTCCCTAAAGCGTACTGCGATGATCGCGATGCACCAATTGTTGCATCGCGATGCACCACTTTTGCATCGCGATGCACAAATTGTTGCATCGCGATTCCCCAATTTGTAAAAGTGGTGCATCGCGATGCCAAAAATAGTGCATCGCGATGCAAAAGTGGTGCATCGCGATTTTGGTTCCCTAAAGCGCGCTGCGATGATCGCGAAGCACCAATTGTTGCATCGCGATGCCCCAATTTAGTGCACCGCGATGCAGAAGTGGTGCATCGTGATTTCAAAGTGGTGCATCGCGATGCAAAAGTAGTGCATCGCGATGCATGATGTTACTGAAGCGCGCGTGTTTTTCTTTCATTAATGGCATAATCGTCTTTTCGCCCCAAAAATGCCTTTTTTCGGTTTTTAAAAAAGATGAATGGACTGGAACGATTACAAATGTTTAAAAAGGGACCGGCCTGTAATTCCCCTAAAGATTTGTATTGGAAATTCGTGATTAAATAAGGGAATATGGACAAGGACGGAGTTTGAACAAGGTTATGCATTGATACAGAAAGGATCCATTCGCTAGCTAGCCACTTAGCCTTGCCTTGTTTTTGTCAATTGGGATATACGTCCTAGAAAATTTGAATGCAGAGCATAACCCGGTCTCAAAACTAAAAAACCTTACTCTTATAGTAGTCCCAGATAAGAAAGAATATTTGGTGAAATTTGATGTGAGTTCACCCAACCAAAATATGTCAATCATAGTATGATCGTATAAGAGAGTCCGAGATGGTGCAAGAGAATGGATTGTTGAGTGACGCTACAGATTTAAATCAATAAAAGGTAAACACAACCGTCCCGTTGCATTCTTCTTTTGGGGAAGATATCAAACAGAGGGCGAACACTAAAACAAGTGGCGTCAAAATGAAGGGAGATCTGACGGAATAAGTAAATGAGCCATTAACAGTGCAAAGTAAAAGCCCCTAAGAGAACACAAATCCCCGCAAACATTAATCATATTACTAGGAAATTTGATGTAAATTGATTTTATTAATTACCAATAGAAAGGGCAGATAAACAAAACATAAAAATCTAAACTACCTAACATGAAGTACCGATCAAGAAGAGATTGCCAGAGAATGGAGGATTAAGCATATATAAGCTTTATAAAGAAACATATATATATAAATATATACCTGATCTGATGGTTGAATGAGAGGAGTAGTGTTGGCCGGTCTCAAGTGTAATTAACAGAGACAAACAAAGAGATCACCGGCAAGAAGATGTAAAAGCTTTGAATGACAATGGCAGCAGCAGGAGCCTTTTTCAAGAACATGAATGGCATTGACTATGTAGCTCTCTTGGCCCCCCTAATTAGTCGTTCGTCAACGGTAAAAATACCTGTGCCTGTGCCAGCCTGCTCCCCACCCACGTTATTAGATTAGATTATTAATAAAATTACTACTAGAGTACTACTTGCCAAAATGCCTCCAACTACAACTTGTTGAATGAAGCATGCCGATCGGTTATTAAATTAATAACTAGCCCTCCTGCAGACGTTATATAATTATTTTAACTGTTTGTTTTTATGTTATCTATGTTCTTCTATCATTTACTCCGTCCGTCATCAAATTATTATTTTATTTAATTCGGTATATAGATTAACAAAAAGTAATTAATTTAATTATTTATATATATATAATGACACAAGTGATTTTAGCACACTTACTAAAACAGGTAATTTGGCGCCAAAACTGAAAATCTATATTTAGAAACGTAAATTTAAAGCTACTCCTCATTATCTTCAGTTAAAGATTTAATTTCTTTCTCACCTATATCAATGCTTAAGTAATAATTGGGCTTATCAAACAATACCTGGATTATGACAACATTTATGGCAAATACATTTAATACATATTTCAGCAATTTCCTAGAAAGTACCCATTGGAATATAGATAATATCCCGAAATCAAACTATTTAATGTCAAATAGTAATGGAAAAATAAAAAATTATTACAAACATTATACATAAATAAAATAAAAATACATATTATTTTATATCCGACAAAAATCTTATTTCAGTCCTGTCGTCTTTCCCTTGTATCTTGTATCTGCACACTAAAAAATAAATAAATGTTTATAATATTGCCTTTATCAAACAAATAAATGAGAAAGACTATTTTTGGATAGGAACATTTATAGCAACTACATTTAATACATTTTTCAGCAATTTCCTAGAAAATACACCGTGGAATCTAGACAGTCATCCTGAAATCTGAAATTATTTAATGTCAAATAGTAAGATTATTTTTGGATTCCCCAATTTAGTAAATGGGAATATCAACAGGTTTATTTATCCAGTTTATAATACGGGTTTTCTTCAAAATATGTTTCTTTTTCATCCTATTCCAATCTTTTTCATATACTTTGCATTATTCCCAGCCAAAGAACATAAAATGACTTTTACTCTATTGAAAGACATTAAAAAAGGAAGATCAGATTGGTTGATTAAGGTAAGATTAGCACGAAAGTGGGAAGTAAAACCTGGGAATGATATGAAGATTCCTCCATCTTTTGAGTTGCTTCTAGTGGATGTTGAGGTTAGCCTTTCTTCTTCCTCCTACTTCTGTTTTTTCTATTTTGTTTCTATTTTGTTGGGACATCCTAAAAAGGAAAAGGGGATACTTATTTTGGACCAATGAGTATATATGTTTCCTATGATGGAGTCAATGAAAATAAGCTTGAACTCAGATCATAACCTTAGTATCCCATATATTGCATAGGTACAAAAGTCAAGATCAACCAACCTGCACATGTACAAAAATGTCGACATTAGTTGGTATAATAAAAAGCTGAGGGATGGGGCTTCATTAAGAAGTATTATGAAAAGCTGTTCTTAACTACTTTTTTTCTTTTTTTTTTTCAGGGTGACAGGATTCATCTATATTTTCTAAATGTCTAACTTTGCATAAAATATTATTTTTCCGTGAAATAAGATAGTATTTGGCCCGTGCGTTTAACGCACGTGTGTAGCACTAGTTAATATTAGTATAGCATATAGTTTTCTTATGTTCATGTGAATGTTACCCATAATTAAAGTAAGAAGGAAAAAAAAAAAAAAAGGAAAAATGGTAAACGTGTTGTCCCTAAAAAAAAAAAAAAAACTTTTATACAAGACAATTATTTTGGAATGAATAAAAAAAATTAAGACAATAATTTAGAAACGGAGGGAGTTCTACATATTATTAGAAAGAAGCTATTTTTACAACACAAATTACTTATTCATTACACTTATTAATAATTATTTTAATTTACCCTACATTAAGACAAAAATACCCTTAAATAGACATACTACTATTTCTTCACTTTTCTCTTAAGTGTAAAGTTACACTTAATCTTTTTTAGTATTATCTGTTTTTATTAAAAAATTAAATATACTTGTATGTAGCAATAATTATTTTCTGTTACACTTTCTTTTGTTGCACTTAAAGGTTATTGACTTTTATCAAGTTACCTTTCAACATTATCATTTTTTTAATTGTCAATATATCACATAACCAATGTACTTTTATTTTGTTTTTCTACTTGCTTGAACAATCATATTTAATTATTTATGCTCATAAAAGAGAAAAAAAAATTTTAATTGCATTGTGTACAAGAAGTGAAATTTTTTTATTTTCTAAGCATATAGTTTTACTATTAAATTGAAAAGTAAGATTAAATATGAATATCAATATTATAATTAAGTTACATACTATTTTTGTGATATAGCACAATGAATGAATGATAGTTTTAATTTATGTAATTCATGATATGAATTTAAAAAGGCGGTATTTTATATGAGCTTAACTCTAGATGGATGTTGTGGATAAGTAATTTTTGTAGTGAAAATAGACTATTTCTTTCTTTTTTTGTGAATTACCATTTTTGTGACGTCGCACAATGAAATATATGTTAGTTTTTACGTAATGTAAGTTTTTACGTAATTCATGATATGATTTAAAAAAGAAGATATTTTTGTCTATATAAACTTAACTCTAGATTTATATAGTGAATAAGTAATTTTTTTATAGTCTCTCATATTATTATTAGGTGAGAAGTCTTAACATAAAATCCTTGTCAAGTTGTTACGCTTTTTTATATTATCAAAAATACCCTTAATTCAAATAACTCCTCATAATTATTGATGCACCATTACCGTTGCATTCAATATTTTTTTATAAAAAGGATACTATTGGCATTTAGGTCTGAAAACTTTCAATAAAAGAAAAGAGGACTCCTATTATGAGAGTCCCAATATGAAATAAGCAACTCTTGTTTTGGACACATGGATCGGTACATATGTTTTTCTTTCCAACTTTACCCTTAAGCTTAGGGGGTGAAATGCAGCACTACCCCTTGCAGTTTTACCCGGTTCCAGTGCCCTTCCAAACATTTGGCCTGCTCTCAAATGCCACTCTTTTCTATTGAATAAAACACAGGAATTAAGAAACATAATTAATGATGTGCTGAAAAATGTATTATAACGATAATACCCATGAATATTAATTGACTTCAACTATTCTAAATAATTGGGTTTATTTGGAATGTGTTATATTAAATGAAACTTTAAGGTATATTAGGAAGAATGGTAGAAAATAGGTAGATCAAAAGTCTTTAGGAACATTAATTGAAATATCTCAAAATAAAAAGTAGGAACATTTATCCGGGACGGAGAGAGTACGTTAAATGTTTCGTTAACTAAGAGCCGATTGTAATTCCTCGAAGTCAAAGGTTTAATGTGATAAAAAAAAAAACTGTAAGAAAAGGAAAGTGATAAAAATCCAGCGCTCTCATTCAAACACGCCGACGATTCGCGTCTCCTGGCAAGGAAAAGCTTTAGGCAAGATTTATTGAACAACATTTAGGGAGAGAACTGCGGGAAAAAAATTTTTGGGTGAGGCTATTAACACCTATTTTTTCTTCAAATACACTCATTTTCTTAATACACACCTTATATTAAATACATCATTCTTACATTTTTTATTTTACCCCTCTCAATTAATTTACTCTTTCTTTCTCAATACACTTCAACACACCCAACTCATTTTTCAATACATCAACCTAAACAAACTCATTTTACGGCAAAGAAGAAAGAGCAAAACCGTACTCCCTCTTCCCCCCCCCCACCCCCCATTTCAAACGCAACATTCTGCTTCACTCTACTCATACCCACATTATCCTAAAGACAAAGGAAACGTTTTTAAGAAGAACTAGCAACCATCTTCAAGTTTGGAAAAGGAAGAAAAAGGAAAAGAAGAAATTTAATTTTACGATGAGGAAGGTCTTAGGTATGAACTTTGTTAGGACTAAGGAGAAGATAAGGGTGAATTAGGTAAAACATGCATTACAAACCTAAAACGACAATCATTTTTGAATAAATTCTTAAATCCAAAATAATAAACATTTTGAAACAGATAGAGCATAAAACCGGTTGAAAGTTATATAGCCATGGTGGTTGCTTTTTTGGCATAAACCCGTTGGTAAATACCAACCGGTTGAAGTAATTACTTTTTCAATTCCCTTGACCATCCTAGTCTGGCAATGGATTCTGTGATTTAAAGCCCAAATTCTTTATTAATTCTACCAATGCCTAAATTTATAGAGTTTATAGTATTGCATCAGTATTTTAAATTACTAATAAATATTAATGAATAAAAAAATATTTTGAAAGATAAAATTAAAAATGAATAAATTATTTGGTGGACATAATATATTTTTCTCTAAAAATCAATTTGATTATATTTTAAAATGATATATTTATTTTTGAAAATTAATATATTACTTTGACATGTATATTGTGAAATAATACAATATTTAGTAGTGACCATGATATAAAGTTTTTATAGGTTTATCTATAGTGAAGAATAAGTTTAGATAAAAAGGTATATAAATCGATGACGTGACGTGGTGAATTAACCTTTTAAAGGTTATCCACCGGAGATGTTCTAATTTCTGCGATCAAAACAATGATTTTGAAGGTTTTAGAGTTTCACATATATAGTACTACATTCGTTCTAAAATAAGTGTCACCGATTCCATTTTGAGACATTTCAAAATAAGTCTCTTATCTCATTGTCAGAAGAAAAAAAATTAAGCGAATTATATATGATACCCTTATTATTTGTAAGATAAAAAAAAATGAACTTATTGATCTAACACCACCAAGGGATACTTTTGGGAAATTAAAGAAAAATTATATAGAGTTGACCCCTTTTCTTAAATATAAATGTTAATTATCGACTACTATTTTATGCCAATACACAATAAAAATCATTGTAAAAAAAAAAAAAATTAGATGCAAGAATAATAGAAGAACACTGCTGGAAAACCCACATTAGCGACGAAAATTTCCGTCGCTAATTGTATGTTTCAGTCATTAAATCCATATTAGCGACAGAAATTAGCAACGGAACTCCGTCGAAAAAAATGGTCGTTGTTTGAAGACAGGAGACCTTTCCATTGAAAATTAGTGACGAAAAAGGTTTTCGTTGCTAAATTAGTGACGGTAATTACCAACGATTGTAAACCGTCACTAAATATTTTTCGTCGCTAATTAGTGACGGAAATTAGAGACGGAATGTTCCGTCGCTAATTAGTGACGGAATATTTTGTATATAAATTCTGTCATTAATAGCGTCAGAATTTAGACACTGAATATTCCGTCACTAATTAGCAACGGGACATTCCGTCTCTAATTTCTGTTGCTAATTAGCAATAGAAATTTTAGTGACGAAAATTTTTGTAGCTAAAATTAAAATAAAATAAAATAATTAAAATTTATTTTTTTTGTACCTAATTTTAACAAATAACATGATATTAATAAAAATGCTCCAAAAATTAAAACACACCACAAATCAATACAAATTAATTACAAAATTACCACAAATCAATTACAAAAAATTACCAAATGGACAATTCAAGAACCAATAGTACATGTTGACTGCAACACAAACAAAAATTTTGTGTTGACCACAACGCCTACTAAAGGTTCTCGAACGGGTTTCTAAGTTTATTTCCTAAAACTACATATAGAGGAGAGTGTAACATAGACGGAAATGCTTGGCGTCAAGTATTTGAAAAGACTAATTGAATAAATGACCAAATCTAAATATAAATTGACTATTTCCCCTCTTTAGCCCCTTTTATTCAAGGAGTGGGAAAAGTCAATTTGTGTTTAAATTTGGCCTATTAATTTCCCAAAGTTTCCCTAAGCTCGTCACACTGTGACGGAAGAGATTCCAACTTCAGGGTTGGGACGATTTTACCAGTTTGATAATGATTTGGAAACAAGAGTTCCCATTTATTAGGAGTTAATTAATCTTGCCCTCGTCACATTGTGACATGGGTTGATCAAATGACACGAAACAATTATCGGTGTTAGTGCTTAGAGTTAGTGTGTCTAGGTTTTAGGGTTTAAGGTTAATTAGAGTTTAGGGTTTAAGGTTAGAATTAAGGATTAGGATTAGAGTAATGGTTTAGGTATAGGCTTAGGTATAAGTGTTTATCTAGGTTTTAGGGTTTAGGTTTAATTATAGTTTAGGTTTAGGGTTATAGTTAGGGTTTAGGGTTTAGGGTTAGGGATTAGGGATTAGGGTTAGAGTTAGGGTTTAGGGTTAGGTTAAGAGTTTATCTAGGTTTCAGGGTTTAGTGTTAATTATAGTTTAGTGTTTAGGTTAAAGGGCTTAGATTAGGTTAAAGGGTTAGGGTTTAGGGTTTAGGTTTAGATTTAGGGTTTTGAGTATCTTATATAGGGTTTAGGGTTAGGTTTTAAGTTTAGGGTTTAGGGTTTTAGGGTATGAGTTTATGTTTAGGGTTAGGTTTAGGATTAATTAGGGTTACAGTTATTGTTTAGGGTTTAGGATTTAAAGTTTAGGGTCACACCAATTTAAGGTTACAATTTAATTAGTGTTTAGTATTTATGTTTAATGTTTAGTTTTATGGTATAGTGTTTAGTGTTTATGGGTTATAAGAAAATAACGATACTTTATTATTATTATTCATTATTGGTTTACATTTAGTAGTTCTTTTTTTTTTTCAATTCTAATATCATACATCATTAAGCTAAGTCGATTTAGATGGACGATATTAATCTTGATTTTTTTTTTTTAATTCAAGTAGTTGGAATCAAACTCACGTGTTCTCCTTAGCAACACTCAATAATTTCTCCATTAAAACATGATTGCAATAACACAACGTTAAGTTATTCAACTTTAACAATTCTAATAATAGTTTATACAATAACAATTTCACCATTTACATACATCTATGCATATTACAAACACATAACACACAATTTAAAATATATATGGATAACATAGATCAATTACAAAATATATATATATATATATATATGCATAATAATTTCACCATTTACATACATCCATGCATAATACAAAAACATTACACACACTTTAAAATATATATGCAAAATACAGATTAATTACAAAAAATTACACACACACACACACACACACATACACACACACACATACATCCATGCATAATACAAACACATTACACACTCAATTTAAAATATATATGCATATTACAGATTAATTACAAAAAATTACAATAAAAAAAACCTGGAAATTGTTCAAATTACAAATGCAGAGGTAGGGGCTATGGCAGCGGCAGTAGATTGACCTAGGCAAAAAAAATACAATAAAAAATTTTAAACAATTAAAATAAAAAAAGGGTTTAGACCGTGCTAGGTGGTAGGCGCAGGGCAGCGGTGGTCGCTGGTGGTTCCGGTAGAAAGGAGATGAAGATAGAGAGAAGAGAGAAAAGACGAGAGAGAGAGGGGGGGGAGTCTGCGGTAAAGAGGGAGACGGTGGTGGCGGAGGAAGGGAAACGACGGTGGCGGTGAAAGAGAGAGAGAGAGAGATTTGAGACGGCGGTGGTGCGGTGCGGTTGAAGTGTTGCGGTAGAGCGGTGCGGTGGAAGCGGCGGTGATGTACTGGTATGGTGCGGTGGAAGCGTTGCGGTGTGAGAGAACAGAGGATTTGGGAGAAAAATAGATTCTTTTTTCTTTTTTTTTTGAATGGGGGGTGGTCGGGGGGTATCTGGGAAGGGGAAAAGGGGGTTGACAGGGATTGAAATCGAGGAACATTAGCGACGGTGGTTCTGTCGCTAATTTCAAACGGTAATTAACGATGAAGCCATTAATCAGCGACGGAAGATCCGTCTTTAATGTTCCCGCGTATTTGCCGCGATTTTTAGTGACGGACAAAAGGAATATTTAATTTATAGCGACGGAAGAATTTTCATCACTAATTCAAAAGCCTGCTACTTTAGCTACAATTTGTTGATGATTTAAGTGGAATCATTGGCCATTTGGTGTAGTCGGGGTTTTGCTTCAAAGATGGGTGAGCTCGGGAATACTATATTGTGGATTTGGGGGTGCGGAGTGCACATTCACATAAGTATTTACGGGCTTGCGGGTATAACTAATTAAGTATTTATTGTTTCTTTTCGATTTATCGTTTCGCAACGAATAACCCTACGACCTGGGTTGCCATTTGAAAATCGATTTTTGACAGTTTTCTGGCAGTTTTTTGGCAACTGCCGGGTGGTTTATTCTTAACTGTCAAAATTTGAAATTCAAAGAAGGGAGAGGATACAAAAAGGAAACGTATAGAAAACTGGAAGATCAGAAAAAGGAGAAATACAGATTTTCTATCATATTTGATTTCGTCATTATTTACTAATACTCCATTAGTAATCTCCTTTTTAGTGCCATAAGAGGAGGGCAATTAT
Source organism: Platycodon grandiflorus (assembly GCA_016624345.1). Classification (NCBI taxonomy): domain Eukaryota; kingdom Viridiplantae; phylum Streptophyta; class Magnoliopsida; order Asterales; family Campanulaceae; genus Platycodon; species Platycodon grandiflorus. The sequence continues at coordinate 26,013,665 of CM028361.1, forward strand.
AGTCTTATCCCACAAGAATATTCGTGTAACCTGGGGCATTTGATAAGGGTCGAATAATTCTTGCAGGAAAGTGTTCCGTGCATGATTCTACAATTTATCCAAGTTTTATTTTCGACATTGTTGTAACCCCGTTATCTAACTAACACGATTTCCGTCGCTAATTTTGTTCTTTTGTCACTAATTATCGACGGAAATTTCCATCGTTAATAATTTCGTCACTAATGTCTTTGTTTCTAGTAGTGGAAGATGAACACAGCGATTTACGTGGAAAATTCCTTACAACAAGAGGAGTACAAAACCACAGTCGACGGAGAAACAATCTACTATATGATGATAAAAAAGAGTACAAGGAGAATTAAAAGGTGATAACCCATCACTCAATCTCTCAAAATTGTATCACTCAATCTCACAAATAATCTTTAGAGTTAACGTAGAGTAGTTCTAAGAGAAAAGACACTTTCTAGGTTTTCAACCTCTTACTAGACATCTAAGAGTTTTACAACACATTCTATATATACTTTAATATATACTTTACAAGTCGAAACATTGTCTAAAACAAATTAGAAAATCGAAAATACGACACCATGATATTACGAGCCGTACGACTACTGACTGTGCCTAATCGCCATGATCTCTGTCTGCGCACACACCTAGAAGCTATACGACTTCCACTTGCACCCACCTGAAACTGTACGACTCTTGCTTGCCGACCTCTCTCCATGCTTGTTTTCATGTATATAAACAAACAAACCCTTAAAACTATTAAATGTGCATGTGTCACCAAAGCTCTGTAAATTTTGATTTGCAATGGTAATTCAATTTCTTTCATTGATTAAAGCGGTATTTATACAAGATATTAACATATAAACAAAGAAAGAAACAATCTCCTAATTATGCTAGGAATCGGTAATTGACATATCAACAAACACGGAAACAATCTCCTAATTATGGTAGGAAACTGCTGCTGGGATGCCTCTAGATGTGGCCGAGGATGTGGGAACATCTACCACGACATCCATCACTCCCCTTTAAGTTGGACGGTGCAGATCTCGAACCCTCAACTTGCTAACCAAAAACCGAAAGCGATCTGCCCCAAGGGGCTTGGTAAAGATGTCAGCAACCTGGTTTACTGTGGTTACATACCATGGATCAATATCATGAGATGCAACTCGTTCACGAATAAAGTAACAATCCATCTCGACATGTTTCATGCGTTCATGGAAAACGGGATTCTTCGAAATATGTATCGCAGCCTGATTATCACAAAAGAGTGGTGTGACCGTCTGCTGAGGTGTATCAAGGTCAATCAACAACCACCGCAACCACAAAAGTTCACTTACCGTTGCGGCCATAGCCCTATATTCCGCTTTGGCAGAGGAACGAGAAACAACTGACTGTTTCTTGGTGTGCCATGAGATTGGTGCGCCACCAAGAGATATAAAATAGCCTGTACGAGACCGTCAAGACATGGGACAGCCACCCTAATTGGCGTCACAGTATGCGGATAAACTTAAATCACCATCACTGGGGAGAAAAAGACCCTGACTTGGAGTTGTCTTTAGGAACCGAAGCGCAAGATTTATAGCATCCATGTGTGAGCGTCATGGGTTGGAGACGAATTGACTGAGGACATTCACGACAAGAGCAATGTCAGGTCGTGTTACGGTTAAATATAACAATCATCCAATCAACCGACGATATTGGGCTGCATCCACCGCGGGGCTGTCTGTATCATCATCCAACCGCAAATTTTGTTCCATCGAAAAAGAACTGGGACGACATCCTTGTAAACCTGTCTCCTCGAGTATGTCAAGGGTATATTTCCTTTGACTCAAGACTAGGCCTTGCGGCGAACGAACAACCTCTATCCCGAGGAAGTATTTCAATGGACCCAAATCCTTAATACTGAATTGATCATGAAGATGGCTCTTGACAATATTTATCCTGTCGACATCATTGCCAGCCAAAATAGCATCATCCATATAGATAAGGGCACATGCAAATATATTACCTTGTTTGAAGATGAACAAGGAATGATCAGCCTGTGATTGGCAAAAACCAATATCAAGCAAGGCTTTAGTGAACTTGTGATACCAATTGCGGGATGCTTGTTTGAGGCCATACAAGGATTTACGTAAGCGACACACTCTCGTGTCCCTTTTCTTTCACCAACCTTACGGTATCTGCATGTAAACATCTTCCTCTAGATTGCCATGGAGAAAGGCATTATTAACATCCAACTGCTGTATCAACCAATTCTTCTTTGCAGCCACAGCAAGCACACTTCGCACGATCACTAGCTTAGCAACTGGAGCGAAAGTTTCATGGAAGTCTATACCCCAACCTACGTGAAACCTTGTGCTACTAACCGGGCTTTATATCTTTCAATTTTACCATTTGGATGGTATTTGATTTTGTAGACCCATTTGGAATCTACGACTTTCTTGCCAGGGGGTAATTCCTCTAAAGTCCACATCACATTCTCTTCTAAAGCATGTATCTCCTTTTGCATTGCTTCACGCCAATGTGAATATTTGACTGCCTGGTGAAAATACTTTGGCTCATCATGAGAAGTGATGGCCGCAAGAAAGGCTTTATGAGTGGGAGAAAATTTTTCATACGAAACAAAGTGAGATAAGGGATGTACCGTAGAGGTTCCTGCATTAGCAGTGGGTTGCGCATGGTCTATAGATTACGGGAGCTCAGTAACAAAATCATCAAGATGCTTGGATTTGGCTGGCAATCGATGGCTACGACGCAACCCTTGCATATCAAGGTGCCACTGCCTGAAGAACTCTGCTGCTGTTTTGGAGCACTCCCAACTTGAACAACATTCTGTCCTGGGGGAACATTCTGCTAAACAGTATCTGCTGGTGCGGCAGATGTATCCAAAGATGTTGTAACATCTGGCGAAACATCCAAACTGACATCTTTCAAAAAAAATTGTGGCAGTGCTGGATCATCAAAAATAGCTGGATTCTGTCCCTGTTGTGACGGCCCTGTCCGTTGTACTGTGTCAGGAAATATGGCTTTAAAAGGAAACACATCTTCTGCAAAAACTACATCCCTGGATGTGTAGACTTTGTTCTGCTCCACATCAAAGACACGATATCTCTTTTGTGCATGAGGATATCCAACAAACATACAAGGTCTCCCCCTTTCACTGAACTTATCACGCCTCCTTTTATTATCTTTGGCATATGCAAGACACCCAAAGACACGAAGGTGGTCATACGAAGGTTTTTTGTTAAATAAAATTTCGAAAGGTGTTTTATGCCCAATAACTTTGGATGGCAACCTGTTTATGAGAAAGGTAGTCGTCAAAACACACTTGCCCCAAAAACTAATTGGTAAACTTGCTTGAAAGCGCAAGGTTCTTGCAACTTCGAATATGTGTCTGTGTTTCCTTTCTACCACCCCATTTTGTTAGGGTGTGTCGGTACAAGATGTCTCAAAAAGAATTCCATGGGTGGCTTAATAATCCATCATGTAGTTTGACTAAAATTCCTCACCATTGTCACTCTTAATTCTTTTGACGGTCTTCTCAAATTGAGTTTTAACCATATTGCAAAAGCTAGTCAAATGGTGACTCATCTCAGATTTATGCTTCATTAACTAAACCCAAACTCCACGACTGTAATCATCAACAATGGACAAAAAATAATGTGCACCTGAAAAAGGAGGAATTTTATAACCTCCCCAAATATTGCAATGTAATAATTCAAAACATGAACTAGTTTTAATACTGCTAATAAGAAAAGGAGCTCGAGTCTGTTTTGCTCTCATACAAGAATCATATATTGCATTGCTAGTTTTGAAACTTTTACCAAGAGGCTCCACATGTTGGAGTGCTGTGTCGGACGCGTGACCCAATCTCTTATGCCAAACTTCTGATGTAACCAAGAGTGCCATATTGGTGTCCCCAGGCTTCGCAGGCTCCATGCAATATTGACCATCACGGCATTTACCCACTCTAATCAGGTTCCCCGAAGGTAGATCCTGTATAACACAAAAGTCCGAGAGAGAAAAATTAGTGCACAATTGAAAACTTTTGTTAACTTGCTAACTAAAAGTAAGTTGCACTTGAAATCTGGAACATTAAAAACATTGTGAATTGTCAACCCATTTTGTAGACGAGTTCTGCCAACTCCCTTTACAAGAACACTATCCCCATTTGGTATCCTAACGGGCTTCCCAAATTCTGATTTCGTGTGTTCATCAAGGATCCTTTCATCATAGGTGATATGTTCTGTTGCTCCAGAATCAATCACCCAAGGCCTTTCAAAATAAAACTTACCAGCCATGTTAGCAATTGGCTGATTCTGTCCAAATTTCTCAGATGTTGCGGAAGGTGTGGTGACATCTAAGGGAACATGGCCTCGCTGGATGCACTGAATCAGTTTTTCATAATCTATTGGGTTTAAATCTGGAATATGGCTTGGCTGCAACTCCACGTTTGCTGCCTTGGGTGTTACCTTATTTCCATCATCACGAGTCCCCTTCCTTTACACAGAAGGATACCCAACAATTTCGAAGCATCTTTCTACGAAATGGCCTATTTTGCCACAATGGCTGCATGTCAGTTTGTCTCTCTTTTCTCCCTTTCGATCGCTGCCCTCTTTCTCTGTACGCCGGTAGGATTGAGTCTGAAACGCTGCTGCCTCCATCCCGTGTCTATGGGATGTCGTAATCTGGCGTTGTTGCTCGTCCTGTGCTACAAGATGGTACGCTGATCCAATCGATGGGGTAGGCTTTGTGCTTAGAATCTGTGTTTTCACAGTTCTAAAAGCTTCATCAAGACCCATAAGAAACCCATAAAGGTGCTCCTTTTCACGTAGCGTCACATGTTGCTTGGGTATATCACATGTACACTTACCACAAGAACACTTTGGCATAAGAGAAACTGATTGTATCTCGTCCCAAAAACCCCTTCAACTTAGTGTAGTAAGCCAAAACCGACAACCTCTCTTGTCGTGTTTGTGTCAACATGCGTTTCAACTCGTACACTCGTGGTGCACTCTCTTTCCCAAACCTCTCCTCCAGATCACTCCAGATTTCCGTGGCAGTTTTGGCATACTTAACGCTGCCCTTTATCTCCTTCTCCATTGCCATGTTCAACCATCCTTTCACCATTGCGTTGCACCTCTTCCATAGCATTAATTCCGGCGAGTCTTCATCAGGCATCGGAATTGAGCTGTCAACGAAACCTATTTTATTTTTAGCGAATAAGGCATTACTCATCTCATCAGCCCAATCGCCATAGTTTTCGTCGCGGAGGAGATCACTAACGTAGAGTTGGCCGGGGTTGTCTGAAGCATGGATGTAATATGGAGACATGACATCCACGGTGGTGTGACTGGAAGAAGCCGTAGTAGTTTTCCCGATGTTTGGTTCTCCCATGTTGACGGAAAAAAAACTGGAAGACGGCTTGAAGGTTGGTTAGGGTTTTTTGTTTAAACCTGCTCTGATACCATGTAAAATTTGATTTGCAATGGTAATTCAATTTCTTTCATTGATTAAAGGGGTATTTATACAATATATTAACACATAAACAAATAAAGAAACAATCTCCTAATTATGTTAGGAATCGATAGTTGACATATCAACAAACAAGGAAACAATCTCCTGGTAGGAAACTGCTGCTGGGACGCCTCCAAATGTTGCCGAGGATGTGGGAACATCTACCACGACATCCATCAAGCTCAACGATAAATGTGGTACATGCGTGTTTAGTGTATCTAATTATTATAATAGTTTAGCTATTTCAGTAAGTCTGAAATTGCAATTACTTGATGCATGAATTACTACGAGTACAATGAAATTTATAGACCACTTTAAGTGAATGTATATTACAACCCGTTCATGCATATTGGCTATATTTTACAACCATTACAAATATTTAACTTTTGAAATACATTTTACTTTTGATTTCAGTATCACACCTTTTATACTCCTTGCATCTCAAAAAAAAAAAAAAAAAATCTCATTTGACAAGTAAATTTTTTGTCAATGTACTTTGACTCTGCTGTATATTTTTATTATTTGCACTAACATAATAACCTTTTCTTTTCTAAAACAAGTTGTTATTTCTATCTTAAACTGAAACACTAAGGGCAACTTCAACCATGGGTCTTAGCCCATAGGTATCAAAACTAAATTTTGATACCCACTGATACTATTTACTAGGTATCAAATTTTCATATCCAACGATAAGTATCAAATTCATGGTATTAAATTTATTTTTTATTTTTGATTCATTTTATTGATACTTTATACATTATCAATCATTTAAAGTATGACGGTTATTTTAATTAATTATTTTTTAAAAAATAAAAAAATAATTTTAAAAATAAAATTTTTTAAATTTATAGTCGTTATTTGTCATGTGATATAAACCAAAATAAATTATGAATTAATGATAATTTTTTTTTACAATTGATAATTCACACCATAAGCCATGCACTCTTTACTGATTTACTTCCAACGCAAAATACAACTTTTTTTGGTCTCAGTAGAAACCTCCTTCCGGCCGATGTGAGTCGAAATAACCATGAATTTTTTCCCACATGGTTGATTCTTTTTGGTTGACCCCAAATTGAGAATCGCCTCCGAATATTAACCTAGCTTGACAAAGTACCTCGTCTTCGCTTACTTTCCAATCCTCCACTCTTAGTTTCAATGCCGTTTGTTTAGAAATGTAGAGAAATTTTTTATAAAAGATAAGCAAAAGAGGAAATGTGAGGAAGATGAGAAAAATAAAGAGAGAATTGATAGTATTTATAGGGGAAAAAAAATTGCATTGTATCAATTGAAAAAGTTAAAAAATATTAATTTTACAATTAAAAAGTGGTTGAATTCTAGTGAATTTGAAAGAGACATCACAAAGGACAAGCCAAATGGGGAGGGGGCAAGCCCACGTGGGAGGGGGGGGGGACAACCTTGTGGGTTGGTTTTCCTTGATTGACAGGTGGCTGTGCCATTTTCTTTTCAATTTATTGTCAACCGTGCGCGTCCATTCCCAACCAAAGTCCTAAGAGAGGTAGTAAATTTGCTACCTCTCTTGGGACCAAGGCAAAATTTGGTACCCTTTTTTTTACTATTGTGGATGCTAGGACCTTCAGATAGGTACCAAAATTTAATTTTCATATCTACCAATGGACTTGCCCTAATAACGATTTGAAAGTGATCCAAATGCATGATCCGATGATTTATGGATCTCATTATTATTTAAACAACACTCCAATCATCAACTTATAATAGTACGTCAACTTAATTAATATAGGAGTATTATATATGTTCACATTAATTGACCGATTATAAAGGTCATGCACAGCTATGTGAACAGATAGGCATTGTTTGGCAACTCTTCCACACCATATGAAGATAGAGAAAGAAAATACTCCTACATAGTGGACTATTTAAAAAAAAAAAAAAGATAAATACACACACACACACACACACACACACACACACATATATATATATATATATATATATATATATATATATATATATATTGCCATCCCAATGGTTGTTAGGATTGATTCTTAATCATTTAAATAGGAATTGCCGGCCCAATGAGCATGATTTTTTTTTTTTAGTTAAGTAGTAAAACTTTTGTTCACAGGCTCTTTTGCCCCCTTGTAGGCTATGAAAATGAGATTGATTATGCATAACTTGAAGTGTTTAATTGTAAAAACATGTGATTTACATATATATGTTGAAAACAACTATCCCGTGTAAGGGTTTAAGTGTTTAATGTTTAAGTGTATAATACATGTGATTTACATAAATATATTGAAAATAATTATATATCCTGCAGGTGTAAAGATGTTGAATTAACATTCATTGTTTATTTTTTTTTGTAAAGTAGTAAAACTTTTGTTTTCATAATCTCTCGATTCTTCCACATCAATATCAATCAAGGCTCATAAAAGATGAGATTATTTCAGACTTGAAAGGTTAATATAGCACAAGTCTGAGTGTGTGACAGTACTATACAATGCTACGCTCTCAACAAAAAAGTTAAACAAATTAATCCAACACGAGAGAGGTCGGTTGGAATGCGCAAACTTGAGGGGTAAGGGCTTACAATATGCCAAGCTCGAGGGGGTGGCGGGATCTAGGACCAAATACAACATGTGGTCCCACTTGTATTTTCCATTTCGTAAATTAAATTACAATTCTGTTGTTGTCCGCCGTATGTGCATTCACACTTGTATTGCTGGATGGGCGGGTTTACTTCAATTATATATACATATTGTTTTGTATTTCGAGAGCCCATACCATAATATTTAATGGTGTAGTCAACCCAATCCAGCCTAGCGCTTTCACCTAACAACCATAGACTTATCACAAGTTTTTCCACTGCCTATGATCTGTTCATGGATGTGAACTTAATTTATTAAGTTTTTTTTTGTTAACAAATTACGTCTAATAGATTCAAAGTTAATTTTTTTAACTTAATTTATCTGCCAAGATTTCTGAGTTTGGGTACGCAAAATTGGGTCCTGCAAACACGAAAAATAGCGCTGTAAAAGGCACATCTGGATATCTGCTGTTTGATGTTCTGTTCGGGAGGCCGGCTTTTGATGGAATTGACCAGAAGCATCAGAAGCTCGGCCAATGGACCCAACAATGTTTGACTAATGGTACCATTGATCAGATCGTTGATAAGCGTTTAGAATTGAAGGGCAAATCTCACCAGAATGTTTGTACAATTAGCATGCATGCAATTGCTTGCTTGATACATAATCCAAACTATCGCCCCAAGATGTCTCTCAAGTAGTGGAAAAGCTCGAGTCTATATTGAAATTGTCCCTAAAGAAGCATCCTTCAACCTAGGATCACAGGTAACGTCCGTCTTTATTAGAGTACATGTAACGACCCGAGCTCGAAGCCCGGTCCGCCACGCATAGCCCACGCACTAGCCCACCAAGCACCTAGGTCAACTGGCCCACCACAAGCCACCCAAAAGTCCATGGATAGGTTGGTGCCCAGTGGTAGTGGGTGGCCACTTATAAAGCACACACAAGTCCCACGTCTACCCGATGAGGGATATCACAATCTCCCACACTTGAATCCTTGACGTCCTCGTCAAGAGCCAAAGGAGGTCTAAAGGATCGGCCCAAGGAGGTCTAAAGGATCGGCACCCCGGGCGATGTGTTCCTACACATTTCCGGCCGGGACCCACTCTGATACCATTTGTAACGACCCGAGCTCGAAGCCCGGTCCGCCACGCATAGCCCACGCACTAGCCCACCAAGCACCGGGGTCAACTGGCCCACCACAAGCCACCCAAAAGTCTATGGATACGTTGGTGCCCAGTGGTAGTGGGTGACCACTTATAAAGCACACACAAGTTCCACATCTACCCGATGTGGGATATCACAGTACATTTCTTAACTCTAACAAAATTGTGGAACATAATGCATGCTTCGTTCAGATAAGTAATTTGTTTTCATTATTTGTCTCTGAATGGTTCAGCTGGTGGATGCACTTGCCTCGTTCGGCTTCAAGCAGCTCAGTCAGTGATCCATCTGTCTTTGGCCTCTTTGTTAGAAATATATTATGAAAATAATATAATTACAGAATTGAAAACAATAAGTAAATTCGTTACTGCTTAGAGCTTGGCTGAAGAACGAGACTTTGCTGATGATAGAAAAACTGCTGATGGGTTGCAACTTTGTTGATGGAGCTTGGTTGATGAACAAGGCTGCTGATTTAACCGAGGCCTGTGCCAAGCACAGTTCTGATAAAGATTGGCTGATGATTAAAGCTGCTGATGAACAAGGCTTCTGATTTAACCGAGGCCTATGCCAAGCATAGTTTCCTTGAAACAGATTCGCCCTCTACTCCGATAGTGCTTGGAGATTTTCTCGTGAACGGTTGTTTCCCAGGATACAACGAAACAACCGGAGAGACCTTAGCACTTAAGGTTTCGGCAAATTGAATTACGCTCGAACTGTATCACCAAGAATGCAAACGGAGACCAAAGAAAAGATGTCGCAATATGCAGTAGCAATTGAATGGAGATTACTGGAATTTTTTCCTTGGTCACTCTCTGTGGAAATGAACCTTCAATTTATACACTCTTAACCCAAACGATTTCAGCCAATTACTCTCATAATCAAGGCCGGAAGTAAATGAGTTTCAGTTACAAATTTGGAGAAATCAAATCTGTTATTAAGTCTTTATATAAAGGCCGAGAGGAGTTACTTTTCTGAAAAATATCTGAAAATAAATAGCAAAACAAGGCTTAGTCTAAGGGGCTCGATTTAGTCCGACATTTGTGTTTGCAGGTCGCGCTTGCACACGAGTTCATTCTTCGGACTTCAAATCGAACTGGGATTTGCACCCCCTGCAGGCGTGCGCCTGAGAGAGAGCTTCTTTGCTATACAAGATTACTCCTTAGGAGAAAGGAGCTTGTATAGAAACTAGCCTTGTTTTTGCTTTATTTCCAATGTGGGACAAATCCACTTTTTCAACTTCAACCCACCTACTTTAGGCCTTAATATCTCAATCATCCAAATATTATTTTGGACAAATAAATATTTGATTTCGATGTTCTCACGAAGTAAAACATATTTCTACAATTATCTTTGTCATTCGACAAACGACCCACTAAAAAATTCGCAAACCAAGATGCACAATTTTCTTCACTATTTTTACAATTTTCCAACAATCCTCCACATGAAGGAAATTGATAATGAATTTGGTGATAAAGTCTAGCAGTTGAAACCTGCATAGGATAGGTAGATGTTACCCTTTGAACCTTTCCTTGTAAAAGTATGTTTATTTTACTAGCTGACCAGTAGACGCGATGTCTTTGAACTGTTCTGCCTTTTGTGTAAATGATCACATATTTTACATAGGAATCTTCCTAACACAATTCAATTCTCATAGTTATGTTCATTTATGGCCCTGAACATTCATCTGGTTCTGTGAGAGGATCTAAGAATTGTGCCTCACACAATTCTTTTCGAAGCGGCCCCACTTCTCTCTCATATAGGTGATTCTTAATTTAAGAGTAACCCATTTTACTCTGCTCGGCTTTTCGACGCATAAGAATTATTAAAAGCTATTTGCTTATCCTCTCACCTACGGACATCACTATTACCGGAATGAACAAGTGATACTACGAGTCTTTTTACAATTAGGTTGTCCCGTTGAACCTAGATTTTGGGATCTCTAGTCAACTAGGTTGGGTTTCCATTGTATTAACTCATTTTTCTAGAGGCTTAAGTCTCATTCCTTTTGAAGATTTCGCAACTACCTCTCTGTTTAACCCTTTGGTTAACGGATCCGCTAAATTATCTTGTGACTTCACATAGTCAATAGAGATAGTACCAGTTGACAGTAGTTGTCTAATGGTATTGTGTCTTCGACATATATGTCTAGACTTACCATTGTACATATTTCGCTATGCCCTGCCAATTGCTTGCTGATTGACTATAACAATGTATGCAAATTGCTGGCACAGGTTTTGTCCATCTAGGAATATCTTTTAAAAATTGGCGTAGCCATTCAGTCTCTTCACCACATTTATCCAAGGCTATAAATTCATATTCCATAGTGGATCTAGCAATTACAGTCTGTTTAGATGATTTCCATGATACTGTTGTGCCTCCAAAGGTGAATGCAAATCCACTTGTAGACCTTGAGTCCTTAATGTCTGATATCCAATTAGCATCACTATATCCTTCGATAATAGTCGGATGCCTTGAATAGTGTAATCCGTAATCACGAGTATATCTTAAGTACCTTAGTACCCTCACTATACCCTTCCAATGATCAGTTCTAGGATTACTCGTATACCTACTCAGTTTACTAACTGCATAGGCAATGTCTAGTCTTGTGCAACTCATTAAGTACATCAGACTTTCGATGATTCTGGAGTACTCTACTTGAGACACATGCTCACCTCTATTTTTTGATAGATGTTGACTCATTTCTATCAGAGTTTTAGCTATAGCAGAGTCATCCTTACTAAATTTTTCTAGAATTCTATCCACATTGTGTGACTGGCTCAAAGCAAGTCCACTATAAATTTTAGAAATTTTAACCCCAAGGATTACATGAGCTATACCTATATCTTTCATGTTGAATTTCGAACTCAACATGTCTTTTTTGGATTTAATTATCTTATCATTACTCCTTATGATAAGCATGTCATCTACAAAAAGACATAAAATGACGAAGCCATTTTCATTGTCTTTTACATACACACATTTGTCACGCCCATTTATTTTAAATCCACTTTCCTTCATGGCATTGTCAAATTTTTCATGCCATTGTTTTGGTGCTTGTTTCAAGCCATACAATGACTTTACCAACTTACACACTTTGTTTTATTGCTCAGGTGCAGAAAACCCCTCAGGTTATTCCATATAAATCTCCTCTTCTAAATTTCCATTTAGAAAGACAGTTTTTACATCCATTTGATATACCTCAAGATTTCGCAACGCGGCGATTACAAGTACCATTCTTACGGACGTTATTCTCGTAACTGGAGAATATGTATCAAAATAATCAAGGCCTTCTCGTTGCTTGTAACCTTTAATTACAAGTCTAGCCTTATACTTATCAATTGTTCAATCGGCCTTCGTTTTCCTCTTAAAAATCCACTTATATCCTAGTGGTTGGAGGGAGTCCACTAATTCCCAAGACTGATTTTGTAGGATGGAATCAATTTTCCTTTTAATGGCCTCTTTTCATAAAAGTCCTTCAGGCGAGTTCACAACTTCTTTGTAACTTTGGGGTTCACATTTTAGCTTATAGGTTAAAAAATCCGAGCCAAAGGATTTTTCTACCTTAGCTCTTTTGCTGCGTTTCGATTCCAACTCTTCTTCTTTGTCCTCATCATGCTCTTGTTCTATTGAATCATGTATTCGTTTAGAAAAGCTAGCTTCCTCACTCGATCTACATAGAAATACATTTTCAAAGAACGAGACATTTCTAGACTCTATTATCGTATTCCTGTGTAAGTCTTTGATTTTAGACTCATGCACAAGAAATCGATAGGCACTACTATTTTGTGTATATCCAATAAATATGCAGTCAACAGTTTTTTGGTCATATTTTCACCTTTTTAGGTGTAGATATAGCAGCCTTAGCAAGACACCCCCACACTCGCAAGTATTTGTAGGATGGCACTCTTCCATGCCACAACTCATAAAGAGTTTTGTCTTGTTTCTTACAGGGCACCTTATTTAAAAGTTAGTTAGCTGATAGCAAAGCTGTGACGCCCCGACCCAGATCTCTATACGAAATCCCAAGGTCGGGTCGCCAAAAACAACATACCGACACAACCAAAGCTTGGTAATGGAGTCTCCTAGTCTTAAACAATACTTTGACGGTCTTGCATGGAAGATTCAATGGGTGGATGATGAAGAGTAGAGTACACACACTAGTCTCATACTAAATCTCCCACACTATAGCTTACAAGCTTTCATGGAAGAGTAAGATGAAGAGATGAAGTGGAATGAAGTCTCTCACAAGGCTAAGTGTAACTTATCAGACTAGTCAAAAGGTTAAACCAAGGTACAACATAATAAGCCTAGGGTCCAAGGGTCAAAATTAGAAAAATTACAAAAATGTCCAAATTTCAGTCTGTACGCGCGCTAGGGCGCGGGTCTGGCGCGCTAAGGCGCGGGGGCTGGCTGAAGTTTGGTCTGATTTTTGGTAAACTGCTGGACAAGTGCGCGCTAGGGCGCGGCCTGGGAGTTCAAAAGTGTTCTAAAATGTATCCAAAGGGTTCCCAATCAATCCTAACATGATTCTAACCTCCAACCAAGTTTGAAACACATCTGAAACTCATTCTAAACAACATGCAACATGGTCGAAAGTAATCAACTCACATCCATGAATGAACACAAGAACTTTTACTAAGTTAAAGCATTAACATGTTTACCATACTAGTACTATTAAATGTACAAGAACTAAGGCATGACCATATTGAACATGTTACCTAAGAAATTAGACACATATGATTGACATAAATGACACACAACAAGGAAAGCATCTAAAGCATAATGAATTCAGGGTATTACATCCTCTCCCCCTTAAAAGAATTTAGCCCATAAATTCCTTACCAAGTCCATCGAATTAATGAGGGTATTTCTCACGCATCTCAGCCTCGGTTTCCCATGTAGCTTCCTCAATCTCATGGTTTCTCCATAACACCTTTACCAGTGGAATTCGTTTGGTCCTCAATACTTGCTCCTTAGTGTCGAAAATCCTCACCGGTTATTCCACATATGACAAATCGGGCTCAAAGGTGATCTCCTCGTATCCCAACACATGTGACTCATCTTTCATGTACTTTCGAAACATTGACACATGAAAGACATTATGAATTTTCTACAGGGATGGTGGTAATGCAAGTCGATAAGCTAAAGTACCAACTTTCTCAAGGATCTCAAAAGGCTATATGTATCGGGGTGATAGTTTACCTTTCTTCCCAAACCTCTTAGTACCCCTACGCGGCGATACCTTAAGTAATACATAGTCACCCGCTTAGAATTCAAGATCCCGTCTCCGATTATCAGCATAACTTTTCTGTCGGCTTTGAGCTGTAAGTAGTCTATCCCGAATTATTTTCACACTCTCAACCGACTGTTGTACCAATTCTGAACCCCAAATTTTAGCTTCACTGACCTCGTCCCAACAAATCGGTGATCTACATTTTCGCCCGTATAGTGCTTCGTACGGTGCCATCTCGATACTTGCTTGGAACCTGTTATTGTAAGCAAACTCCGCTAGAGGTAAATGTGAATACCAACTCCCCTTGAAATCCACCACACAAGTGCATAACATATCCTCAAGTACTTGAATCAACCTTTCCGATTGCCCGTCCGACTGAGGATGAAAAGCTGTACTAAAGTTTAACTTCGTTCCCAAAGCCTCTTGCAATGCACCCCAAAATCTCGAGGTGAACCTTACGATCCGATACAATACTGACTGAGATTCCGTGTAACCTTACGATCTCCTGAATATACAATGCTGCCAACTGACTCAATGAATATGTCATTGCGATGGGTATAAAATGAGTTGATTTCGTTAACCTATCCACAACAACCCAAACAGCGTCAAAACCCCGACGAGTACGCGGCAACCCTGTCACAAAATCCATTGAAATTTGTTCCCATTTCCATTCCAGAATCTCGAGTGGTTGTAGCAAACCTGCGGGTCTTTGATGCTCAGCTTTCACTTGTTGACATGTTAAACATCTAGACACATACTCCGCTATTTCTCGTTTCATGCCATTCCACCAAAACTGTTTCTTCAAATCTCTATACATTTTCGTGCTCCTCGGATGTATAGTATACTTGGCCTAGTGAGCTTCATCAAGTACTTGCCGTTTCACAAACTCATTTGATGGAACATATACTCTCCCCTGAAAAGTCAAGATACCATCCTTATTCATTGCAAAATCAAGTGTCTTGCCTTCGTTCAACTGACCAATTAACTTCTCAAACTCCGGATCACTAACCTCAGTTTCTTTAATCTGTTGCAACAAAACTGGCGTGGCTCGAACATTTGTAAAAATCACACCACGCTTTATCTCGCTAGGATTCCAATCCTTCAAGTCCTCTAACGTCTTCCACTCATGAACCATCATACACGACATATACACTTTTCTACTCAATGCATCCGCAACTACGTTTGCTTTCCCCAGGTGATAAAGAATTGTACAATTGTGGTCCTTTAACTTTTTCATCCATCGACGCTGTCTCATGTTTAACTCCTTTTGTGAGAAAAGGTATTTTAGACTCTTATGATCCGTGAAGACCTCACATTTTGCTCCGTAAAGGTAATGCTTCCATTTATGTAACGCAAACATAATTGCAGCCAATTCTAGATCATGGGTAGGATAGTTCCGTTCCGTATCTTTTAACTTCCTTAAAGCATACGCAATAACCTTCCCATTTTGCATAAGTACACAACCCAAACCTTCCTTAGATGCATCGCTATAAATCATGAAGTTATCACCACCACTAGGTAATGCCAATACGGGAGCCGTCGTCAATCGTCGCTTCAACTCTTGAAAACTATTCTCGCATATGTCATCCCATACAAACGGTGTTGTCTTTTTTGTCAAATTAGTCATAGGAGTAGCAATCTTTGAAAACCCCTCTATAAACCTCCGATAGTAACCCGCTAAACCCAAGAAACTTTGGATCTCAGTCACTGAAGTTGGTCTCTTCCAATTCGTTACTGCCTTCACCTTTGATGGATCCACCGCTATCCCATCCTTCGAAACAATATGCCCTAGAAAAGATACCTCTTCGAGCCAAAAAGCACATTTACTACATTTGGCAAATAACTTCTTCTCCCGGAGGACTGATAACACCAATCTTAAATGTTACGCATGTTCTTCCTGCGATTTAGAGTATACAAGAATGTCGTCAATGAATACTACCACAAAGCAATCCAAATACTCGTGAAATACCCGATTCATCAAATCCATGAATACCGCCGGCGCATTCGTCAACCCGAATGGCATAACAACAAACTCATAATGACCATACCTCGTGCGAAAGGCTGTCTTAGGTACATCTTCAACTCGCACCTTCAATTGGTGGTAACCACTTCTCAAGTCTAGTTTGGAATACACTACAGACCCTTGCAACTGATCGAACAAATCATCAATATGCGGTAGAGGATACTTGTTCTTGATTGTTACCTGATTCAACTGCCTGTAATCGATACACAACCTCAAAGTACCATCTTTCTTTCTCACAAATAACACTAGCGCACCCCACGGTGATACACTTGGTTTAATAAACTCCCTATCAAGAAGTTCTTGCAATTGGTCTTTCAACTCTTTCAACTCTGCCGGTGCCATTCTATACGGAGCTTTAAAAATTAGAGTAATTCCCGACAATAACTCAATACAAAACTCAACTTCTCTATCAGGAGGCAATGCATAATCAGTAGAGAACACATCTGAGAATTCACAAACTACAGGAACTTCTTCTAACACCGGTGTAGCAATACCCCTATCAACCACACATGCCAAATAACCCACACAACCATGCGATAACAACTTCCTAGCTTTCAAAGCATAAATAACATGCAAACCACTCTTAATAGCATCACCCACAAACATAAATTCAGGCACATTCGGCATAGAAAAAGTAACTTTCTTTCTATGACAATCTACTAGAGCATGATATGCACACAACCAATCCATGCCAAGTATCACATCAAAATTACGTATGGGCAACACCATTAAATCTGCATGCAAAATGTGATCACCTAAAAGTATATCACAAGCTCGGTACACATCCGAAGCCAACATATGCTCCCTCAATTGGGTAGACACCTCAAGCACAAAAGATAACGACTGGGGCAACACACACAAGTTGTTCACAAAATAAGATGCAACATATGAATGCGATGAGCCAGGGTCTATAAGAACTCGTGCTCTACTACCGAAGATAGAAAGACTACCTCTTATCACTAACGTCGACTTTGGCACACAGCGCTGATCAAGCGCAAACACACGACCCTGAACCTTAGGTCTACCGTCGCTATCTCTCTTTGCGCCACTTGACTGCATACTCACTCTCCCAGCCTGACTATTCTTCAACTTAGGGTAATCTCTCTTCATGTGACCAACCTCCCCACAATGGAAGCATTGTCCCGACCTATTCCCTACCAGATTTTCTGCCTTACTCCAACATCTATCTTCCGAATGCCCCGGCTTTGAACAATAACCACAAATCGATTGAACACTTTACTGACTTTGAGAATGAGTGAAATTATTACTTTGCCCACCGGATCGTTGTCTTTGTTGTCCATTGAACTGTTCTCTTCTTTGATCCCCCTTGCGATTGTTATTGTTACCACCACTATACCTGTTACCAGAACTTTGTCCTCGTCCCTGGTTCTGTGATGGTTGCGAAAAGTTATTCAAATTTCTCCCTCGGTGTTCTTCTATATCACCTTCTATCCCATAGGCTCGATCCACTGCACTCCGATAGTCTGTAAGTTGCAAGGATAACAACTGTTTCCTATATTCAGTCTTCAAACCCTTTATAAATTTCTGTTCCTTTCTTATCTCAGTAGGGATTAAGTGACTACAATAACGAGCCAATTCTATGAACTTGGCCGAATACTGTGTCACCGACATACTGCCCTGCTCCAAATCATAGAATTCCCTTTCTCTTTTCTCGCGGACCACCTCTGGAATATACTGTACTTTAAACTCCCTTAAGAAGTTGGGCCAACTGTACGGTTCTCTCTGTAAGTCCCAGCTTCCCTGTAGTACCTGCCACCAATGCTCAGCCGCTCCCTTCAGTTTAAACACAGCTAAGGTAACTTTTTCATCGTCACTGCAACCCAAAGCTGCAAATATTTTAATAATATGTTCAATCCATAATTCTGCCTTGGTCGCGTCCGGTTCTCCCAGAAAGGTTCGTGGTTTCATCTTCAAAAACCTCTCAACAGTTGTGGTATTATTCCTATTTCTAACCTCCGGTTGCGGTATTACTTCTGGTTGTGGAGCCTCCACTTTCGGTTGTGGTACTTCTACATTAGGCGGTGGCATCGCCCCTACATTCAATCGTTGAGTCAACTCATTCATAAACTCCATCATTCTCCCACACATATTTACCACGGCATCATTTTGGTTAACCGAATTTGGTTCGGGAGGAACATTATGTGAATGATTAACATCCTCATCTTGACCATCATTCCTACTGGCACTCGTACCAACTCTACTTGTACTCGCTCCAAGCCTAGTCCGCACCATTTTAACCTACACACAACACCCGATGTTAAAAATCTCAATAATAACCATACCCACCTAGGCCATGGAACCTATCCTAGAGAATAGCTAACACAAGTTCTGATACCAACTGTGACGCCCCGACCCAGATCTCTATACGAAATCCCAAGGTCGGGTCGCCAAAAATAACTTAACGACACAACCAAAGCTTGGTAATGAAGTCTCCTAGTCTTAAGCAATACTTTGATGGTCTTGCACGAAAGATTCAATGGGTGGATGATGAAGAGTAAAGTACACACACTAGTCTCACACTAAATCTCCCACACTATAGCTTACAAGCTTTCATGGAAGAGTAAGATGAAGAGATGAAGTGGAATGGAGTCTCTCAAAAGGCTAAGTGTAACTTATCAGACTAGTCAAAAGGTCAAACCAAGGTACAACATAATAAGCCTAGGGTCCAAGGGTCAAAATCGAAAAAATTATAAAAATGTCCAAATTTCAGTCCGTACGCGCGCTAAGGCACGGCATTCTGCGCGCTAGGGCGCGGGTCTGGGCGCGCTAAGGCGCAGGGGCTGGCTGAAGTTTGGTCTGATTTTTGGTAAAATGCTGGACAAGTGCGCGCTAGCGCGTACCTGGGGCAAGCTAGGGCGCGGCCTGGGAGTTCAAAAGTGTTCTAAAATGTATCCAAAGGGTTCCCAATCAATCCTAACATGATTCTAACCTCCAACTAAGTTTGAAACACATCTGAAACTCATTCTAAACAACATGCAACATGGTCGAAAGTAATCAACTCACATCCATGAATGAACACAAGAACTTTTACTAAGTTAAAGCATTAACATGTTTACCATACTAGTACTATTAAATGTACAAAAACTAAGGCATGACCATATTGAACATGTTACCCAAGGAATTAGACACATATGATTAACATAAATGACACACAACAAGGCAAGCATCTAAAGCATAATGAATTCAGGGTATTACAAAAGCTTTCCCCCACATGTTCTGAGGTAGCCCAGAACTTAATAACATGGCATTCATCATTTCTTTCAGTGTTCGATTCTTGCGTTCTGCAATACCATTTTGCGGAGGTGCATAAGGAGCTGTTGTTTCGTGGATAATTTCAATGATTAACTGGCACAATTACAGTAGTGAGGTTAGCCACTATCCGGGACACACTCGGACCAACCACATTCATATTTGAAATCGTCACAGTTTCATTGGGAACCACAGGAGTGGGTGTCACAGTTGTCTCATTTCCAGTAGGTGGAATAACAGCGTTTCAGGTATTTGTCATATCTGAAATATGACTGAGATTAGTTTTCACAAATCTGTAGTTTGTATTTCCCTTGCTTAGGAATCTGTTTCAAAAATGTTAGAAATATATTATGGAAATAATACAATTACAGAATTGAAAACAATAAGTAAATTTGTTATTGCTTAGAACTTGGCTGAAGAACAAGACTTTGCTGATAATAGAAAAACTGCTAATGGGTTGCACCTTTGCTGATGGAGCTTGGCTGATGAACAAGGCTGCTGATTTAACTAAGGCATGTGCCAAGTACAGTTATGATGGAGATTGGCTGATGAACAAGGCTGCTAATTTAATCGAGGCCTGTGCCAAGCACAATTTCCTTAAAACAGATTCGCGCTTTACTCCGATAGTGCTTGGAGATTTTCTCGTGAGCGATTGTCTCCCAGGATACAACAGGATAATCGGAGAGGCCTTAGCACTTAGGTTCCGAAGAATTGAATCATGCTCAAACTGTTTCACCAAGAATGCAAATGGAGACCAAAGAAAAGATGTCGCAATATGCAGTAGTAATTGAATGGAGATTGCTGAAAAATTTTCCTCGGTCGCTTTCTGTGGAAACGAACCTTCGATTTATACATTCTTAACCCAAATGGTTTTAGCCAATTACTCTCATATTCAAGGCTAGAAGTAAATGAGTTTCAATTACAAATTTGGAGAAATTAAATCTGTTATTAAGTCTCTATATAAAGGCTGGGAGGAGTTACTTTTCAGAACAAAATAAGAAAATAAATAGCAAAACATGGCTTAGTCTAAGGGGCTCAATTTAGTCTGACATTCGTGTCCACAGGTCGCGCTTGCACACGAGTCAACTATTTGGACCTCAAATTGAACTGGGATTTGCACCCCCTCTACAGGCGTGCACGTGAGAGAGAGCCTCTATGCTATACAAGCTTACTCCCTAAGAGAAAGGAGCTTGTATATAAACTAGCTTTGTTTTTGCTTTATTTCTAATGTGGGACAAACCCACTTTTTCAACTTCAACCCATTTACTTTAGGCCTTAATTAATATCTCAATCATCCAAATATAATTTTAGACAAATAAATATTTGATTTCGATGTTCTCACGGAGGAGAACATATTTCCACAATTATCTTTGTCATTCGACAAACGACCCACTAAGAAATTTGCAAACCAAGATGCACAATTTCCTTCACTATTTTTACCATTTTCCAACACTTGTTTAATTTGTAGTTTATTTCCTTTTTGCTGTTTTATCGTCTTCAATTTGGTCATGGTTGGATTTCTTCATTGTAGTTTGTGTACTCCTCCAATTTTCATACTGTTGAGTTCTTACATGTATTTTTACCTGATGAATGCTAAGGTGCATGAATTTTTCGTCAAATAACGGCCAGAGTTCTAGACAATCTAGTGAAGTTTGCCTTATCAGTCGCAACAATAAACAACATCTGGTTGGGTTAGGTTGTATTATTGAATCTGCCCCCTTACTTAGTCATTTGTCAACTGTAAGAATACTTGTGCCTGTGCCAGCATGCCTCTCACCCCATATTATTAGATTAGATTATTAATAAAATTACTACTATAGTACTACTTGCCAAAATGCCTGCAACTATAACTTGTTGAATGAAGCACGCCGATCGGTTATTAAATTAAGGGTAAACTTCAAAAAGACCCCCTGAACTATGTACAAACAAGAAAAGCCCCCCTAAACTATGAACTTGAGTGAGTTGGTCTACTTGACTCAGTAGAGTTAACGAAGCTAACGTCAACCATGCAGAGACGATAATGCCCTTCTTTTACTTTAACCTTAGCACCCTAGCATATTCTTTTTTATGAACCCTAAAAAGTAATCTTTACAAACCCCAATCCTCCCAGCCATCATGGTGTCTCCCGGTGGACAGACACTCAACTACCCCCATAAATCGCCCTCCGATCTCTCTAGTGACAAATTCATGGTCGCCGTCAATCGCCTTTTCCCTTTCGCCCTTAATTACTATCCACCTCTCGTAAGCCATCCCAATGTCAAGAATTTTAGATTTGCGTTATAGAGTTCATGAAATCGACAAGTCAAAAATCAACTCATATCTCATTAACGACAAATTCTTGCAGCATAGAATCGCGGGCAATGAGTAGAATATTACGCACATAACTTGCTCCGACGCAAGTTCCAAGGATACATTTTTGTTCTTTTTAATTATTTGCTCTTGATTTCTGATCTTTTGATAGTTTTTAATTTTTATAGATTGTAGATTAAACAAAAGAGAAGAAAAACTTGAAAGATGGATGATGAAGAGGGAGAGCGTTGCGATGTGGTGGCCAGTGGGTTGATTAGACAAAGACAGATGAAGAAATTGCGATGGTGGTGGCTGGTGGGTCGCTTCAGCAGACATGGATGTGGGATGAAGACGGCGAGGTGTAGGGATTAACGTGGTCGATCTATAAGGATAAAGATTGTTGCGCAATAAAGATTCATTAGTAATCAAAAGTCGACAGATCGAAGAATAAAGAACGGAAACCCCCAATGCTTCATTGGCACTCGCCAGCGGAAACGAAGACCATCATCAACATACGACATCTATCTAGGCAATTCAATTTTTGAGGAGTTTAATTTTCTCCCAACAATGGAAGTTATCATTCTAGATGGTAGTGTTGACTCCATTAAAGCCTTAGATGGGATCTCTAGATGGATAATTTCTGTATCTTTTAGTTAATTTCTTTTTCTTTAATTTCTATTTTTTTTCATTTTGGAGCTGATTTTTAGATTTCGGTATTGCTATTCTATTTCCTCTTTCTTTTTTCCTTCTTCAATTTGTTTTGTGTTTCCTGTGATTTGTTAGATTTCCATAGAGGACTCATGAAGGCCATGAATAAGAATTAATGTTCCTCTAAATGTATTGGTGGGATTGCTTTACACACGCGTTCCTCTGAATTTCGTTTTGTAATTTGAGATGGTTGCCTTGGATTTTCAACTTGGCTTTGATGGAGAAGGAATGGTGAAGGTGAAGAAAGTAGGGATTAAAAGAAGAAGAAGAAGTTGACTGTTGACATAAAGGGCAAATTCGTTTTAAAGATGATTTTTTGTTGGCATGTAAAGTGCACATGTTAATTTCTGTTAGTTTGACTAACATTGAACTAACATATGGGTTGATTTTTCCCGGTATGACCCGAAGAGGGGGTCGACCCGCCTGAGTTAGTAATGTAGGGTACCTGGTTGAATCTGAGTCATAGTTGAAGGGTCTTTTTTAAAGTTTACCCTTAAATTAATAACTTGCCCTCCTTGCATACGTTATATAATTATTTTAAGTCACTATTGGAAAAATGGTAATTAGGGATGAAAATTTTTGTCGCTAATTATGGGATTCCGTCGCTAAATCCGTATTAGCGACGGAAGTCTGTAGGAAAAATAAGGTCGTCTTTTGTCGACGATGGACTTTCCGTCGAAAATTAGAGACAGAAACAATTTTCGTCTCTAAATTAGCAACGGTAATTCGCTATTGCCATGACCGTCACTAAATATTGTCGTCGTTAATTAGCGACGAAAATTAGAGACGAAAATTCCATATCTAATTAGCGACGGAATATTCCGTCTTTGATTAGCGATAGAAATTAGCGACGAAACTGGGTTACCATATAAGTGATGGAAAATTTAGTGACGGAATTGTCCGTCACTAAAAATTTAAAAAAATAATAAATAATATTTAAAATTTGTTTTATTTTTAATTTTTTTTGTACCTGATTTCAGCAAATAACATGATATTAATAAAAACTCTTCAAAAATTAAAACATACCAAAAATTAATTACAAAATTACCACAAATTAATTACAAAATTATTTACATAAATTAAAATTGTTAAAATAACTGTCGACAAATAAGTTGTTCAAACTAATCGTCATTAAATAAATTTCGGGGTTGGAAATGATCAGGAGATGGGTGATTAGATGGACGGGGTTGACTCTGAAGGAAACGGTCTAGGGTGACCTTTATCTGGGCCACGGTCTGTTAGGTTTGAGTAAATTCGGTCTCCAACCTCAAAATGTGGTGCGTTTGGTCAACGTTCTGCTGGGCCTCAGTTCGTGCTGTCGATCCAGAAGCACGTGAAGCCATGGTTGACATGTGTGAGGATCCCCCGTGTGCTCCCATCCCGTAGACCATATCGCCTCTCTTCGCCCGTCCTATTGAGGTGATCTCCTCCCATAATGTTTGGCTAAACTAATTCACGTTAGGATCGGTCCTGATACAAGTCTCATACTCAACCCGTAATAAAAAAGACAAATATTAAAACACCGTCATATCAATTTAATAGTAAAGAATAATTTTACTACTTACAAACGCAGCCTCTGCACGGGGACCAACCCACGAACTGGATCCATCCTGATGTGCGTACTCACAAACACATCAGGGAATTGTACATGAGAACCATGGGTATGTACCTACAATCAGTACGTATTACTATTAGTTTTTTATATTTCAAAGAAATAAAATAAAATTGATGTATAGATTCTAAGTGTTTACACTTAACCCCTCCCTTATCTTTCTTCACCAAAATCTAATTATACATTGAATTAAACTACTACCATGGATTCATAGCATAAACATGGCTTCCCAACTACTTTAAACATATATAGAGTAATAAATTGAATAAACAATAATTTTAAATTACTACTATGAATTTCATAGCATCAACTACTTTTAACATATATAGAACAATAAACTGAATAAACATTGAAAATATACACTAACATCCCCTATAGATTCTAAGTGTTTACACTTAACCCTCATTATCTTTCTTAACCCAAATCTAATTATATTTTGAATTAAACTATTACCATGGATTTCATAGCATCAACATGGCTTCCCAACTACTTTTAACATATATAGAGCAATAAATTGAATAAACATTTAATTAACTTAATCTTTATTTAAACTAAATTACTTACTATACGCTGCTGGTGCTCAGCGATGCTAATGGACCCCGTTGTGTACTTCGTTCTAAACCCCGACCCGCTATTCTTCTGTGCCCTCTCTGAGGCCTCCTTGGCGGCAGACCTAGACCAGTAGGCTTCAAACTGAGCCCAAACCTCATCGGTCATGTTGGGGGGCTGTCTCTTCAGGTTAACAAAAAACTTCGCCTTCGTCTTGTAGATGAAGTCCTTGTACCGACCGATAGCCATTTCCTTGAACACTGCAAAGGCCTCCTCATCCGAATGCCCAGGCCAAGAATACCTTGCCTAAAAAAAATTGTATGATTAAATAATTATACAATAAATAAACATTTCAAATAAAATAATTATATTACTGTTGTACCTTAAATACTCCCCACCATTCTTTTTTTTTTCGCCTCTATGACATTTATATATTGCGGCGAGAACTCGACGTGGTGAGAGGCAAGAAGAAGATCTCCAAACCAACGTGAGGGCTGAGGGTAGGCTCCTAAAAATTTGATAAAAATTTAATTTTCAGTTCTTATATATGAAAATACAACAAATTAACTATGAAATAAAATAACATAAGGAAAAAGTGTGAATAGGTAAAAACTTACCACCTGATCCAACTCTTCTATTTCCCTTATCCTTTGATCAAGTGACTTAATTGAGTAACTGAAGAAGCTTAAGCTCAAAAATCAATTAATGCAATTAAATTGCATTATCAACTACTTCTCTGAATCTCCGTGCCTCACCTATTAGACTTCTTCCAACAATTGCAATAGGAGTGTCCTTAAAAGACGCATTCTTTAAAACCCCTACCGTGACTATCTTGAAAAGGCACAAGAACTCTTCAAAGAAGTTACTCGTCACAGCTTCTTCATAAAACCTTTTCATAGCTGAACAATTTTACAAAAACCTTTCTGTTTCCTCTTATACTTCCTTCTCTTCATCTTCTTCAATGGAATCCTCTTCAGGAAGCAATCTTCTTAAAAATGACTTGCCAGTTGATCAACCACATGTTATTACTAGGTTTATAACTAGATTTAGGTCTAAAACCTACATTCTGGGCCATACTATATACACGAAAGATTTTCTTTCAGATAATGAAGTCGGGGGCGATATCTACAACCTACTTCATATGTCTGGACTCATCCGGATATTCTGTTTTCAAGAAGATTTCTACAACAAAGTTGGTTGACGAATTCTACTTAAGGATGATGTTAGCTGACAATGGATCCCGTCTCTCTGGTGAGATTAGGGGTACTAGGATCATCTTTGATGCTAAGAGTATCTTGCGGGTTTTCAATCTTCCATATATTGGACCCTTCTCCATCGATGACACCATTGTCGATAAGTTATGGTTTAGACGTATTGGTGATTACCCTAGAGAAGAACATAATCCAATAGAAAGAGATCGATATCCATTGGACATTACTATGTAAGTGAAATCATTTACCGATGTCTTCTTTTCAAAAATCATGGGTCAAATATATTCACTCAAAGACAATGCAACCTCACTGTTGCTATTCTTGAAACTCAAGTCCTAAATTGGTCTGAGGTTCTCTTCTCATTAATCAGTCAAGCCGTTCTAAGAGGTAGTTGGTCACAACATGCGATCAGGCAGTATGCGAGAATTATCTCCTACTTTCTATGTTCATTTCAGTCAATTCGTGACTCTGTCCGATCTGAGGAACAAATTCCCATCACCAATGACCTGCTAATCACTCGTGAACTTTTCTGCAGGGGTGACTAAGAAGAAAACCCCGTCTTAGGAAGTGGAAACTTTGTTTAATCTTATCTTAAATTTTTTGTGTTTTGTTCTGCTCGAACATACTTTCCCTTGAAAGAAATTATGTTTGTTTACTATGAGAAGCTTTTATTTCTTTTCTGCTGATACTCTCTTGTCGCTAATATTTACTTAAAGTAAAATTAATTTCAAATCAGCATGGTATAAGCTAGAAAGCTAGAGGATTATAGCACATGAAGCATACTCTTGAGAAGAGTAATTAGCTTCATTTATGGCAAATGGATGATCAGACATGCCCTTTCTCTAAAACCATTATAAGTCCATCAAATGGCTGAAGGACGGACTTGTACGACTCTTTAGTTAAAACCCTTCTTAAGCCTTATAATCATATTCCTCAACATTAAATCTGACGTGAAGAACTCAGGTTTGTTTTCCTACAACCTGATCTCAAATACAAAAGGGGAAGAAAAACTCTTGGACAAATGTCAAACTTTCAAGATGACTTTTCATATTAATTTTTTCTTTACCGTCCCTTACTTTTTTAATATATTGGATAACTCCCTCAAAAACTCTTCAAATTCTCAGAATTTCAAGAGACATTTTTGTTTTTCTATAAAATGAGTTATTCATACTCCTCAATTTTTCAACTCCTATTAGATCTTTTCAAAAGAAAATTTTCAAAGATTTTCTTCATCACATTACACTCAAATCTTCAAAATGGTAACTCTCTCTCTTATGAACTGATCTTATATGTTTATCTATGAAGTTTATAACTGATTCCACATTAAAAGTTATTATATCACTTAGCTCTTAATTATAAATTTTATCAAACTGATATAATGATCAATGTACTTTCTTGTGTTGTCTCAATTGTTGGCCTGCATCTCTCATATGTTATATCTTGTTAGACAAGGAATGCGAGTTATATTGGATAACTCCCTCAAAAACTCTTCAAATTCTCAAAATTTCAAGAGACATTTTTGTTTTTCTATAAAATGAGTTATTCATACTCCTCAAATTTTCAACTCCTATTAGATCTTTTCAAAAGAAAAATTTCAAAGATTTTCTTCATCACATTACACTCAAATCTTCAAAATGGTAACTCTCTCTCTTATGAACTGATCTTATATGTTTATCTATGAAGTTTATAACTGATTCCACATTAAAAGTTATTATATCACTTAGCTCTTAATTATAAATTTTATCAAACTGATATAATGATCAATGTACTTTCTTGTGTTGTCTCAATTGTTGGCTTGCATCTCTCATATATTATATCTTGTTAGACAAGGAATGGGAGTTCAATTGGCCCTTCATTTCATCCAATCACTCGTGCTAAATGGATAGAACAAATGATGGCTACTGTAACAAGGCCTCAAAATGCTAGGAGACGTCCTCGCATCAGTCGAAGGTTACATGACAGAGACTTGGGGATCCCAGAAACGATGTCTTCAACTTCATTGAATGGGAACCAACGAGAATTACAGAATCAGTCGTCTCTTCAAGTTCTTCAGTACCTCTTTCTTCTTTTTTCTATTCTGTTGCCTCCAACGTCACCTCCGATGTGCTTGTGACCATTAAGTAGGACTGTAGGAGAATTCTAACATTAAGGAGGAGGATAATAAGATTCAGGATTAAGGAAGAGGATAATAAGATTCAGGATTAAGGAGGAGGATAATGAGATTGAAGAATCTTAAGGAGAAGAATAATCAAGAGAGTACCAAGGAGGAAAATAAAGAAAATGACTGGTTTAAACAATTGAAAAGAGCTGATTAAATCAGTTAGGAGGAGAAAAGTATTCTTAAATATCACTGTTTTCTTTTTGAGTGATATTTTAAATTTGTACAAAATTGGTCTTTTTCTTCTTTGTTGATTCAATTGGTATCACTGTTTTTCATAAAACTCTACACGTTTAAACCTCTAGTTTGAAAGACAGTGATTATGCTTAAAAATTATGCCTCTTACTTTTATATACACTTCTCTGTATGAATTTTAAACATTCAGTTTAAATGACTTATATGCTATTTAAATACTATATCTCGTTTTAAGTTGTTTAAACTATAGTCTTTTACTTTGTACCTATGCTTACACTCTCAATTTGTAAGTACGTATCATTAGAAAGCACTGAGCTATAATGTAAGTTTGACTTAGGACGTGTTTGCTTATAAAAGGGTTAATCTCACAAAACACGTCATTAATTACTAAGATCAACATCAGTTCTATGTGCTAAAATTATTGGTAATGGTCACAAGCGAATAGGAGGAGATTGTTCAAAATATTATTCACCTATTCACGTATTATAATATCTCTAAGTCAATATTTACTTAAGATTTGCTTGTAACCATAAACCATTACTTGTCTAGGTTATGATAACTTGATTAGATTTGATTAGTAGCCTGCGTGCTACATACTCAGTTAATCGGCCTTAGACCATCCCGACTCGCTATGATAGGACAACTAAATAGAGTGATAACCAAATACTCAAGACTGCTATTGATCTCTTTAGGACACCAAGTATCAGCTGATAAGAAGAAACTGAAAAAACTCATAGAAGCCACGTCACCGACTGATGTCCAAGGCAAAGCTGAAACTAACTCTCAGCAACTAATGCCCAGCCCAAGTCCCGGAAACTCACATCAGCTGATCAAGACTTCAACGTCAAAAAGGAATATATTTTTAGATTCTCTAAAAATATATTTTCTACACTCAACTTGATCTCAAAGTACTGTTCTTCACGGCCTCTGCCATAAAGTACTCTATGATGTGACAATACCTCAAAGCTTTTCAGACGCGTAAAAGTCTTTTCCAAAGAAGATTTTACTGTCCTTTTCAAAACCCCCAAATCCCAGACTCAACCTTCAAGGTTTTGAATTCAACCACTACAAGACAAAATTCAACAGTTGGGTTAAAAGCATATCTCAACGGCTAACCTCATCTTTCTCCATAAATACCCCAGACGTCTGCTGAAGAAGTAGTGGATAAGTGATAGTGGATAGTGGTGTTATAATGATATACTCAGAACATAGTGAAAAAACTTGAACTAGTATATCACAACAAGTGCTTGTGGGAGAAAGAAAGATAGAGGTGTGAAAGAGAAATACACTTGTGAAGTTAGAGTTTATTCAAGCGAGCCAAATTTGTCATCTACCGATTGCCCTTGAAGCTCATCTCCACCAGCCTCTCAAAAGTCTGAAGGATGAAGATTTCACGTACCAAGTGTATAAGGAGAAGAAAGAGAGAAGAAGGAAAAGAATGTCCAAAGAAATCTAATTTGTTAGTGTCTAGTCTAGGGTCTAGGTCTTCACTCTATATCTTATCCATACACAGCCTTACTAATCTTTGTAATGGTTGGTATGGATTTGATTACACAGCCTCATATGAGTCGGGATATCCCCAAAAGGGATGTTCAAACTTTTTATTTTGAGCATCGCTTTTAATATTCTAACTCATCTCACTTGCTTAAGTCTTTGATCATCAAAAACAATTTTCCCAAACGTTTCTAGATAATGGTTTTGGAGATGGTAGCAAGTGAAATCGCAAATGGATAAAACACCCATTTGTAAATATAGAATGCCTGTAAGTTTTGCTTTAATAGGTTAATTTATTTTCTGTAATATGTACTTAGGCAAGTTAGCTAAACGACATGTATAACTTGACTGAATTCTGTTATATGAAATATTTTATGCAGTGACTGTTCTCTAGTCAACTGCTGAATTCAATCTAGTGTTTCATTGCTTTATATATCATTGCCTGTCTTATTACAGAATTCAGTCAATGAAATATTCCATGTCTAAACTATCATACTAAAAGCATCAGCAAGTAATAAGTGACTAAGTCTCTTCATGTTTTATATCTCACATTCGTCACTTAGTTATCAGTCAACTAATCCTATCAGCAGACTGATCTTTCAACTGTCAAACGAACTTTTGCTGCCCATATTGTTCATTCAATATGCATACTCTGATTCAGTTGAAAGCTTGCCAACGATCAGTTGCCTATCAGCTGACTAACTCATCAATTAATAAACATCTATTCTTCCCTCATGCTGATTAGTCAGTATGTCTCTTTAGATCAGTTAGAGTCGGCTAACTTAACGTTTCAGAAAAAAAAAATTAAGTTTAGTGAATAGGCTATTCACCCCCCTAGCCTATTCCTGAGGTCTATCCGTTAGGAAACCGGGATGTACAAAATTGAATAAACATGAATCAGTAATACATGAACTAATCATAAAGAATTGTATACAATATTTGTATTACATGAATTAAAATAATACAAAGATGTCTAAAATAAAGTACATTATTATTTTAAATCTTAAATGACAATCAATTTTCCTCGCCACTAGTTTCTTCTTTGTCTTCCTCTTAATTAGGGTTTATGGTTTAGGATTAATTATGGTTATGGTTTAGAGTCAATTAGGGTTTAGATAGGGTTACAGTTTGTTTAGGGTTTAGGATTTGCTAATTCAACCTAACAATCTTGATCACTATGCAACTAATGATCAATACCATAAATAATTGAACTAACCTATTAGTGTTAGTATTGTTTATGAGTGATGCTAAATAACACCCCCCTCAACATGCTAAATCACACCCCCCTCCCCATGGAAGTTACACCTTTGCCCTTGAAACACCCCATCCTCCATCCTCCACACTAGGCCCCCTCATCCTCCATCCTCCACACACCAGCCCCCCTTCTCTTTTTAGACGATTCCGTTAAAAAATAATTTTTTTAATTTAGCCTCTTAAATTCACGATTCCGTTAAAAACTTAACGGATCCGTTAAGTTTTTAACGGAATATGGAGGACCGCCCACCCCTTGGGGTCTAATACATTAACACCGCCGCCCGGGGTCTAATACATTAACACCGCCTCCCCTGGGGTCTAATACATTAACACCGCCCCGGGGTTTAATACATTAAGACCGCCCCCTAGGAGTTTTTTTTTTCAGTTTATTTAATATAATTTTATATAATTATTAAAATATAATTTTATATAATTATCAATATATAATTTTATATAATTAGTAATATATAATTATTATTATATATTTTAAATAATTATTAATATTTAATTTTATATAATTATTAATATATTTTGTCATATAATTTAATTTTAGTTTATAATTTAAAATCATTTAATAAATATATAATTTCAAATTATTTAATTTAATTTAATTTTAATTTACATAGTTAAACTTAATTATGTAAAACATCATATTAAATTAAATTA
This sequence comes from Platycodon grandiflorus, assembly GCA_016624345.1. Taxonomy (NCBI): domain Eukaryota; kingdom Viridiplantae; phylum Streptophyta; class Magnoliopsida; order Asterales; family Campanulaceae; genus Platycodon; species Platycodon grandiflorus. The sequence goes on from CM028361.1 coordinate 26,045,578, forward strand.
ATGTATATGAAATTATACACTAAAATTAAAAATATTAAAGTAATATTTAATTATTTATGCTAATAAAATTTTAAATTGTGTAATTAATATATAATAATTATATTAAAATATCCATAAATACATGTAATTTATGCAAATACAATTTAATAATCTTATTACTAATTAAATCAACAATTATATTAATTTCAAAACTAAAATTATATATTTTATTGCATATAAAATAAAATGATAAATTACAATTAAATTATATAATCTTATTTCTATTAAATAAACAAATATATTAAATAAAAACATAAATTAAATAATATGAAATTATATATTAATAATTTATAAACTAAAATTATATATTAATAATTTATAAACTAAAATTAAACTATGTAAAATTATATATTAAACTAAAATTAAATATTAATTTGTGCAAATTTAAGTTTATAAATATATTACTAATTAAATGAACAATATTATTAATTTCAAAATTAAAATTATAAGATAAAATTACATCATTTGAAATTATATATTTAATAAACAATTTTAAATTATATAAATTACAAATTACAATTATATTATATGAAATTATTTATTAATAATTTATAAAATAAAATTAAATTTATAATTTTTAAAATTTAATTTTTTTAATAAATATATAATTTCTAAGCTAAAATTAAAATTAAATTCTAAACTAAAATTAAATAATATGAAATAATATAATATATTAATAATTTATAAACTAAAATTATATATTAATTTGTGAAAATTTTATTTATAAATATATTACTAATTAAATCAAAAATAATATTAATTAAAAACTAAAATTATAAAATTAAATAATTTGAAATTATATATTTATTAAATGATTTTAAATTATAAACTAAAATTATAAATTACAATTAAATTATATGAAATTATATATTAATAATTTATAAACTAAAATTAAATTTATAATTTTTAAAATTTAAAATTGTTTAGTAAATATATAATTTCTAAGCTAAAATTAAAATTAAATTCTAAATTAAAATTAAATAATATGAAAGAATATAATATATTAATAATTAATAAACTAAAATTATATATTAATTTGTGAAAATTTTATTTATAAATATATTACCAAATTATTAATAATTATGTAAAATTATATATTAATAATTATATAGAATTACTTAGTATTAATTATATAAAATTATCTATTAATAATTATTACCAAATTATAAATTATATATTAATAATTTATAAACTAAAATTAAATTTATAAACTTATATATTAAACTAAAAGTATAAAATAAAATTAACTATTAATAATTATGTAAAATTATATATTAATAATTATATAAAATTACCCATTATTAGTTATTATTAATTTCCTATCATTAATTATATAAAATTATCTATTAATAATTATTACCAAATTATATAAAATTAAATATAAAAATATATTAATAATTATATAAAATTATATATTAATAATTATATAGGGGGTGTCATTTAGAGGGGGTGTCATTTAGTTGTTGGGGAGGGAAAGTGAGGGGCGGTGTCTTTGGGGGGAAAGGGAGGGACCGGTTGTCTTGTTGGGGAAAGAGAGGGACCGGTTTGAGGGAAAGGGTGGGAAAGGGGAGGGTAGAAAGGTCACTTTGGTTGGGGGGTGTGATTTAGTATTTTTTGGGGTGTTGTTTAGCATGTTTGTTGTTTAGATTCACAAGTCCAAGTCTTCTCACTATATAGTTCGCATACGCGCTTATTCTATCTTTTTTTTTTTCTTATGATATGCTAAGACACCAAACTTCCCTATTAAACAACAATTGTATACAAATATAATACACTAAGGCATTTATAACATAAATGCCGCATACAAATTACAAAAATAACTTAAATATCATAACTAATTTCACATAACATAATATCATACAAATTTAAGAACAAACATTAAAATTAACATAATATCATACAAATTAACAAAATATCATACAAATTAACATAATAAAAATTAACATAATATCATACAAATTTATAACATAATATAAATTTACAAATTTATACAAACTAACATAATATCATACAAATTAACATAATATCATACAAAAATTTATAATATCATACAAATTAACAAATTATCATACAAATTTATAAACAAACATTAAAATTAACAAATACAATATCACAAAAAATAAAATAAATATAAATTACTGTTAATGGGAGAGAGAGAGGGGGGGCGACAGTGCGGCGGCAGTAGGGCAGCAGTAGTGGGGATGGTGTGGACACACCAATCTGTTGAGAGAGAAAGAGAGAGTGTGTGTGTGTGTGTGTGTTATATTATAACTCAAATTATAATTAAAAATTTGACAAAATAGGAGTTTTTCGGAAATAATTACCGGCGGTGACGGTGGTGTGGTGACGATGGTGTGCGAAGGTGAGTGTGAGAGAGAGATCTGATGACGCGGGTGAGGGCACAGGTGAGGGTGATGGTGACGGTGACGGATGGTGTGCACGAAACGACATTAGCAGTAGTAACGGTGGTGACGTGGTGTAGCTGGAGATAACGATAGAAGAGAATAAAGAGGGTGAGGGTGAGAGAGAGAATAATATGGAGATTGAATGGAGGGGATGGTTTCGTTGGGGGATGGGCTTCGTTGAGGGAGTGGAATTTGGGAAACGGGGGTCTTAAGAGAGTAGGCTGAAGCAACGATGGAAGCAAGGCGATGACAGCGGCGGGGCCACGGCGTGGGCACGGGTGAGTGAGAGAAATAGTAGTTAAGAGATGAGAGAGAGAGAGAGAGAGAGAGAGAGAGAGAGTCATTGGGGAAGGGAAAGGGAAAACGTTGTTTGGGGAAGGGGGGTTGACTGGTGTGACATTAATTATAATTAGCGACGGAACTTCCGTCGCTAATTTTAAACGATAATTAGAGACGAAAGATTCGTCGCTAATTAGCGATGGAGCCATAAATCAGTGACGGCAACTTTGTCCCTAATGTTCCGCATTTTTCCCGCGGTTTTTAGCAACTAAGAGAAGGAATATTCTTTGAATATTACTTCATCTGTCGCTAATTTTAAAGCCCGCTATGGAAACCGTCACTAACTTAAATTTTTCGTCACTAATTAGTGACGAAAATTTCCGTCACTGATTATTCTGTCGCTAATTAGCGTATTTTAATAGTGAGTGTTTCTTTTTATGTTATCTATGTTGTTCTATCATTTACTCCATATTACTCATATTAGATAGAGGCTATTTTTAAAATACACTTAAATAGACATATTACTATTACTTCACTTTTCTCTTAGTGTAAAGTTACACTAAATCTTTTTTAGTATTATCTGTTTATTAAATAATTAAATATACTTGTGTGTAGCAATAATTATTTTTTGTTACACTTTCTTTTGTTGCACTTAAAGGTTGTTGACTTTTATCAAGTTACCTTTCAACATTATCATTTTTTTAATTGTCAATATATATCCCCTAACCAATGTACTTTTATTTTCTTTTTCTACTTGCTCGAACAATCATATTTAATTATTTATGCTCATAAAAGAGAAAAACAAAAAAATTAAATTGCATGGTGTTTAAGAAGTGAAATTTTTTATTTTCTAAGCATGTAGTTTTACTATTAAATTGAAAAGTAAGATTAAATATGAATATCAATATTATAATTATGTTAAATTCTATTTTTGTCAGATTAAATATGAATATCAATATTTTTTTATAAAAAGAATACTATTGGCAATTAGTTCTAAAAACTTTCAATAAAAGAAAAGAGGACTCATATTGTGAGAGTCCAATATAAAATAAGGAACTCTTGTTTTGGACACATGGATCGGTACATATATTTTTCTTTCCAACTTTACCCTTAAGTTTAGGGGGTGAAATGCAGCACCACCCCTTGCAGTTTGACCCGATTCCAGTGCCCCTTCCAAACATTTTGCCTGCTCTCAAATGCCACCCTTTCTATTAAAATATGTTAAATGTTCCGTTAACTAAAAGCCCATTAATGTAATTACACGAAGTCAAAGGTTTAATGTGATAAAAAAAACTGTAAGAAAAGGAAAATGATAAAAATCCAGAGCTCTCTTTCAAACACGCCAACGATTTGCGTCTTTCCCGGCTGGGAAAAGCTTTAGGCAAGATTTATTGAACAATATTTAGGGAGAGAACTGCTGAAAAAAAAAAATGGTATTTACTAGATTTTTTATCAATTCTTATGATCATGCCCAAAAAATGGATGGAAGTCGAATTCCACGCGTGTAGTCTAGTTTGGATATTCGGCTTGTATGGAATGAGCAGGTTGCTGGGATTTCAGCCTTGAACTTTAATGAGGTCTTGTGATCAGTAACAACCAAAAAATATCGTTAGAATAGCCGGGTTTGACATGACTGTAACCCTCCCTGAAAGTGGGTATAAGTGAACGAGGAAATGGCTTGTGTCTTGGCACAAGTTATCACTTGGACAGTACATGTTATGCCAGAATATGTGTAATAACCCAAAAATAATATTTTTATATAACATTAATTATAATATTATTTCTAAGGTGAATTACAGGCCGGTCCCTTTTTAGACATTTGTAATCGCTCCAGTTCACCATACTTTTTTAAAACCGAAAAAAATGTACTTTTGGAGCAAAAAGACGATTATGCCATTAATAAAAGAAAAACACGCGTGCATCAGTAACTCAAGGCATCTCAATGCCCAATTTAAGGCATCGCGATGCCAAATTGTGATGCTTAATTCCGTCATCGCGATGCAGCCAAAGGAAGATTTACCAGAGAAATTATAGTAAGTAAGATTCACTAGAGAAATTTTAGGACTCGATGCCCAATTTAAGGCATCGCGATGCCAAATTGCGATGCCTAATTTCGTCATCGCGATGTAGCCAAAGAAAGATTTACCGGAGAAAATTTAGTAAGTAAGATTCACTAGAGAAATTTTAGGATTCGATGCCCAATTTAAGGCATCTCGATGCCCAATTGCAATGTCTATTTCCATCATCGTGATGCCTTCAATATCAACTCACTGTTAAACGATTAATCTCAAGCTCAAATATCAACTCACTGTTAAGGAATTTCTTCTCCTTTAAACTTGCTTGCTTACTTCAAAATTTTGCTTTGTTTTTCAGTTTGATTCATTCTTTATATTCTTGGAAGAAGCGAAGCGGTATATGAAGTTTAAAATCAAAATCTATCAGGGACAGGGAGTATGTTTTTTGGTGGGGGGGGGGGAGGAAACTAAGTAAAGTGAAGATTCAGAGCCAAAGACACGAGGAGCATTGCTGCATATAGACTTTACCTAAAAATATTAGGAAGAAGTTATCAGGAAGATTAGTTAGAGAAATTTTAGGAAGAAGCTAATGTGGGACATTTTAGGAATAATTTTATAAAACTGCTTTTTAGCGGTTAAAAAAAAAGGTGGACTGGAGAGAATAAAAGCTTCGGAAAATTGCTGGCCAGTCCACTTTCAAAACTTTTTAACTCTTCCAGTCCACCTTTATTTTTTGTAACCGGAAAAAGGCACTTTGAGAATTTTCTTCCTAAAATGCCCTCAACAACATCGTTGCTTCAGATTTAAGGTTCGAATGAATGTATAAATGATTTAATGTTATTAATATAGTCTTCCCTCATGTTTGGGGACCAATTTTCATGCATAGAACACGAATTTGATCAAATTCGAATTTTTTGAGTTAAGCTTCGAATTTATTTAAAATCAATCTCATATTGTTATCTTAACTTAGTACTACATTTGTACACAATTTTTCTACCAAAAATTACTATTTTCGAGATTCAAATCGAACTTGACAGTGTGCTGTCCGAAAACAGAGGGAGATATTTTTGGACTGATTTTGGGACTTTAATCAATGATTTTAGTTTAAATTTTGTATAATATCAATATCATACTGTTATAGGAAGTCAATACCATGTTTGTATGTAAATTTCTCAATCAAAAATAACCATTTTGATCAATTTTGATAATATATTAAATTGGGTACCGGGATGCCCTAAATTGGGCATCGAGATGCCTTAAATTGGGCATCAGGATGCCTTTAATTTGTCAATATCGCAGTATGCTGGGCAATGCAACGGGGAAAGGTAAATGAAAATCAAGTTTTCTCCAGCGGTTGAAATTCAAACGGTGCCTTGGTTGCTCATCGTGATGCCTCTGGTTGCTCATCACGACGCCTTGGTTGCTCATCGCGATGCCTTGGTTACTTATCGCGATGCCTTTGTTGCTCATCGCGATACCAAGTTGTTCATCGCAATGCCTTGGTTACTCATCGCGATGCCTATGTTGCTCATCGCAATGCCTTGGTTGCTCATCATGATGATTAACTCACGCTATGCCTTGGATTACTCATCGTGATGCCTTGGGTTACTGATGCGCACGTGTTTTTCTTTCATTAATGGCATAATCGTCTTTTCGCCCCAAAAATACCTTTTTTCGATTTTAAAAAAAGATGAGTGGACTGGAACGATTACAAATGTTTAAAAAGTGACCGGCCTGTAATTCACCCTTAAAACTTTCTAAAATGAACCGGCCAGCAATTTTTCATATTTCTAATTAATAAATTGAGTTGGGCTGACTTTATTTTTTGGGCTTGGCCCACCTTTGACTAATATTAACAGTCCGTTTTAGATATTACCTAATTAAGTTTGGGCTGGTTCGGTTAGGGTTAGGAAAACCCTAGTAGACATACATACAAAAAGGGTCATTACATAGGAAAACCTCTTGAACACGTAATAAAAAAAATAAATAAATAAAAAACTCGAGGTTAACAGTCCGTTTTAGATATTACCTAATTAAGTTTGGGCTGGTTCAGTTAGGGTTAGGAAAACCCTAGTAGACATACGTACAAAAAGGATCATTACATAGGAAAACCTCTTGAACACGCAATAAAAAAAAATACTCGAGGCAGGAGAGAGAGAGAGAGAGAGAAGAGGAGACGGCCTTCAGTTGAGATAGAAAGAAGCGGAGCGGCGGACCAGCCAGAGGGTGAGTGATTCGGAATTGGTGGTAAGTTAATCTCACCGTTTTAGCTTTTCTGTCTTTGTATTTTTAACAAGAGTAATGTTATGGGTATTTAAAAAATATCAAATTTTTTATATCAAATGATATGTTAACTGATGTAATAGCTGATGTGATATATTAATTATAATTTTTAATTTTATTTTTTATACCACATAATATCATTTGTTACAAAAAAAAATTATTTAATACTCTTTAAATATCCATAACATTACTCTTTTAACAATATGCGGCATAGTATTTTAATGGAGTTTATTACTATGAATTTTGGATTAGAAATTGGAAGGAATAAGGAAATAAAATAATCGGGGAGAGAGAGAGAGAGAGAGAGAGAGAGAGATAATTAATGGTTTGTGATTTGTATGTTTGCGGATGGGCGTGAGTATGTGTGTGTTTTGTACAATGTTTGTGTGCGTGCACAGAATGTGGGTGATTGTGTGTGGTCGTGAGTAGGTGTGTATGTGGGTGGGTGTTTGTTAAAGAAAGTAAATAAAATATTTTTGGAGGGCAGTGGTGTGTGTGTGTGTTTTTGTAATTAGGGAATGGGGTACTGTCAGAGTAATGTATGGAGTTTTTGGATTGTAACTTTGGGACTAGTTAAACCAACCCTACTTCTTGTAGACTAGTTAAACCAACCCTAATATTTTGAGTTAAAATTATTTTATAGTAATTGATTTAATAGTAAAATTAATTTATAAAATTATGTGTTTTCATAAAGAGCTTTAATAGATATTTTCAATTATAATATTATTAATACGTATAGAGCAACATTAGTACTACTATAGTTTGGTAATTGCTATTTATTTTGAACTTAGATTTGGGCAAACGAGCTTAGGGTGATTGTACATGTTGTGGAGTTATCGTTGCTAAGTTTATCGAGGTAAGGGATTATACTTCGTTTAAGTACTCAATTATTTCATTCCGAATCGTTACGCTTCCATTGTATTTTATTGATATAATGTTCTTGTACACGTATGTCTGACTTTACGTCTGTAGTTACCTTGAACTCCATCGAACGCATGTTTGTTCTTACACTATGAATTTGCATCTTCGTAATCTCATGCATCCGTTTTCATACTTCATGAGATATCATTGTGAATTGAAAATTGTTAAATTGTCGCCATTGCATGTTGGCATATTTGAGTATTTTGAAATTCCACTTTGCTCACTAAGTCAGAACAACCCGTCGTAGGAGTAACGTAACACTATCGAATATATGAATTTATCGAACACCGCTGGAGAAGTGGTGTGGTTATCCGGATATACCATGACTTATCGAATTATCGAACTCTTCGGAGTCACTGCTTAATGATATCGCTCATGTGATCTTTGTCTTCATTTTCATACCTGATCTTTTAAAATTCGAATTATTGTTATGATGTTGAAATTGAAACATTTATTATGTTATTGAATATCGACTCATATGAAGTATTGATTTTTTTCTGGTCAACCCCTTCTTAGAAATCGGAGGGTTGTATATAAACTTATTGAGTATTGTTCGCTCATTCATTTTTCAACTCCTCCTTTCAGGTAACAAGTAAGGGGATTAGATCGTTGACTCGGGTAGACGTTGAAGTTATCCAATGATTTAGAGTTTTACTGCATGTCTTGTTTTGAAGTACTTTGTACTTGTATAAAATTAAGTTTGATTAATTTTAAGAACTGTATAAATATTATTAAAGTTTTGTTTTAAATTACAATTGGTAATGCATTTAACAAAAAAAAATTGCGTTTTAAAAATACCGTAAAATGTTGCATTTTCAAAACACTATATCAAAGGGCTCTAATACAAGTACTGATTTACCGACTTTGGATTCAAAAACTTGGAAAGTCCTCTTGACTAGCCTGTATATGTAAAGCGGTTGCGTGCAGGTGTAGCTTGCTTGCAGACTCCATCAGAGGGAGTATATATTAATTGTTGACTGATTTGTAGTTCTTGGGCCTTTGACCCTCTCAGGCACCAAAAAATAAAAATAAAAAAGGAGAAAAATGAAAATATGAAGCTTAATTAATGGATGTGAATTGAAGCATTGGTCTCTCTCTCTCATTGATGGCCGATGAGCTGAAAATTAATGAAGACGTGGCAAAGGCTTGTCAAGTGTGAACTGGTCCAAGTCTATTACATGTAATTAAGGTATCGATTTGTACATAAAAATATTATTAAATTTAGGGAATCGATTATTAGTAACGATATTTTACAGAAATAGATGATAAGATGATTCTTAAAAATTATTTAGTAATATAAGAAATGTGATTATTAATGTAGTACAAAATTCTATTATATTGTTTGATAAGATACCAAACAATTTGAAATGCAAAAATTAAAACATTTGACAACATTAACTCAATGTAGACAAGTACTTATTAATGACTTTCATAATAAAAATTAAACATCAACGTTACTACTACTCCACAAAATAACAAATTCTTCTTTCTTTTTTTAATTTTGGTAAAATTTTTAAATTATTCAACATCAATTAAGCAAGAAAATTGTATTATATTAAAATAAAATAAAAATTAATGTTATAATGAAAATAGTTTAAATAAAAATTGCTTAAATATTTGAAACAAAAGGAATAAATACTTGACCTAATAAAAAGAGCCGAAAATCAACGACAATGAGGAGGAGTAAAAACGATCGTAAAGTAGTTAAAATCAAATAAAATTATAAATATAAAACAAATACTTGACATAATAGAGGATATTATAGTTCTTTTACTTGGATTTTAACTATTAAGAATCTAAAGCCTCGCTTGGTACACGAAATGAAATTAATTTCGCGGAATCGATTACTGGTAATGAGATTACATAGAAATAGATGAGAAGATGATTCCTAAAGAGTGTTTGACAGTATAAGGAATGTGACTACTAATATAGTATAAAGTTCTATTATATTGTTTGGTAAGAAACAAAAATAACTTGGAATGCAAAGATAAAGTTGAGACAACTGACAACATTATTCCAATATAGACACGTACTTGTTAATGACTTTCATGATAAAAATTAGATATTAACGTTATTACTGTTCCACAAAATAACAAGTACTTCATTTTCTTTCAATTTTGGTGAAAATGTTAAATTACCCAACATCAATAAACCAAGAAAATTTTATTAAAATTTTAAAAAATAATGTTATAATGAAACTAGTTCAAATAAAAATAGTTTGAACATTTGAAATAATTTGAGAAAAGTATGTGTAATTACTTATTTAGAATAATTACTACTGTATTTTATTTTTCTGTATAGTTTCAAACATATCAATCACTCATTTTTTTTTTCATCATCTTCGATTGTTAAAATTAACACAACAATCATAAATTATAAATTATTATTAATAAATTAAATCAAATGAGAAGAGTTAGAAAAACCTTATGAAGAAGCGAAGAACAACAACGACGAGGAGGAGGAAAAGTAACAGTCGTAAAATAATTTAAATCAAATAAATTATAATTATAAAGCCAACACTTGACCTAATAGAAGGATATTATTATTCTTTTACATAGATTTTATTTATTAGGAATCTAAATACCACCTCCTCCATCAGGTTTGTGATTCTTTAAATTTTAGTATTCAATTCCAAGATTTTAGTAATACATTTTTATTCTAAATGTAATTCTTACACCATCAAATGTTATTAATCAATTCAATGGAATCGATTTAAGGGAATTAATTTTAATTTCGTGTACCAATTGAGGCCGAAATACCACCATCTCCATCAGGAATGTATTTCCTTAAATTTTAATAATCAATTCATAGATATTAGTAATTTATTTTTATTCTAAATATAATTTTTGTATCACCAAATATTATTAATCATTTTCATAAAATTAATTTTACAGAATTAATTCTATTTTCGTATACCAGGCCTAAGTGGAAATAATAGAATATGAATAAGTGAGAATTAATGGGCACGGAATAGAAAAGTATTTTTATTTTTCAAAGGCAATGACAATGACATGTCCTATCCTATTATAGTACTCCCTATACTTCATTTTATATAAATATTTTAATACGTATAAATTTTATTAGATTTTAAGAATTCCAGTAATATATATAACTATTTTATCAAAGAAATAGTTGACGCGTTATATTATTTTTTGATGAATAACTTAGTTTGGCGTGAACTAGTAATTCCATATAAGCTCCTTATATGTTACGGGGCGGGGGGATATATCGTCTTTCATTTCCATTCTAAGAATTATTTTAAATAATTGGAAATGCGATCAAGTGGCCGAATGAGAACGAAACAGGAATGAGATTGCCCTTAGGCCTCGATTGGTACACGGAAATGGAATCAATTCCGCGGAATTGATTCCATGAAATTGATTAATAACGTTTGGTGGTGCAAGAATTATATTTGGAATAGGAATGCATTACTAAAATCTTGGAATTGATTACTAAAATTTAAGGAATCATAATCCTGATGGAGAGGTGGGATTTGGATTCCTAATAGTTGGAATCCATGTAAAAGGACAATTATATCCTTCTATGTGGTAAAGTATTTGCTTTATATTTATTATTTCATTTAATTTCAACTACTTTACTGTTCCTTTTACTTATAAGGCTTTTCTAATTCTTCTCATTTGATTTAATTTGTTAATAATAATTTATAATTTTATGATTGTAGTGTTAATTTTACGTTTGAAGCATGCTTTAGAATTGAATAATCTTACAAGATTTAGATTAAATACGCCATAAGAATTTTTTTAAAGAATTGACACGCTTTACATAAAAATTACGTAAAATAGAATGATAACAGTGATTACTTGGAACTATATAGGAGAATAAAATATTAATTATTTTAAATAAGTAATTACACATACTTTTCTCGAATTGTTTCAATTATACAAACTATTTTTATTTGAACTTGTTTCATTATAGCAATATTTTTTTTTTATTTAATAAAATTTTCATGCTTTATTGATGTTGGATAATTTAATATTTTCACCAAAATTGAAAAAGATAGAAGAACTTGTTATTTTGTAGAGCAGTAATAACGTTAATGTCTAATTTTTATCATGAAAGTTATTAACAAGTACTTGTATACATTGGGGTAATGTTGTCAATTACCTTAATTTTATCTCTGCATTCCAAGTTGTTTTGTTTTTTACCAAACAATATAATAGAAAACTGTACTACATTAATAATCACATTCCTTATGCTACCAAACACTTTTTAGGAATCATTTTCTCATCTATTTCTGTGGAATCTCATTACTAGTAATCGATTCCGCGGAATTGATTCTATTTCCGTGTACCAATCGAGGCCTTAATGTTTATGAGGAGAATGAAATGAATAAATTATACTGGGATGAGAATAGAAGAGGCAAGTTCCATCCCACACCAATATGTACATTAACGCAGGGTTAAAACGCAGCTTATTCCTTAACTTAGCGTTTCAATGCTGCGGTAGAAAACGCTGCGTTTTCAAAACGCAGCTGCGTTTTAAAACGCTGGAATTCCTAGCTTTTTCCCAAAACCAGATTTTAAAACGTAGGGAATAAAAAGCGGCGTTTGACATAATATCCCAAACGCATTTATAAAGAAAAAAGCCGCGTTTTAAATAATCTGCGTTTTAGAAACGCTGCGTTTTTAAAACACTGCATTTTCAAAACGCTACACCAAACGGGCTCTAACTATTCTTTTTGTTTCGGATAAATATTTTTATTTTTTATTTGAAATGTCACGTTCTAGGGTTAGTGGAACTGAATTAATGTTATGTGTATTATCGTTAGAACACATTTTACACCACATCATTAATTATATTTTTCAGTTTCTTTACTTTGTCAATTAAAAATATTTATCTGAAACGGAAGAAGTATATGTATAATGACAGGTTCATAAATTAAAATAACAATCAACCCTAGCCAACAACGATTAATAATGGGATGGCTTATCTCGTTCAATCCTATATGGAAGAGATATATATATATATATATATATATATATATATTAGCTAAATGCTTTAGTCATATATGACTAAGAGCCCGTTTGGTGTAGCGTTTTGAAAACGCAGTGTTTTAAAAACGCAGCGTTTCTAAAACGCAGATTATTTAAAACGTGGTTTTTTTTCTTTATAAATGCGTTTGGGATATTATGTCAAAACGCTGCTTTTTATTCCCTACTGCGTTTTAGAGCTCGTTTGGTCGAGCGTTTTGGCCAAAATGCAGGGATAAAACGCAGCTTATTTACAAAAATGTGTTTCAATCGCGGCCACGGCGTTTTCAAACGCATTGCGTTTTAAACGCCGGAATTCCCAGATTTTTCCCAAAACGCAGGTTTTAAAACGCTCCTAGGAAAAAAAAAGCTGCGTATTGAAGTGATATCTCAAACGTATTTATAAGGAAATACCTCCATTTTTAAAACACTGCGTTTTTTAAAACGCTGCGTATTTAAAACACTGCGTTTTGTAAACGCTGTACCAAACGGGCCCTTAAAATCTGCGTTTTGGGAAAAAGTTAGGAATTCCAGCGTTTTAAAACGCAGCTGCGTTTTGAAAACGCAGCGTTTTCTACCGCAGCATTGAAACGCTAAGTTAAGGAATAAGCTGCGTTTTGGCCAAAACGCGCGAACAAACGGGCTCAAAAAGTACCAAAGAGACCGAGCTGCGGGATAGATGTGAGGAGCTACTGCCTTCTTTCAGCCTGGTCCGAAGGCACGAAGGGTAAACGAATCAGTCTACCCGCCCTGTTCTATCAGCAGACATAATTGGGAGAAGGTCACGTGAAAGTAGAGCGTCAAAGGCCGACTTCCGTCTAGCGGTCATGCGAAAGCCAAAACTTGTATATAATAAGTCAATACTGGGTCGGTCGAGACTCTTTCTTATATATATATATATATATATATATATAGTCCAAGTCCAACACAAAGTCAATGATGGTATGCGTTCAATGTACATTGAATAAATTCCTTTTCATTGACTCGTGATCATGAATACACATTTTAGTATCATCAAAAATAAAATCATTATTCATGTAAATCTCCCTAATTAATGGCCATATAAACTTTTTCAATGCAATGAATTTCAAGATAAAGACTTTCTAAAAATATACTTGTAAACGTTAGACACGTTTTGTATTTTCACTCTCAATTGAACAACCCAAAATAGAAATGAAGAGTATTTGAGAATGACAAAAATATTTTCTAATTTTGCAACCTTAACAAATGCCCCGAGGAGGAACTTGATGAATGGTAAGTAAATTATCATTATAAGTCATATTTGATTGATATATCTAAAGACAAAAATCATCTTAATTTTTGATGGGACTAATTATAAGTCCTAGCTTGTATTGCATAAGTACAAAGAAGTTCATTTGGTTATCCGAATATCTTTGACCGCACGCACATAATTTGTGAATTCAAGATAGAGAATATCTTTTGGACAGTACTGAGCTTAAATGCTTTCTTTCATTATGTTAGTTTGTTCAATACACTCCTATTTTTTTTTTTTTCTTATAGAAAAAATCTTTCATTATACTATTAGAAAGGATTAAACCAATAAAACTCCAAAATGCCCAAACACCAATACTACTACAACCTGCAGAGACCTATGTTCGAACAGCTAGAAAAACTAAATAAGTGAGAGAGAAATATGACTAATGAGGTGCATGAGGAACAAGCATCATTTATCCAGAAAAGAAATGTCATATTCAGAACAACAAATACGTACTCTGCCACAGCATATATAATAACCACAATAACTCCTTGATTGGATGCGCATCCTGCATGCTGTTGGCTGTTGCCATGCATGCCATCTATTAAATCAAAAACTCACAAGAATGGGAAATTCATGATTCACCATGCATCTTTCAAAATTAAGTTTTTTCTGTGATCGTGTATATATATATTCCCAAAGAAAAATTAAGACTCTCGAATTGAAGAACAGGTTCTAGTTTGAAAAACAGAGTTTTGTAGATTTTATTAAGGCATGGCACGTACAGCAACTAGACAATTAAGCCTTTTTCTCTAATGCTCATTAGTGCCAAAAAAAAAAATGGATGCGTAAGTATGCATGATTACTTGGGGTTAACAACTAAAAATTAATTTAATTAATTAGCTGCTCTGCTCTGATACCAAACCAAATCACGTGTGGCTAAATAAAATTATTATTATTAATTAATAAAAAATCTCTGACACCAATAATCAATGTAAAGGAATAGATAATTCTTAATATCACAAAATACTAGGCAGCAGGAAAATAGGAATAACCAATACTAATAAGACTCTGATTGGGAACCCTAATGTCATAGCTTAGAATTGGAATTGGAAGCACAATTTGAATTCTGTGGAGCTCAAATTGTTCATTCAATTCTAATTCCAAAGCACAACATTGAGTAGCCAAACATAATATAAGTAAAATTACTCATCGATGGTGTGGTGATCACCAACCAATTCAATAACCAACAAACAAACAAACAAACAAGAATTATTATTGAATCAGCAGCAAGGAGCGGAGGAGGAATATCATAATATATTACTAACCATGCAAAACTTCAAACTTAACAATACTTGGCCACTTTAATTTGGCACCTACTCAAGTCACGGCCCTGACTTGGCCTTTCTGTTGGTAACGGCAAACTGATCACAACCCCTGCTACTTTCACCACAATAACTCTCTCTCTCTCTCTCTCTCTCTCTCTCTCTCTCTTAAGACTCAGTCCTCAACCTATCTACACTAGCTACTAACCAACTAATAAAAATTACAATTTTAAACAATAAATAGTTTTAATTAAAACTTGCTTGGTTTAATATCTAACACTGATTTTACAATTAAGTTAATTAAGTGATATTTGACTAATTAAATATATACGTGCTCAGTCGTCAGCATAAATTAAACTAGGAGTCGAAGTTGCATAAATTAATTAGGAGTTGAAGTTGGGAAAGATTTCTGCATTCTTATAATTAGTTTCAAAACATATATATATATATATATATATATATATATATCATACACAAGTTATAAATATGAAAAGAGGTACAAATTTTTGATTAACTTTTAGAGAGCCATTTCATTATTCATAAACCAAAAACAAAATTTCGATCGAAATTTTTTTTTTTCAAAAGTGACTGGGCTCACCTGGAATTAGGAGTGGCAATTTTTTATTCATTTTAATAGTCCATCTATTTTACCCATTAGTAATGATTTATTAGGTTAACCATTTAAACACCTATCATTGTAAGGAGGAGTTTTAAATGTATAACCCGATAAGTACCCAGAAATATAATGGGTTCGGGTTGTTGGAATATTGGGGTCAATATATATGGGTGAATGGTTAAGTCACCACAAGAGTCTAAACCCACATTGAATATATACTAGAAAGTATCCTAGTTTATATAGTGGGATATTATGGAGAGTAACATTTAAGTTACAAGCCATGTAGCCATGTCTCGCGCACTAGCTAGCTTTGCTAGCCGTTGGTTGGACAAAACGCTCACACTCATGCTCATGCTCACGCACTCGCACTCGCTCGAGCCCGTGCACGTCGCAAAGTTCGCATTGGGCGCTTTCGATTGGAGCCTTTCTATTTTATAGAAACTGGAAGGGCTGTCACGGACCAACACACCCGTTGGAATGGTGGGCGGCAGTTGGGCTCGGCACAGCCTTGTCCAGATTCGTAGTATACGGCAGTTGGGTTCGAACAGACACACCGCTTCGATGCCAGGCGCACAGTGGGCAGCCGTCACTCGAATAGACACGTCCAGGTTCACTGAACATGCCACGGGATGCATCTTCTGCGAACAGACTCGACCAAGGCTATATAAAGACCCCTCTTCCAGTCATTCCTGTCATCGAAAATACACCCAATCTCTCTCAATCTAAACAATCCGAAAATCATAATTGTTGTTAGCTATTCCTTCTCCCGTTTTGAGAAAGTTTGAAGAGCAAGTCAGATTATTTGGTTCATCCGTCAAAGGTTAGTAAAGTGCAAGTCTAACTTTTGGAAGAAACGTTGTATCTTGGGAGACAATTGCCAATCATCCGTTTGCACCGTTACGGAGGCAATATTTGTCTTAAGGAGATTTGCTTCGGCATACCTCGTTTCAATCATCCGTTTGAAGACATTTAAAGAAAACAAATTATTTACCAACACGGGTTTTATCTAACAACCCAATCAAAGAAAAAATCTTTTGATCAACTTGACACAGACAATCTTTTAAGGTTTCAATGTCTTACTATCTTATTTTTTTCAATAAAATTTTAAAAAATTGACACTCATTTTAGGACAAACAGAGGATTTTTTTATTAAAGGTATTAATCAGGACAAAGAAAAAATTTTTTTTTTCTAACAATAGAAATATGTTTTAAAAAATTTAGGGAGGGTCTATTTCCACTACATTTTTTTACTTATCCATTACATCAATAGTTATTACATTAAATAAATCCATATTTGGACAAAACTAACCCTTTATTACTTGTCAATTGAAGTGGACTCAACACATCAACAAACAAAGTAGTTATTTTTTTTCTATTTTTATTTTTTTGTAATAAATATATGTGTTCAATCAATTGTGCTCATAATTTGCGTGCTCTTTTATCAAAAATATAGCAAAATAAAGGCATTTGTCTCCCAATTTTTTTTTTTGAAAATGTTGGATATTTTATTAAAAAATAAAAAAATAATTTAATTTAAATATTTTTTTAAAAAATGAATTCAATAATAGCTTTATGGTTGGTATTAAATTGGTTATTGGTTTCAATCAACTCAATATTAAATTTTAATTAACCATATAGATAGGCAAAAGGTACTAAAATCTTACGATATTATATTGCACTATGGTTTTACCATTGGATTAAATTTTAAATTATATCTTTTAAATCTAGCTATTTTTTTTATTTCAATAATCAAAAATCACATATTTTCTCAAAGTTTCGTAGACTAAAAATTTCCTTATTATATTAAATTTTTATTATGTAACATAACTCCGATCATAAGCTTAATTGATTAAGCATGTTTTTAAAGTAAAGATTAAAAAAACAACTATATTGTTTATTGATGTTTGAACTAAGAAATAATGTTAGAATTAGAAAAGTAATTTTACTAGTCAACTTAATATGATTAAGTAATTAAGGGGTAGTTTTGTTAATACTTATATTTGTTTAATATAATAACTATTGATGAAGGGGATAAGTAAAAAATGTAGTGAAAATAGTCTCTCCCAAAATTTATTGTAGAAGTTGATGGGCACTATTCATTGAGTATTGAGTGTTATTGGTTACTCCCTCCGTTCTAGGCAAATAATTCAATATACTATTTTGAGATGTTTGATCTTTACCCTCCACTTGTATTGTAAGCATCTTGGTTATGCTTAAGTATTTTTATAATTATAATCAACTCTAATGACACTTATATATCCCTTAATTATTAGACTTTTTAAACGTGGACTTTTTGAATGGAACGGATGTAGTATTTGATAAGTTTGGATATACCCAAAATTATTTATTAAGATTAATAAGTATTTTTAAATATTATCTAAAACTACAGATTAGTCTAGATGACTTTGAGTTTTACCCAAAAACCAACTATTATATCCAAATTGCGGAATCATAAACAAAGAGGACTAATTAGCCATGCAAAATTTGGTTGCAGACACCCTTTTTGTGGTCTACTAGGGAATAAAGAGTATGTGTATTAACAGTTACTTACTGTGCTAGCTAGCTTACTCCAATTAATTGACTAAAATACTGTATTATTTAGTTGTAGAACCTGCAACCAATCAAAATACATCTACATGGCTTTTGGGTACAATTAAATTTTTGAGATGGTTGTACTTGTGATTTTGGCACTAGGGAATAAAAGTAGGTAAAACACGAAAGCTCTGACAATAACGACGATTCATATTGAACAACTATAACTACTCTTCTTAAGTCAATTTTTCCCAATTTTATATAGAGTTTCAAACGTTGAATATATAACAACATATACATACATTGTCTTAGAGCAGCTCCAATGCGCCCTTTGCAAAGGGTTTGTCATGTTTATCAACCGGTTGGTGGGCTCTTCAACCATAGTGGGATTAGTTTTTTTTGGCTAAGCTGGCATCGTGCGGTTCATTGCACAAACTGTTGATGCTGTTTTCTTTTTACCATTTCAAGATGGCACACACTCCAAGGCACAAAATTGAACACTCCAAGGCACGACCTTGAAGACATTGCAAGCGGCTAGCAAAGGTAACAAGTACTTGTAAGCCGTTTTAAAACAGCTTTATGTAAATAAAAAAAAAATGTGTAATTTATTTTTGTAAATTAATTCTCAACCATTTTTTATTTTACTCATTTCAGAATATCTTCTTCTTAAATTCCACAAATTGTCTCATTTTACTTTTCGGTTATGGATAATAATTATTTTATGAATTTATTAAAATTTCAAATGTCGAAGATTCTTCTAATTCTCAAACCACAAATCCACAAAATGCTCCAAATTTTCCGAATCCCTCACATTTCCAAGTTTCTCAAAATATTCAAGGTACTTCAAAATTTTAGTATCCCCCAAATTTACTTTTGAAAATAAAGTAATTACTTTTATTATATATTAGTTTTACACCCGTGCGTTTAACGCACGGACATATATCTTTTTCAACTAAATAACACTCGAGCAAAATAAAAAGAAAAATCAAAATAAAAAGAATAAATGGAGGTAAAGAAATGTTGGAGGCAACTAATTAAATAGAAATACAATGATATATTGGTAATATTATAGTTTCTGAAAAAATTTCTTATACACAAAATTTGTTGTTTTATTTCTTGGTTTTCCCTCTTTATCACATATTTTTTAATTAAATTATTTATGAATAGTATAATTTACTTTTCCTTAAATTATATTACATAAATTGAAAAAAAGAAAGAAAAATAATTATAGTGAAATTTACAAAATAATTATAAGACTTGGTTGTCATTGTATAATTTCAGGTAATTACATAAATTGAAAAAAAAGAAAAAATGTTCTATTTTAAATACAATTTTTTTAAATTATAGAATATTGTTTTTATTAATGTAATACTCTATAACATCTTTATAGAGTATAATTTAATTTTCCTTAGTTTATTCTTTGTATTTGGTTTTTCCTCTTTGTTTCAAAAATTAATGATTAATATTTTGTATATTCAAAATTTACATAATTAATAATTAATATTTCAATTAAAAATTACATAAATTGGAAAAAATAATTAAAAAATATTATTTTTATTGACAGTGGTTCAATTGAAAATATTGTCAAATGAAAAACAATACAGAAGGGAAGGGAAGGGAAGGAAAGGAGGCCGGAGAGAGAGAGAGTGTGTGGGTTTGTCACTTTTTTCAATGCCACTTTTTTCAACTCATGGTTTAGATGTAATTAAAGATTGTATTATTATTTTTTATTTATGATTTTGTATTTTCGAGAAAAATTTTAAATGTATAATCAGTTTTATCTATATGAAGTTGAATTTCTATTTTTGGTAAGTAATATTTTGGCGGAATTTTTTCTTATATAGACTTATTAGGTTTTATATATATATATATAAATATATTATTAAAGAATAAAATATTTAATAGTGGGTCCATACAATAAAGTTTTTAGATATTTATTTATAATGAAGAATAAGTTTATGAGCAATGCTAACAAAAAAAAAGTCACAAAAGTTTTTTTACAAAATTTTCGTTCGTAATTATTAATTGATTGCATACTAATGAAAAAAATTAATCAAAAACTGATAATAAGATTTTTATGAATAAATTTTTGTAATTTTTTTATGTCCAAAATGTTATCCTAAATTTATATAGGAAAGATTTATGAACCGACAAAATGAGATGGTAGATAGGAGACGCTCCTCTTCAAGGTTATTGCTACCAAACACACACAGGAAAAGAAACCAGCAAAAGCCAAGGAAGTTTCCCACTTGAATTCAAGAAAATACTTGGCTGAAAATGACATTAAAACTACTACTAAAAGCTAAGTCAAGGTATGCCCTCAATATTAGTATTATATCTCTATTGCCTCCTTTGTCCTTTCATTGTACATATCTTTATGGGTTAATTAAATTATTAGTCATTTGACTATGAACTTTTTTATAATTAGTCCTTTAACAAATTTTTTTTAAAATTTTAGTCCTTTGAGTATGAAAATTAAACACAGCTAGTCATTTTGATGGATGCCGTTAGTAAAATTCCATTAAGTCACTCATATCCCTACCACGTTCATTTGGTTGAGGGCTAAAAAGGAATTTTACAACTTGCTCTTCATAGACTTCTTCCCCACTCTCTCCCCCCCTCCTTCACATTCATTTCACAGTCCACCAAACCCCCGTCGTCCTCCTCCACCCCACCTCCACCTAAAAAATTAATCCCCACCCTCTTCTTCCACCAAAAATCCCTTCCCTCCACCCACCGTCCTAAACCCACCATCAAACTCCCCCACATTATCTTTGAATCAAGCCAAGCTTCTACCCCCAAACTCAATTCCATCTTCTCTTCAATCAACTTTTCAAATATTCAAACCAAATTCCGTTTTCTGTTAAATCAACCTCTAATTTGAGACTTTCGTAGAAATATTTTTCTGGGTTTTGCTAATTAAACCCCAAGATTAAAAATGGCCGAAGATTCATAAAGGACAAACTCGACCAGCTGTAATCGACACTAGCGACGATTGCTTGGCCATGAAATGTTACAGACACCAACAACGAATCAATGCCCTTCTCTATCACTCTTTCCCTCAAAATCAAACAAGTGTTGAACAAGCTTGCGTCAAATTGATGGTTGGGATAAGCGAAAAACAGATCTAGATCTGGAATTCAAAAACCCAGCGAATCATTGCCCTTCTCTTTCCAAGACGATGAACGCAGTATGCCCTAACTTCGACTATAAGGTCTGGGGTCAGCAAGCTTGCTACAGACGGGTTGAATCGAGTCGGGGCGAACTGAACTAGGCGGGTTTGTGCTTGAGAACGGAAATGATGGCGGTGGTGGCACTATGCACACGGGTCGGAGCTCTGGTTACAGGAAAAAGAAGTACTGGAGTCGTCTGAGGCACGAATCACCCAAGGGACACGTGACTGGATCGAATGACGGGAAAATGAGGATCTGGAACTATCCACAACTGATCATAGTTCGTTCTGAGAGAGAGAGAGAGAGAGAGAGAGAGATTGCACCAGATCTAGGGTTCTTTTGCAATGTATGTGTTTGAGAAACATTTCTAGGTTTGAGAAGACTTCAGTGGAGTTTGAATTTTCTGGGTTTGAGAAACAAGAGATTGGAGATGAGTTAGTAAAGTGGTACTTGTGAAATTTCTTTTTAGCCCTCAACCAAATGCACGTAGGAGGCACATGGGTAACTTAACAAAATTTTACTAACGACATCCATCAAAATGACTAGCTGTGTCTAATTTTCATACTCAAGGGACTGAAATTTGAAAAAAAATTATTAAGGGACTAGTGGTAGAAAAGTCCATAATCAAGGGACTAATAGTGTAATTAACCCTATCTTTATATATAATCCTCCTACTTTGTCCTCCTCCCTCGTCATCAAAAGTTTCACCTTGGCACAAGTTATAGAGAGGGAAGAAGAAGAAGAAGAAGAAGAAAAAGAAAATGAAAGAAAAGTTTCAATACCCTCCCTTTCCATCCTTTCTTCAACTACTTTTGACAAACAAGTAACCACCAGTTTCGCCTTCCGTACCATATATATATAGCTCCTGTTCCAACAATTTCTTCTTCTATAACATCTTCCCGTTCCGAAGCTACGTACTAGCTTGAACAAAGGCCGAGGTTCGGATTAAAATTTAGACATGTCATCATCCTTGTCCTCGGCCAGGTCGTCATCCTTGTCCTCCGGTTCCAGAAGACCACGCCGATTTAAACTTGCTGACATTCAAAACGCCACTAATAACTTTGACTGTTCAAGGATCATTGGAAGAGGGGAATTTGGAATTACCTACAAAGGCTTCCTCGAAGATGGCCAAATTGTTGCTGTGCGGCGGTTAGATAAAGACGCCAATCTTGTTGAAGAGTTCCGAAACGAAGTTGAC
Source organism: Platycodon grandiflorus (assembly GCA_016624345.1). Taxonomy (NCBI): domain Eukaryota; kingdom Viridiplantae; phylum Streptophyta; class Magnoliopsida; order Asterales; family Campanulaceae; genus Platycodon; species Platycodon grandiflorus. The sequence goes on from CM028361.1 coordinate 26,068,571, forward strand.
ATACTCAGAAAGTATCCGAATAAGTACCTCGTCTCTCTGATTGGTAAATGTGAAGAATCCCAAGAAATGATAATCGTTCACGAATTCATGCCCAACGGAACCCTTGCAGATCTTCTCTCCAAGGAAGATACTACTCTCTCCTGGGAGCAACGAGTCGGGATATGCCTTGATGCTGCACGAGGCTTGGAATACCTCCACAACGGCATTGCTAGCACCAGAAGAATCATCCATCGTAATGTAAAGCCTGCCAACATTTGGTTAGATGAAAATTTGGCAGCAAAAATTTCTGATTTTGGGTATGCAAAGTTGGGCCCAGCAAACACGACACGTTCTTCTGTAACCACTGATGTAAAAGGCACGCCGGCGTATCTGGATCCGTTCTACAATTTGACTGGGAAAATAACTAGAAGAACAGACACTTACGCTTTTGGAGTGGTATTGTTTGAAGTGCTGTGCAGGAGGCCGGCTTTTGATGAAAGACTTGACAAGGAGCAACAGTTGCTAGGCCGATGGGCCCAAACATGTTTCAAAAATGGAACCCTCGATAAGATAGTTGATACACGTCTAGAAGGGCAAGTCTCACGAGATTGTTTGAAGGAGTTTGCAGATGTTGCATTCAGTTGCTTGCTTGATGAGCCAAACCATCGCCCCAAGATGTCTCAAGTAGTAGAAAAGCTCGAGTCTATCTTGACAAAGTCCCAACAGAAAAGCCCTTCAACAAACTATTCATCGGCAACAAGTCCTGGAGATGGAAAATCAAACACTCCAAAAGCAAAAGTTGGACGTATTGCTTCTAGCAGCAGCAGCAGCAGTAGGCAAAGGAAATGAAATTCAGGCATTCGATCCAAAAGAAGAAGGTTGATCAGTCAGGGTGGTTTTGTTTGATCAGATCCCGTTTTATCCCACTACAAGCAATTTCAATAATTAAGCCATTCATCCTCCACTACCTCTTTTGCTGTTTGCGTTTTGTTTTTCCATTTCTGCTGTTTTGTCCTCTTCTTCTCGTGGTCAGAGTTTGCTCGTTTGATTTTGCATTATTTTCCTCTTTTCTGTATGTGTGGGCCATTTGATATTTCGAGTAATAATTTTTTTACTGTTTTGTTATGTACCTTATCAACTCATTCGGCTAGTAATTGTTAAAGCTAGTAGGTGGTGCATTTTCCATTGATGCATGCCACGCCACCCGAAACTTGTCTGCCACCTCCATAGATTTAGAAACGATGCCTACTTACCGCTGGTATTACCAAAAATAAGGTTAACGAACTGAATTGCAATGGATACAAAAGTATAATGTATGCAATTTGCCCCTTAAAATGAAGTCAAACATCAATCCTACAATGAAGTCAAACATCAATCCTATGTAGGCATTCGAGGTATCACTTATATCCTCAATACTCTTGCACTGGACTGGAGGCATCGCAAATTTCCCACTAAAACTCGAGACTTCTTCAATATATCCTTCTCAAGGCCACTAGAATTCAAAGCTAAATAAATAAAGCTCCTTAAAAGTTTTAGGAATATCAAGTAGACTTGATGTAAACATTCAGAACGAAAACTTGGACCTACTAATTTCAAGTTAAATGTAAATATACTACTATATCGGTCGTAATCAACTGTATTACATAATATATAGCTTCAGTAACATACGTAAGGTTCCAACCCCATGTATATGAAAGCATTTGCTGCTTCAATTTAGATGTATCTAAAGGGCGAGTGGTCATAATTTCCTATGAGAAAGAAAATGAGAAAATGATAAAGGATAGTTTTATGTTTTCAGTGTCTGAGAGCATCCACATTATTGGTTCTTAAGTGAGTTCCCAACTCAAAAAATCAGTTCTTTAGATTGGGTGAGTTCCCAAAATCACTCATTTGAAAACTGGTTCTTCATTGAGTTCCAGCCCTCCAACCCACTTCCAGACCCCCGACATGAGAGCCACTCTTTCATTACTTTCTGGGGCGTGTGCTATACGCGCGACGTATCCCCGTGAAGAAGGCCGTCGCCCTCCCTTTCATGCTGTCCCCGCGCCCCCCTTTCAGGCTGTCCCACTTCTTTTCCCCCTTTTCTCTCTCTTTTTTTTCTTATTTATCATTTTTGTAATTTGATTTATGAATTTTTAGTTTTTTAAAGGACAACTTTTTTTATTTTTTGGAAAATGATTTTTGTTTGTTTTTGTTTTGTTTTTTTTTTTTTACCTTTTTTCTATAATTTTTTTTTGGTAATTTCTCAATAAGTTATATTTTTAAAATTCTGATTACTTTTTTTTTAATTGCCAAATGTTTTTATTTTATTTTATTTTATTTTTTTGTAATATTTTAAGAGGTGTTTGTTGTTACAAAGTAATTGTTATTTGTACGAAGTATTTAAAAATTAGTAATGAAAATTATATACAATGGAGTATTAATAAAAATTATAAATTTTAAATATAAATAATTTAATTTCTTTGTCAAGGCAAAATATTTGAAATACGTAATATATTAATTAAAACTATAGTTAAATTAATTTATTCTTACAAAATATTTGAAATATGCAATATATTAATTAAAACTATAAAATAATTAAAAAATTTTAATTATAAATATAAATTGTTTATATTTAAAAAGTACAATAAGGTCTACCTAAGAACCAAGTTGAAGAACCAAATATTGTGAAGTTGATTATTAAAATGGTTGAGTTCTTGAAAATCTTAGGTGACATTCTAAGAACCAATTGATTAATCCACAGCAAATCCAATTCAACAGTTCAATGGAAACATCAATTCATAAGCAAAAGAAAGAAGATAGATGAAAATATATCATCAGTTCAAGTTTCAAATAATTAAGGGTAAAAAAATGAAAACATGATTGAGAGCTTCAGAGGAGTCCACATCCAACGATTCAAAGCTGTCGAAAAAGATAGACTCATGAAAAAGGATAAGCAACTTTAGAACACGCCACCATTAACTAAAGCTGCACTTGAAGGAAGACTAGAGAAGAGAATTTTCAAACCTGAAACTCAAATAATGGAACGATATTAATACGAAGAAATAAGAAACATGACACAAGTTTAAAAATGAAATATTAAAATAAAAAATAACCAGGTATGACAAAACCAAAGAAAAGGGGGGGTGGGGGGGGTGAGGGGAGTATGAATAAGCACAAGCACAGCGAAAAAGATACAAAGAAGTCGACAGTCTGAACAAGCAACAAAATGATTGGTAACTCTAGGAGTCCAGATGTCAACTCAACCTCTGTCTTAATTACTTGAGGTCAGCTTCCAGGGGTTCAAGGTGGAAGAAAAAATCTACATCAATGACAAAAGATTTAATTAAAGCTAAATTGATTAAATTGTCATCTCATTAACTCAACTAAAATTCTACTCCTTCCTGTCGCAAATAGTTTTACTTTGACTTTTTGGATTATCTGAATTAAACTTTAACCAATAATTTATAAAAATTTACATAAATTTAGTGATAGCATTTTTAATATTATATCAATGGTTGAAATTTTATTACCTAAGATGTAATAATGTATGGTAAATATTAATTTTATATTATCTTATGTTGACTTTCCACTAAGAAAATAAGACTATTCTCTTGAAATGGAGAAAGATTAAGGTTTAGGGTGGGCACAAATATAATTGCAGCCTAAGAAAATAAGACACTTCCAAATAATGGAAAAATGAGGGGGTCACATGCAAAGAAAAAACATACTAGAAACCGAGAACAAGAAAGAGAACAAACACGGAAGAATGTTAATTACCAATCGACATCACAATTCTTTTTTGTCAGTGTAGCGGACAACATGTTTCTTGTAAAATAAAAGATCAAACAAGAGGTGAAATCACTCCTTCGAGCTTGGTATAGAGTACTAGTGAAAGTAGACAAGAAAAAGATAATATCAGATAAATTGAAGAAACATTATTGCTATTTTGAACCTTCAAAAATTAGGATAGAAAGATAAAAAATCAAGATTGATAGACAATATTCAAGGATAAAACTACTACAACTTATTAATATGCTAATATAATGGGGTAACAATGGGTTCAATTGAGTTTCGGCTCCCAAATAAATGGCTCATATTATATGAAAAGAGTTACCATTGATTATGGTGAAATTACAGCCCCCTTCCGACACATATTTTAGAAAATGTGTTCTTCTCGTGCTTTAAATTCACAACATGAGGCACTATTTATTAGCTGTGGAGATTGTGCTACAAAACGGACTAAATTTAGCCGAGCATTGGCAATCCTAAGAAACGAGTTTGGCACATGACTACTTGAAGAGCAAGTTAATCTACAAGTTGTGGCTTTATTGCCCGCCACATTTGCTCTCGCTCAGTCCACTAACGTCAGCACATCTAACAACCTCTAGAAAGGACTTAAGCATTAAAACTCTCAGATCTGCCAACCCTGATAGTACTCCAAAATTGCGACGAAGCCTGTGCCATGTTCAATCACCATGCACCACCAACCATAGTGAGGCAGCACATTTTCTGGCCATCCTAACCAGCCACGTTATCATGGTAACCAGATCTTTGGAAAAATCGCGACCAATCAGGTCAATTACATTGGATTGGCTGGAGATGATCTCTCCAACCAATCACCACTATTGTCCATTATATTAATTTGGGGTAACCTTGAAGAGACATTTTCCACATAACAAGTCTACCCATATTTTCTGAAATTACGAGCATGTCCTGAGATATATGATTATTCCCATTTAAAAGAAAAACTTCATCTAATGCTGTTATGTGTCCAAATATTGTTCAAATGATATAATGGTGATATATCAAGCATGAGCTTAGAAATTAAAAACTCGAGATTATTGAGTAGAAAATGATAATGATTACACACACACAAACACATCGATGGATCGAGAGAGATCGAGATCGAGAGAGAGAGAGAGAGAGAGAGAGAGAGAGAGAGAGAGAGAGAGAGAGAGAGAGAGAGAGAGAGAGAGAGCAAACCTTAAATATACTGCTCTTCACCATCTTGACTCTTGACAATAGATTCTGAGAAACATATTTTCTCAAAACCTTAAATATACTGCTCTTCACCATCTTGACTCTTGACAATAGATTCTGAGAAACATATTTTCTCATTGGCAAGTGTCAAAATTGTATTAAATGCTAATTTACTTGGTGCTTAATGTAAGGTTTGGATGACGATCATGAGAGAGAGAGAGAGAGAGAGAGAGAGAGAGAGAGAGAGAGAGAGAGAGAGAGAGGAAGCGGACCTTAAAGAGAAAATACTTTCTCTTTACCATACTTCTTCTATTTCTTCTGAAACCAACTTCAATCTGCAAGTGTTTTTGCATTAGAGAATGGCATGCTTGATTTCGTTTTGATTTCATGTTACTATATACCATGCAGAAGAGAAAAAGAAAGAGCAGTGTAAAGATGTAGCCATGTGTACTATTTATCAGCAGTTACATCTTCTGTTGTCTTCAGACAACTAGAGAAAGTGTTGGAACCATAAATCCCATCTAGGGTATGTAAAGCCTTAAATTTCAATATATAAGATCACGGGGATGGGCCAAATTAACCACTCAAAAGTTCAATGGTTTTTGAGCAGGACCTCGGATTAAATACAAAAACTGAAGTAAAATTTAATAATTTCAAACGTAACAAGGCATACCTGTCCCCATTTAGGTTTCGTATGGTATTGTTAAGATCACCCTTCCATACCCAGTGATCAACATTATCACCCACCTTTACTTTCTCTAGCTTTTGAGCTGTGACCTGTCCGGAACAGAACATGTTCATGCTGGGGCAGTCTCTGATGAGCAAATTTTGCAGTTCTGGGAATTCAAAATCATGGTTCCCAGAGGAGAATGATGTGAGGCTGTCTAAATTTTCAAGTTGCAAAACCCGTAATTGAGGGAATCTTATTGTATCAGTCAATTCACAGCGGCCTCTGTCAATTTCAATAATTTCTTTCACAACAGCAGAGCCTTTAAGTTGCAGGTCTTGAAGATTATCAAGCATTTTAGCCACAGAAAGTGAGAATACACAGGTCAAGCTGCAACAACCAGAGATCTCTAAAGATCTAAGGGTTTTGAAACCTTGACTTCCTTCAGGAACCATGCCCCATACATGCTTCAAGTTATTTAGATTATGTAGGCTAACTATTTCCAGCTTACTGAGCATAGAATCTGCATTTGGTTCCTGAACAATAAGCTGCCTGAAGTCAAACACCGCTTCCAGTGATTTGCAATTCTGTACTTTAACTTGCTCGAGACTACGTAAGAGTCTTATGGAATCAGATGCTGCAAGATTCAAAAGCTTTTCGCACCCATCCACATGCATGACTCTAAGTTTTGAGACCGACTCCCTATGTGTCAGGCCATCCACTATATGCTTCACGTTGTTCAAAGAACGGACCAGCAATTTGTTCAAGCTTGGCAATTCAACCTGCCACGTATTAGTAGTAGATAATTGACTTAGATAATTAGAGTACATGCATAGATTGGTCTAATAATACTCTCTCCATTAAATGTAAAGAGTCCACAATTCTATTATGGAATGTTCCACTTAAATAGTCCACTTTAAAAAATTATGCCTACAATCTTTATAAACTTTCAACATTACTCTCCACTTAGAATATAAGCATCTTGGGTAGGCTCAAGAATTTTTGTAATTATGACTAACACCAAGGATACTAATATATCCCTTAATTATTAGACTTTTCAAATGGGGGAGTATGTATTTGTGCAAATATCTCACTACCTGTCAATAGCTCCAGCGAAATATGTTCATTTATGCAAATTGGTGTTCATCTGGATTATTCTACAACCTATTTGATCAGAACTACATATATGAAGACACAGACTATAGATGGTAATGCTATTCTCAGTATTAGTCTTTTGTTTTCTGGGCATTGATGAACATACCTGTAGATCAAAGAGACGTATGGTGCTCTCATCATTGTTTTCTGAGTAATTTGGAGCTCTGTGTTTGGAATCTCCTAACGCGGGATGGAAGAGTTTGGTTGTTGGGTGCTCTTCAGTGCAAGCAGCCCGCCGCCTTCGGGTGAACCACCCACATCCCTTTGTCTTGCGATTTGCTGTATTTTCTCTTGCCAATAGATCCTCCTCCACGGTTACACTATTTGAGTTCATACCAGATTCAGGGAAGAAGCCCCTAAAATTTGGCAATTCATCAAGTGAGAGGAAACTTAATTTTTGAAACTCAATCTTTTCGGCAGCTCCTCCTCCTACATTCGAAACAATTCCCTCCAACATGTCACAATTCTTTATATCCAGTTTTTGGAGTTGCACTAGGCATTTTGCGATGGCGTGCGGAAAGATACTTGTTACTGCCTCACAGTGGCTCATTTCAAGAACTCTGAGGTTTCCAAGGCATCCAGAATCAATGGGAGCCCTCCATAATTGTGTCAATTCAGGTAAGCTATCTAGCTTTACCGTTTCTAGTTCAACCAAGGATTTTGATGGAAGGTCTCCATCACATATCCATTCAAGATCATCCATGGACTGAATTTCCATGCGCTTTAATTTATTCAAGGCAACAGCTGAATCTCCTGCATCCATAATAAATTTGACGCCCTCACACCCATAACAATCGAGAGTCTTCAGGTTTGCACACACGCTGAAAAGATTTTTGAAACTGCTGGCTTTTAATGTAAGGCATTCAGCACTACTGAGTAACGAAGATATTTGTCCATCTGAAAGTGAATTCCAATCAGCTCCGTCAAATGTTAAACTTTTCCCAATCTCATATTCGCGAAAACTAAGTAGTTTTCGAATTGCTGCAATTTGAAAACTTCTTAGCTTCTCGAACCAGAATTCCTCTTTCAACTCCAGAAGAAGCTTTGGGTCTTTTACTCGAACTTGTAAGGCCTTTAGAAGGGACAACGTGGACAGCTCTATAATGCTAACGCCCTTTCTAAGGTCACTTTGTTCCCTGTCACAGGACCAGGAGTCATAATTTCCCATATACAAATCTTCAAGCTTTTCCATGGCTGAAAGTACACCGCTTGGAATAAATTTGGGGCCATTCGCACTCCTCAAATCTAGCAACTTTAGATTAGTTAGTTCCCTTATTTGAGGAGGCAGCTCCTCAATTTTAGAGGAAAAGAAACTGAGGATTTCCAATTGCTTGAGGCTTCCAATCAGTACTAAGTCCTCACCGCCCAACTCACAAAACTCTAGAGATAATGTCCGCAGGTTCAGCAAGTATTGGGGTGTTGGTGGCAGAGCATCAATTCGAAGAAAGTTACCCCATCGTGAGAGCTTCTTAAAATCGAGAACCCTGACTTCTTTCATCCCATGGAAAAATTCCTTCGGTATGTTTAAGGAATCACAATGGAATAGCAACTGTAAAAGCTCAAGTTTTGGATAATCTAGGTATTCAGGAAGCTGGTGCATCTGCTTATCTGATGTAAGAGTAAGTGAGATGGCCCTGTAAGGTCCATGTTCATCCTTGTTTGGCCATGCATTCAACTCTGGATGATGTTTAACCATATAAGGATTCGTAACTTTGGGTGCATGCTTATTTTGGGATGCAATTGACAAGCAGACATTCCGTACCACATTATGCATCTTCACAGTCATCTCCTTGTCACCAGGTAGGAGTAAAAAGCAATTCTTCAGCTCCTTGAGTAGTGCCATCACTCTGTCCGTTGTTCCCGCCAAGTTCTCAACATCCTCAGACAACTGCAATCCCTTGGCATATCTGATCAACTTTTCAACTGGAATATTGGCATCTTTGGGAAAAAGACAACAGAGCATAAGTAATCGCTGGGCTTGGGGTTGGCGGCTCCCAAGAAGATTGTAACTCAACTGTATTGGTTGGTACACTAGTTCATGAATGTCGGGAAATGTAGTTACAGTCGAGTTCTGAAGTTGATGACGGGCGTTCTTCCAGTCATACTTGTCCCCATTTTCCAGTGCCTTGCCTAGAGTTACAATTGCAATGGGTAGACCTCCACACTCCGTCAGAACGTCTACTGCAGTAGAATGCAATTCCTTAGTTTCGACACACTCTCCTGCCATCTTCTTGAACAGAATCCAAGCCTCAGCAGTGGGCAAGACTTCAACTATGATATACTTCTGAGCTTGTATTGGACTATGAGCACGCTCCTTTTGCGACGTAAATAGAACTTTCAACCCCTTTTGACCACCTGTGGCAGGGAGCCCCACATCCCTCAGCTGAAATGGTTTCAACACATCATCCAATACTAAGAGAATCTTGCTGCCGTTCGTTAGTCTTTGATGAAGCTTTCGCGCTCTTGCATGTGTACTGGTCTCCTTAAGTGGCAAACCCAACATTTCTGCAAGATCACCTTGAACCTGGGCCAATGGTTTTTCAGAAACGACAACCATGACTGCATCATGGAACATTTCCTTTCTTAACACTATGTTCAAAACTTCTTCCACCAACCACGTTTTCCCAACACCAGGCATGCCACATATTCCAATTATGTTGTTCTGATCATTTTCCAGATCCGCCAAGACTTCTTTTATAGTAGACATCCTGGATTCAAGGCCTTCAAAACTGTCAGTTGATGGTCCAGGCAGCATCGCGGCAGGAAGTGCATCATGTGCCAACTTAATGTCCTTAGGAGCTTTCTCTCGATGTGTACTGACATCCTCAGTCAGGTTTTTGGCGTCCCTGCTCAGCAAGTAACGCTGCTTCAGATTCAAGCGCCCTTTGAAACACCCCTTTTCGGCTTCTTTTGCATGCTTAAGAATTCCATCAGCCTTGTTCCTGATCATACCGACTTCTTTCACCCACCACTCAGTATTTGGTCCAATGATTTCTGATTTCCGCTTGGTCGCAGCAACATCGAGCTCCACCTCACCTCCCACGCATACTAGTTCTGCAACTTTTTCTTCGAGATTCTTAATGTTGCTCTTGTAGTAGCACAGATAGCTACACTCTTCCAATATTTTATCCACCATGTAGTTGGTGACTCTTTGTACAATAACATCTTCAACTTTCTGGGCCATCTCTCACTTTTCTCCTCACTGTATAGAGGTTAATTAAAGATTAATAAGAAAGAAAAAAAAAGAAGAAATACAAGGATAAGATCGTGTATAGTTCTTGCTAGCTTGTCTTTTAATGAACCTTCTCAACAATCCAAATATGGTTTTAACACCAAACTAGAGGTATGTACTGACATTATGCCATCATGTTTTTGCCAGTAGTACTACATTACAAATACTTTCCTTTGCTTACATTCTGGTAATTTTGTGGTATTTTTCCTTTTATGCTAATGTATTCTTAACTCTAGTCCTTCACCTCCCCATAATTGTTCAATTACTTGTTACAAGTCTTTCAGTCAACTTTTTCATAATTCCTAATATTATGACTAATTTTAATCTCTATATTTAAAATATTCATTTGTATTTCTAAGTGTTATCTATTAACTTGACATGAAACTACTTTGCGAGAAATGAAATATTCACACATCGAGTGCGTCAACTAGGGAAGGATGAATGCAAGTCGAAGGGTCATTTTCATAAGGGATAAGTAATTGAAGGAACAAAATATTGATAGCATTTGCAATGCAAAGCACAAATCCGTGGCAATGAGATATGAACAATATTTATTTTTTTTACATTTCTATGATTAACCAAGGATTATTGGTTGTGTTTGGGTTCGGAGTTCTTTGAGTTAATTACTTTCTCTTTCATTGTTCCCAATATTTTTCTATCTCTCTTCATAACTTTTTCCTTTTTTTTATAAGGAGGGGAACATCCTCTAAATTTATTAATGAAGAAAAGAAATAAAAGTAGGAGGTTTAAAACCTGACCACTTAGAGTGCCTTTAGGCTACAAAGAAAGAAACATAAAATTTATCAGAACAAAGGAAATACCTCTTACTTTTTTCTTCAATCAATACAAAGTCCCGAAAAATCCACAAAACCAAAACAAACAAAAGAAATCCAAAGACCCTCAAGGTCAACACAACAATTGAATTTTAATCAGTTAAAACAAATTTAATTAGAATATAATAACCAAAAACATTCATAAATAAAAGTGCTTATGCCACAATGTTAGATCTTAAACATCCATGAAAGCTAGACTAGGATCCCATTCGGGATTGGAGAACGGTGTTCCACAGATGCTTTTGATTTGGAAGCTTGCTTTTGGGTGTTTTGGGCATAAAATCCTGCTTTTGGAGAATATCATTTCTGGCCAAACCAACTTTTGGCTAGATTGAAATTTTCATACTTCCAAAACTCCCTTTGCATTAGATTTCGATAATTCGCATGAGTTAGAACGTTTAATTATTATTTTTCAACATAGTGCTTCTCAGACTTTTCACAAACACGTACTATTCTGAATTTCAGTGGAAACAATTGCAAAAACAACAGGCACTAGGCAATATTGCAATAAGTACCTTGTAGATTTCCCTCTGCGGCCTCAAATCGTCTCAGGAGACCTTCTACAGCTTTGCACTCAGCTTTACCTTCACCAACTCCACAATCAGCTTAAGCAAGCCTTAAATCCAACAACGAATTGTATATACAGTTGGTGAATCAGTGGTTATGAAGAAGGATAAGTTTGGATATTCTTATGCACTGAGAAATTAAAGAGAAGAAGATATGAAAAGCACCAACTAACCATGCCTTCTTTTTCTGTTTTGAGAAATGATACAATTTACTATTTCTGAACCTAATTAATCCCTTAATTCAATTTACAGAACCTATGATTGCAAGTCAAATATATTAATCGATAAGTACCAAATCCCCTTTAGACAAATCAAAGTTGTCTATCTAATAGATGAGGTGTAAAATTAGAGCAATAGAATTTTTATGTGCAATTTCAAAAAGAAACTTTCTGAAGTGGAGCATCCCGAAAAGGAAAGATGGACTTTGCTTGTGGAATAGAGAGACTATTGAGTATGTACTTCCAATGGCCTCAGCACAACAAATATTTAGTAAATAAAAAAATCATGTTAAATTTTGATATCTTGGTTTCTTGTGTAATGTTTTCTAATTCTCTCCTTAATCATTTTTGTTGTATGTTTATCTGATAGTATATGTAAAAATAAGGAGTGGGAAAGAGAGACAACAGTGAACAAAGAGTAGTTCCAGAAATGATAGAAAAGTAGGAGCTAATCAAGTAACTTTCTAACATGAATACCAACAAGGAAGAAGACAATATATAGACATGAATTAAGCAAAAGCTCAACAAACAAACGCACCTGATCTCGGTCTCTTAAATTAAGAGGAGGGGCACAGCTATTAGACTAGACTATAAGAGAGGCACAGGGAGGGGCACAGTTAGCACAGATCACCAGCAAAGATGAAAAGGTTAGGGATCCATGGTGTTAAAGACATAAAACAGTACACCTTACACTGCTTTAATTAGTCTTTGGTCAACTTTTAAACTATTTGTGCTAGCTTTCCCCACTACGATGAAATTGCATACAAAATGACCATTTGCCAGTAACTCTGTTTCTCATTGACCCAAGACCTTTAATAAATGAATTCTGGAAATTTAAAAATTGGTCCTCCACATGAATTGAGCAGAATCTGGCCATGAACAAGTTTAGTTCACACCAATCTTCAGTGTTAACTCTTCAGAAATATTAGAAATACAAAATTAATTTCAGGTAGAATAGAACATGTTTTACTTTTACTTTTACCCCCTACTACTATTTACAACGACTTTTTCCATAGCTGCAAAACAGTCTGAGAGTTAGTTTATCTACTAGAGTTCAGGTCAAATCCTACGAAATTTGACAAGTAAAAGAAAAAATAATGATGCTGATAATCTTATACTCGTAGTTAACCAAATTGCAACTACTGGTTTAGTTTTTGCTACATTTTACATAACAACTATCTTGTGATTAGTAAAATGAGGATCAAATAAATAATTTCTTGGATGTTTAAAAAACCAAAAAAAATGCCAAAATGGAAATTTAAGAGCAACTTGCACTTCTTTTTTTCCAGTAGTTTGCATCAACGACGGAAAGCTTGGAGTTTAGCGGAGGCCACAAGGGATTTTAGTGGTTGCTTCATTTAACTAGCATTATCTTTTTGGGGGAATAGTAAAATAGAGATGAAATAGTATTCTTGAATATTCAAACAGACAAGTTTCTGAGTTTTAGAATTGGAATATACTTCCAAATAATTGCCAAAAGAACATTAACTATAAAATTGAAATGGAATACTTGCTAAACAAATACTCCACACCAAAAAAAATAATAATAAATAAAAGGACACGCACTTGACCTTGACCTTCATGGAATAGATACAACCTAACCTGTCTTATTCACCCTTTTCTCCACCAGCTCCCCAATGGCACGCCACACGGCTAAGGATAATTAAAATAAACACGCTTTCTGGGCTGCAGTTCTTCCCTCCTCCTGTTCTTTTTCCTAATCTTCTTATTTCTTAAGAAAAAAAAAAAAAGAAAGATAATTTCGTAAACAAAAATATGTAACCAGGAATTAAATGGTAATTGGACACATGACCTGCAGAAGGAGAGTCGAGCCGTTTTCCACTGTTCGTACCGCGGCCCCACTGCAGCTCCGTGGTGGCTCCACCGTGAAATTCAACTTTGAAAACCACATTGTGACTGTTGTGAATGACGCTTTGGTGGTAATTGTTGTATTGAAGTGTCACTGTTGAATTGATAGCTATAAGACGATTAATTCACGAGGAAAAAATCCCTAGGCGAGAAGCAGGGCCGGCCTGAACTTTTGAGGGCACATGGCGGCGAAAAGAAAAAAAAGTGCCCAAATAGAAATATAAAAATAAAAATTTTACAAAAATAATTTTTCACTTTTTATTATTTAAATTATTAAAAAAGTGCAACATTTACGATCTTACAAAAAAAAATTATTATCAAATATTAAAAACTATTATTTTACATCTTGACCAAAAAAACTGGTTTTATAAACTAATCAAGAACCCCTCTTTTAATTTTCAATTACTCATTAGTTCTTTTTATTTTTATTTCTTTTTGACTTTCAGATGTATATTTTCTTGATAATATATTTTCACTACAAATTTAAGTCTAAAAAATACACGCACATAATCAACTAACGAAGCTAAGAATTAAACAAACATAAGCAATAAAAATAATAGTCAAATAACAATAAAATCTGATTTTTACTTAGAATGTTGATATAATCTATCAAATGATTATTATTATTAGACTTTTATTTTAATCTAAATAATTTTTATTTTTTTATGACCCAGTTAAAGAAAAATTAATGGTCAACTAACATTTTATTCTTTGATAAGTAAATTCAGCGGATCCAAAATAAAATAAAGGTTAAGTGATTTTATTGTGATTTGAACCCCAAAACTTTGATTCCAAAAACAATCACCTTATTTATTGGGTCATAGAGTCAATTGCAAAAATTATTCTACATTATATTATATATACATATATGTATATATAAATTTGGGGCCCCCAATTTGGCGATCGCCCCTCCAGACATACTTCAGGGCCGGGCCTGGCGAGAAGTTAGACATTTCTTGGTTGTCTTCTTCTTCGTCCCCACAACCGCCATAGAATCAAAATTGCTATGATTCGACACCAGATTAGCATAAACGATGAATAATTGCCCATGGGGACTCGGGAGTGGCGGGTTTGGGATGTTGTAGGAAAAGATTGGAGCTTAAATCACCAGTAACACTTTCCGTGTGTTACATACTATGCTAAAATCATCGCATGAGCTTTAGGCTTTATTGAGTTTACTTGATGATTTAGCTTAGTGGCACACCTATGACTCACACAAAGGTGACACAGGTGATTTGAGCTCGGTATCACGCGCGGGGATTTTTTTTTACATAAAATGTTTCAATTATTAGAGAAGCATACCATTGGTTCGGATTTTGTAAACTCCAACAACACAGGTGTCGTACATTAGGTTTTCAATCTTAATTTATCTCATCCTAACCACTCTTGCGCAAGAAATGAGGATACTTAATGAGAATATATTTGTTAATTAATATATTTTCTTAACATGTGTGCATTACTCTAAAACGATATTTATTTTGAATCAGAGGTATTATTTGTTAATCGTTTATTTATGCTCTGAATTTCCTTAGAAGAAAGTAATAGTGTTAGATATAGTCTTGTAAATAATTTGAATTTGTTCTACATATTTTAGTTGTATGCTAGGCATTTTGCCTTCTCTTCATTTTCCTCTTCAATCTTATACATTTTCCCTTAGCATTTGTGAGCTTCTTTCTATTTTAGTGTATTTGTCTATTAAAAATAACATGTATATGCATGTGTATTACATATATTTACAAATTCCTGTAAATTTTAATGCTAAATATTATGTATCGGATCGTTTGATTTTATACATGAAAGAATATGGTTGCAGATTAGTAATTTGAGATGGTTTTAAAGAACGGTTTTGTCTACAATGATGGAGTAGTTGCTGCACGGTTCATAATAACATGATACCAGCCCTTTAAAAATCTGGTAAAATGCAAATCAATGAAATAAAGGATGAGCAGCCAGTTGAGTAGTCAAGCCTTAACGATGACTTCCTGACGAAGGAAGTGGGATACGATCAAACTGCTAACCTGCAAAACCTAACACTGTGTTCATCCCATTAACGATCGAAGAAAAACGAATGTTAACAAACAGTAGTAAGTGTGTCGCTGAAACCTTCTTAAAATCAC
The DNA here is from genome assembly GCA_016624345.1 of Platycodon grandiflorus. Taxonomy (NCBI): domain Eukaryota; kingdom Viridiplantae; phylum Streptophyta; class Magnoliopsida; order Asterales; family Campanulaceae; genus Platycodon; species Platycodon grandiflorus. The sequence goes on from CM028361.1 coordinate 26,084,169, forward strand.
CAAATTATAGGCCAAGCATCAATATAGTATAGTAAGACAAGTATAGAAAGGAGAGATACAACTGTGAATATAAGGAGCTTGTTTAGGTATTTTCTCAAACACGTAATGGGCAAACTGAAACAGATGTTAAAGCGAGTAAACAAACTTTCATTTAGGCAAAAATTAGTTTAAAATGGAGACCACCTAATCCTAAAACGTCGACCGACGTAGAGCGACCGTAGCTTCCCCAAATTAAGTTCAAACTGTAACGGCTATCCTCAATTCGATTAAAAACCTTAGTCATAACAAGTAGTTGTAAAACTTAAGCATGGAAACCTTTTGAAAATCAATTTCACTGCACGTATACATTTAATGCATTTTTTCTTGAATTGAGAAAACGTTGCTCTTGACCCAACTTCTTATAAGAAACACCTGAACTCAGGGGCGGAGGCACCTTATGTGTAAGAGTTTTTTTTTTTTTTTTTTTTTTAATACTAGTAGTGATAATTTTATTTTTAATTTTTGTTTCCCAAGGTATCATGGCTCGTAGGCTAATTAGACTAGTTCCTGTTATATGCGACATGTATGTTGATATTATTGCATAATCTCCATGTTAGTTGTGATGAAATCACTTCTTGATATATGTAATCTTTATTGTTTTCCAATTGGACGCAAGTATCATAGTTTGGTTATTGCACTACAGTGAGGAGGAATGTTCAATCATCAAACTAGTAAGATTGCAGCGCCAAGAACACTTCCCCATAAAGGTTTATTTAAATTAAAAGTTGTAATACCACTTGACTCTTACTATTGCCTCCTCCTCCTCCGCCCCAAAATTAGTCTTCCTTCCTAGTTTTTTTGCAATTATTAAGATAGTTGACTTTTATGTAATTTTATTAGTACATATATATATATATATATATATATATATATGAATGCCCTTGATGTTCTCACTAACTCTAAAGTGTTGAAAGTGTTCATTGGAACATACTCCTTCCGATCCACCTAAAAAGTTTACATTTGAAAAATCTAATAATTAAAGGATATATTAGTGTCATAATTACAAAAATACTTAAGCACAACTTATATACTTACAACACAAGTGGAGGATAAATATGAAATGTTATGAAAATTGTAAGCATAATTTTTAAAAGTGGACTCATTAAGTGAAACATCTATAAATATTATAGTTAACTCTTTGCCTGAAACGGAGAAAGTAATAGATTACAAAAGATGAACAATCATTTTAACACTTTTTTTTTTTTAAAGTGACAGTCAATTTGGGACGGGAGAGTATCATCTCTTAAGCTGCATCGGATCCAGCTATGCCAAGGATCTATACGAGTGTTGGAAAGTGTTGCTTACGTTTAGCTTTCTTTTTTTATTTATTTTTTAGTTTTTGAGACGTTTGATTGCAAACAAGAACCAAAGTACACAATAATATCACGTGCAACTAGTGGAAATTTAGGTTCACGAAAAATTATACTCCATAAAGAATTAATTAATTCTAAATTGAGAATATAAAAGAAAAATTAAAAAGCAAAAAAAATGTGTATTATCAGAACAGCTTGTGTTACATCTTACTCAAAAGAAAGTAGCAGCCCTCTAACAAAATGGAAAATCACAAAAGAGAAAAAATAAATACTCCCTAGCAAAGAGTCCACTATTATATTTTGGAATGTTCTACATAAAAAGTCAATTTTTAAAAATTATGCTTACAATCTACATAAACCTTTCAATTTTACCTCCACATATGCTATAAACATCTTGACTGTGTTTACACATTTTTGTACTTATAACCTACTCCAATACTACTTATAATATATCTGTTAGTTATTAGATTTTTCAAACATACACTTTTTAGGTGGAATGGAGGGAGTAAAAAATGCAAGATTATCCAAATGATAAAAAATTCTAAATCAAGAGAAATATGCGACAAAGTAGAATTTCTTGCACGCGGTTGGAAAACCGGTCATAATAAAAGAATAGCGGAACCAAGCTAATGACATAGATTATGGTTGTCAATAGAAAACATGGATTAGCATGTGGCACTTCCCACCGAAAATTTATAGTAATGTTCATGAATGAGCATCCGCCTCGATGGTCATCCAATTCCAGGCTAATCGCCTTCTGTAGATAAACTCACTGCTTCCCCTAAGGGAGAAAAAACTGTGTTTCCTCAACTTTTTCCTCTTTGACAAACAATCCCAAAGCCTAGCAGTTTGACATCACAAACAACTTTGACGAAGAAAATCTCCTAGGAAAAGGGGGAGAAGGAAAGGTTTACAAAGGCCTCATCAAATTCTACGACAGCCCCACAAAGATAGATGTTATTGTTGCCGTCATGTGTTTGAAACCAGATCGTTCTCATGAGCGTAAGTTTGAGAATGAGATAGAGTTGATTAAGTTTGAGAATGAGATAGAGTTGATTTCTCAGCTTCATCACGGAAACCTTGTGAATCTCAAAGGTTACTGCCAAAAATCCAATAAGAAGATCATCATTTATGATTACGTACCCAGTTGGCAGTTGAAGCCTAGCTAAACATATTTACCCAAGTTGTTCTCTATATATCATGGATACAACTTCTCAACATATGCTATGGCGCTGCATGTGGCTTGGACTATCTTCACCATAGCACCTCGGGTAAACATAAAATCATTCACCGTGATGTGAAGCCTGACAGCATTTTGTTACACAAGAACTGGGTTGCTGAGATTTCAGATTTTCAGTTTTTAAAGAGGGGATTCGCAAACCAATTACGACAATCCAAGTCAATTAAAACCAAGCTTAGAAGCACATTATGGTATTATGGTCCTGAATATGTTTACAATGATGAAGTAACCCGAAAAACTGATGTATAAGTCTTCGATAGTGTATTATTTGAAGTGTTATGCAAGGAGCGGCCTAGTGGCCTTTGCATGGTTATAGGAATAATAGTAACAAAGAGGAGGAGGATATAGGCATGTGGGCTAGGAACCACATGGCGGAAGAGCAAGTTTCCTTAAATCGTTTGGGAGCGTTTATAGATAGTACAGGGAGATGCTTGCTTAAAAACCCGCAAGCATGTCCAACTATGACTGATGTTGCATCAGCCCTGCGAAGGCACTAGCATTGCAAAACAATGGCGAAACAGCGTTATTTATATCAAAGCCTTTATAAGCCAGGCCATGGAATGATCGTAGTACAAGCAATCAAAAGGGCTCTATAGTAGTTTCAATTAATTCCATTGAAAGTAGTTATAGAAATGCAATGCCTTCTTCTGAATCTAAAAAAGAGGGGGATCTGGAACCAAGCAATCAAAAGACATTAGCTCTTCCACTTGATTCCAGTTGAAGAAACAACATAAAAGATTGTTATTATTTAGTGGCTTGACCTAAGCAAAGATATGGATGACAATCTTGATGTTTTTACTAAATTAGTGGCTTAGCCCAAGCAGCAGCCCTATTTTCGGCCCATTCCAAGCCCAACTCCTTTGGAGGCCTACCTATTTGCTTGTGCAAATGCGGAAGCTAAAAGCTTCCAGCACCTTCCATTTAGTGCTCATGTTTTTGCTGCCCTAGTAGCCGTCATTTATAAGTTCGTTTCTTCCTCCCTTGCGTAAGTCTGTACTAAATGAAAATCTAGGATTAGATTTGTTGGGTCTTCAGCCGCGTCTCTCTCTATCGTTAGTCGTGGGTCTCTCTCTCTTATCTCCTATCTTGGTGAGTGGTGAGTGTGTAAACCAGTATACACTTGGGTGGGTTCTTGAAGATTTAGCCTTCGGTGAGCTTACTGGTGGCTTTGCGGTCTTGTTGTGGGTGTCGGGTTCCAACAAGGGTGAGAGAGGCAGTAAGGGTGTCGTCTGGTTGCCTTCCTCGTTGTGGCCACCGGAGTTAGGTTGGGGTTGTACGAGTAGTCTTTACTGGTGGTTTTGTTGCTGGGTTTAGAGAGTTGTGGACTCGTTGGGTGGACTTGGGTTTGAGTAAGGTTACTAAGCCTAAGAAGTAGCTTTAGCCGAGGTGTTAACCACCTGTGACGGCGAGTCGGTGATACAAACACCGGTGTGATTTTGCTCTTCACTATCTCAGCGTATTTCTTACCTTTGTCTTAACATTTTTTGCTTTCTATACTTGTAAGTACTTACTCTATTTTTCAGGTGTATACTGCAGGTTAAGTCTTAGTAGATCAATTTAGATCTACGGCTTTTTTTCCCATAAGATAATCTGTATGTTACCCCCACCCCCACTGTTTCTTTGAGCGTCTCAGTGAGGATCTCTTAGTTTGGTTTGTTATAGGCCCTTATTATTAAACTGTAATAGTTTGTCCCGCTCGATTCTGTACGCGGCTACGGTCTGGAAACTCAATAGTGGTATCAGAGCAAGAATCAAAATCAGGATCTTGAGAATTTTGAAAATGATAAAAATAAATATAGATCAAAATCTAGGATAAAGGGTAGAAATTGTTACAATTGCGGTGAGTCTGGGCATTTTAAAAGGGATTGCCCTAATCCTAAGAAGAAAAGACAAAATCAAAATCAAAATGATCAAAATGACTGTAATTTAGCCTCTGGTAGTGAAGATGATGGTGATGATTTATGGTGATGGAAACTTGTGAGAACATTGTGAAATTTGTGCCCTATTTCTGCATGTATGAATGAGTGGCTTATTGATTCTGCATGTGCGTTTCACATGACACCTCATAAAAATCTGTTTTCTTCATACAAGGAAGTGAAAACTGGAACTGTTTTCTTGGCTAATGGGAAGAATTGTCAAATTGCTAAAATTGGCGATGTTTGTTTGAAATTTGATTCTGGGTATATTTTGACTTTGAAAAATGCTAGACATGTTTCTGACGTGTGTAACAATTTGATTTTGTGTGCTTCATTAAAAAATGATGGGTTAAAGGGTAAATGGGGAAGAGGTGTGATGAAAAATTTAAAAGGAAACTTGGTAATTTTCAAAGCTGGAAAACAAAGAAATATGTATGTTTGCAATGTTGTGTCTGTGTCTTTTATTGAAAATCAAACAAAAGTTGTTAAGGATGATAAAACAATTTTGTGGCATAAAAGACTTGGTCATTTAAGTGAAAGGCTTACAGATATTACACAAAAATGAATTTTTCGGTAATGATATGATTTCTTGTGTGCCTTTATGTGATACTTACGTGAATTGCAAACCCAATAGAGTTAGTTTTCCACCTCATTTCCTTGAAAAATACTCTAGCAAAAATTTTCTTGAATTGATTCATGCGGATGTGTGGGGTCCCTCGTGTAGGCCCACTCAAGGTGGTAATCGATACTTTCTATCTATTGTTGATGACTTTTCACAGAAAGTCTGAGTTTTCCTAATGAAAGAAAAATGTGACGCTTTTTGAAAAATTTAAAACTTGAAAGTTTTTTTATTGAAAATCAAACCGGTATGAAAATCAAGGTGCTTAGGACAGATAGTGGGGTAGAGTTCTGTAACCAAGAGTTTGAGAGATTTTGCGTTGAGAGTGGGATTGATCATGAAAAATCTTTCCCTTGCAATCTTGCGGAGCGCATGAGTCGAACTCTTCTAGAACGTGCGAGGGTTATGCTTATGTCGTCGGGTCTTCCCAAAGGGTTTTGGGGAGAGACAGTTGTTACTGCTGCCTATGTGATAATAGGTCCCCTTCTATCCTGCTTAATGAAAGATGTCCTGAAACTGTGTTTTCTGGTTGCGATATTGATTTTTCAAACTTGCGTGTTTTCGGTTGTGCCACTTATGTTCATCGAGAGAACAACAAAGTTGAACCTTGGTCGGTTAGGTGTGTCTTCTTAGGGTATGCGAAGAGGGTGGGAGAGTATAGATTGTGGTTAAAAGAAGAAAATGATTATAGAGTTATCATTTGTAGGGATGTTGTGTTTGACGAAACTGAATTCCCTTGCTTGCTTCCTGCTCAACCTATACTTACTATTGATGTCCCCCTTCCCCCGGCTCCAATTGCGGTGGAGCACTCCTATGTGTTGAGTTCTCTTGACGTGAGTCCTAGTGTGCAAACTGAAATGGTGGAAAATCCTGAAATTGTGCTTGTTAATCCTGAAATTGTTAATGAAGAAATCATACAAAATGAGGAGGATGAAAATGTGACTGAAATTCCTAAAATTGAAAATTTAGGTGTGAATCAACTTGCTAGGAGTAGGCCTCTACCTCACGTGAGGGGGCCATCTAGATTTGATATCAATTTTCACATTTCCTCGTATGTGTTTTGTATGCTTAACAATATCCATAAACCTAAGATTTACAAAAGAGCTTTGATTGGTTAAAAGTTTTAATTGATAAAATTAACTCTTTGCATGTGAACCATTCTTGGACTATTGTGCCTAAAAATGAGGCTGATTGCGTTAGATCTAAAGCTAGGTTGCTTGTGAAGGGGTTTACTCTTTGTGAGGGGATTAGGGTTAAATGTATTTTAATTACCCAATAAAATTGGGAGTTAAAATGTTTTGCGGTAACAAAATTTTAAAATTGTTTTAAAATTTTGAAATTGGATCCCGGAGATTGATTTCTCTGTTTTGTGTGTTACCCCGAAAATCCACTTCGCACTTTGTGTGTGTTGTGGTGTCTTCCGTGTTCCTACTTTGTGTGGTGGAGCAAGTTAGACTTTTATTTACCATGCACATTTCATGTATGCTTTCCCTGCTTGGTCCAGCTTTGTATTGGAACAAGTGGTGGATAGGCGATGATGAACACTTTCTATAAAGTCCTATGAGTCCTTTAGTTTTTTGACCCAGCACTTGTTTCAAAGTGAAGATGTTATTATGTAGTGGTTTGGCCCAAGTAGAAACACTATTTTCGGCCTATCCCAAGCCCAACTCCTTTGGAGGCCTACTTGTTTGCTTGTGCAAATGCGAAAGTTGAAGGCTTCCAGCACCTTCCATTTAGCGCTCCTGTTTTTGCTGCCCTAGTAGCCGTCATTTATAAGGTCGTTTCTTCCTCCCTTACGTAAGCCTGTGCTGAATGAAAATCTAGGATTAGATTTGTTGGGTCTTTAGCCGTGTCTCTCTCTACCGTTAACCGTTGGTCTCTCTCTCTTATCTCTTCTCTTGGTGAGTGGTGAGTGTGTGTAAGAGAGTATACACTTGGGTGGGTTCTTAAAGATTCAGCCTTCGATGAGCTTGCTGGTGGCTTTGCGGTCTTGTTGTAGGTGTCGGGTTACAACAAGGGTGAGAAAGGCAATAAGGGTGTTGTCCGGTTGCCTTCCTCATTGTGGCCACCGGAGTTAGGTTGGGGTTGTACGGTTAGTCTTCACCGGTGGTTTTGTTGCTGGGTTTAGAGAGCTGTGGACTCATTGAGCGGACTTGGGTTTGAGTAGGGTTACTGAGCCTAAAAAGTAGCTTTAGCCGAGGTGTTAACCACTTGTGACGGCGAGTCGGTGATACAAACACCGACGTGATTTGCTCTTCACTATCTCAGCGTATTTCTTACCTTTGTCTTAACATTTTCTGCTTTCTGTACTTGTAAGTACTTACTCTGTTTTACAGGTGTATACTGCCGGCGAAGTCTTAGTAGATCAGTTTAGATCTACGACTTTTCTTCCCATAGGATAGTCTGTATGTTACCCCCAGCCCCACTGTATCTTTGAGTGTCTCAATGAGGATCTTTTAGTTTGGTTTGTTATAGGCCCTTATTATTAAACTGTAATAGTTTGTCCCGCTAAATTCTGTACGCGGCTACGGTTTGGAAACTCAACAAAGATACATATGCAAGAGCTATAAGTAGGCCGCTTGCTTCTAGAAGTTCAGCGGATAAAGTTGTTCTGAATTATCCAATTAAGATTCCACATCAACAATAATGTTAGGAAGAGTGTCGGATATTCTCTCATGGTACGAGTAATTTTGAAGAAAATATTCCGAGTGCGTGTTGATGAAAGGGACAGTTCAGGGCGCAATAATTGCACAGTGGAACACGGCCCACATATCAATATTGATTTTCATTATGCCACTACTAATTATAGGAGGAAAGTATCATGGAGTCCATGAGGTTAATCAAATTTACAGGACAGGAAAGTTGGCGGAACTGTTAGGAGCGTCTCAGTGTAGACTTAAATGCATTAGTGGAGGGCATAGAAGGGCTAGTCATGTTTTTAGGGCATCTCCAACCTTTTGGTGCAAAAATTGCACCGTCCCACTAAAATGGTGCAATTTTTGCACCAAATATCTTTCACCATCTCCAATCATCTTACTTCAAATTTCACACCAAAAATAATATTTCAAGAATATTCCTTATTATTCTATTTAATATATACATTTTATTTTATCAAATTTGTGTTAATGTATTAGCAAAACAAATATGTTATTTATTGAAAAGTATATCTTATTTTTATAACACAATTTATATTAAATTAAATAATATTACATTAAAATTAAATAATTAAATACAATACTTTAGTAGAGAGTAAATAAATCATACATAAAATAATTAAATTATTTTATTTAATATTGCAATTAACAAACAAACAAGTATTTAAACAAAACAAGAAAAGAAAGAAAGATAAGGGTATGCGTATGAAGAGGGATAGTGCAAGGGAAGGATTGCGCTATATGTGGCGCAAGATCACCCATTGCTTCATTTTGAAGCAATTTTAAAGCTATGGTTGGAGGAGCATTTTGCTTCATAATAGTGGGATAGAGCAAGAAACCCACACGATTAGAGTTGCTCTTAAAGGGCGGATAAGGTAGTAATTAAGGTACGTATCTGCTTCGTTTGCTCTCTGTTTTATGTTACAAGTGAAATATGACGAGTGCAGTACTATTCTTCTTATTATTTAAATTCATAAGATCAGTACGTAGATTTTAGGAAATTATTTTTTAGGATAGGAGAAAATGTATGCATAGCAATTCTAAAAAGTTGTGGATGCCAATATCATTTGAGAGTTGATAACTGTTATTTAGTTATGAAAACAATTTTGAACATAAAAAAAAAAGCGGGATGTGGCTTTAAAATAGAGCTCCCGATATTTATCATAGTATTAGATCTTATTTTTTTATATTTTTGAAAAGCCAAATCAATAACTTCATATTGTCAAAAACTGAAAGTATACCAGAGGTATACACTTAAAAGAACACCCCGAAAAGCTCCCAAACAATAGAACCCCAAACACCCCCCCCCCACCACCTAAGAAAATAGGTAAAATAAACCAAAACTACCCCTCCGCTCCGTGCATCAATCACCAGAAGCTGATCAAACTGAAAAACTACCCCCTAAACCTCTATCCGTTTGTACCTCTTAACTTTTATCCAAGCACCTTGAATTGCATTGCCCCATGCATGCCACCATTCCAAAACCTTTGACCCAAGCTGACACATGAGACAAGCAAGTGATTTGCAAAATTCTAGCTCAGTTTCACACCATGTAAACATTAGATTAGATGTAATGCTATTACCCTTGGCTTGCTTTCTGCATTAATGTGTATATCTGTAAGATTTATTTCTTGCAGGTTAAGAAATTCCTTATGTGGTCAATAGTGAGAATCACGGTTGATTTAGGATTACTAAATCATATTAAATACTAGTTTGTAAAAGGAGTTAGTTTCCTAATTAAACTCTACCTTGATGGACGGTTGAGATTAAATCCTAATCCTAATAGGAATCGGTCCTCCCTTTGCCTATATAAAGAGATGCAATACCCATCATATTGATCTATTACGACAGACAACTCATTAGGGTTTTGGGCCAAAAGGGGAGAAATCGTATTCCGTCTTCTTTGGCTATTATACTGCAGATTTCGGATCTACATCAAGTTAATAGAATCAAACATCATGTCTTCAGGTATTTTACTTATGATTATTTGTATGCTATTGTGATAATTATGAAGTTCAAGATCTAGGGTTTAAGGATTAAAATATTACAGTTGGTATCAGAGCTTTAGGTTACGAACTCATGATCATCCATGAAAAACGCATGCAATATTATTGTTTTATTAATTGAAGATTGTTTGGTTATATTACTATTTGAAATCAATAAAACGGAAAATCAGTGGGATGAATTTTTTTCCACTATGATTACGTCATTAACATGTATGATTTGTTACTTTAGATTAATATAGTAACATCACAATGGAACAGTGGCGTTAATGACACTTTTGCATTACCCGAACCATTGATTTGAAAATTAAGAATTTTTAAATCGTTTTTCTTGTTTTGATTTATGCATGCAATCAAACAAACTTGAATTAATTTTCTTTATTTGTTGGACTCAAGTCAAAATCATCATCCTACAAATAGGAATTGTCTACTCTCTTCCCATAACTCACCGTGCTTGGATAAGAGTGAAATTTATTTATTTATTAAACTACAGAGTTAAATACATCCAATATTTTTAATTTAATTTTTGTTTAAAAAAAATATTTAATTAATAATTACGTTTTTATTAATTACTTATGGATTGTATTTGGCATTGTTCTATACTGAATAAATATACCAGTATTATTAAGTTTTATTGTTCTGTTAGGTTTTATGTATTCCGCAATTAAATTGTTTTAATATGTATAAAAGTCTTGTTATCACCACAGTGATAATAAATTATGACATTAATGTTATTTAATAATCATGTTTACTTATTAATATGAGTCTTTTAGGTTGTGCATACATATTAGAACAGTATCACCCACAGGTGATTCTGATCCACGTGTTTGAACAACATTAAGATTTATGTGTTTTAGAAAAGTAAAATATCCACAGATATTTATTTTCTTCTTGTACACATAATTAAATTAAAATTTTGACTCTTTAAAATATGATTATTTTAATGAAGATTCTACCCACAGGAGAATTTTCTTTATGTTTGTTTAGACAATTTTTAATTCTTATATATCTCTATTATGTCTTCAGCTCCTGTTCCCGTTAATTTGCACTCGCATGCTTCATCTGTACCCTCCCTTAATGGTACTAACTTCTCAGAATGGCGTGAGAATGTTGAATTCACTTTGGGTGTTCTTGATCTCGATCTTGCACTCCAAACGAAAAACCTCTGAATTAACCGCGAAAGTACCAAAGAGGATAAAGATCTCCATAAACCGTGGGAGAAAAGTAGATTGAGCCTTATGTTCATGCGAATGACGATTGCTGCAAACATCAAGACCTCTCTTCCTGAAACGAAATTGGCTAGGGAATTCATGGAATCCGTTGCAGAACGCTTTAAGACTGCAGATAAGTCCCTTGCAGGGAAATTAATGTCAGAACTCACTACTATGAAGTTTGATGGTGCACGGTCAATGCACAATCATATTATTGAGATGCAAAACCTTGCAGCTAAGCTTCAGAATTTGGGAATGAAAGTGGATGAGAATTTTCTTGTTCAGTTTATCCTAAATTCTCTTCCTCCACAGTATGCCCCTTTTCAAGTGAATTACAACTCTATTAAGGAAAAGTGGACAGTGAATGAACTATCGAACATGTTAGTTCAGGAAGAAGCAAGGTTGACTCAACAAGGTACAAATGTTGCACATCTCACTACTCAAGGAGCGAATCATAAGTTTGGGAAAAAGGCTGGAAAAGGCCAGAAAAGAGCACCATCCAAAATGAATGATAAAGTCCAACCTGCTCAAGTCAAGGCAAAGAAAGAAGAAGTTTGTCGTTTCTGTAGGGAATCTGGACACTTCCAGAATAACTGTGAGAAACGTCGTAATTGGTTCGAAAGGAAAGGTAATCCCTTGGGATTCGTAAGTTTTTCAGAATCAAACTTCTCTTATGCACCTTCGAATACATGGTGGTTGGATTCAGGTGCTAATGTTCATGTTTCTAATTCGATGCAGGGATACCTTACGACCCAAATCATAAACCTAACTGAAAACTTCTTATATGTAGGGAACGGCAATAAAGCTCCTGTCAAAGCTATTGGAACATATCGTCTTGTTCTTGAAAAAGGATATTATTTGGATTTATTTCAAACTCTTTATGTTCCATCTATTTCCCGCAACTTAGTTTCAGTTTCTAAACTTGACTTACAAGGATTTATGTTTGATTTGGGTAGTAAAAGTTTCAATTTATATAAGAATTCTATTAATGTTGGTTCTGGAATTCTTGTAGATGGTCTTTACAAATTTACTTTGTCTTCTCCATCCACATCTGAAACTCATTTGACCCTGCATCATAATCAAGGAACTGTACATCATGTAATGAAAAAGGACTCTTCATTCTTGTGACATCAGAAGTTGGGACATATATCCCATAAGCGACTTCAAAGATTAGTAAAAGATGGTGTTTTACCAAACCTAGATTTTACTGATTATCATAGTTGTGTGGATTGTATTAAAGGCAAAGAAACAAAACACACAAAGAAAGGAGCCACAAGGAGTTCTCAGCTTCTTGAAATAATACATACAGATATTTGTGGACCTTTTGATGTTCCAACATTTGGGGGAGAAAACTACTTCATCACCTTTATTGATGATTATTCACGTTTCGTTATCTCTATCTATTGCATAATAAATCTCAATCGTGAATCTTTGCAAGTATTTATAACCGAGGTTGAGAGGCAATTAGAAAGAAAAGTGAAAATCATAAGGTTTGATAGAGGTGGAGAATTTTATGGCAGGTATGACGAAACAGGTTAACATCCTGGACCTTTTGCCAGACTCCTCGAACAACTTGGAATTGTAGCTCAATACACAATGCCTGATTCTCCTTGGCAGAATGGTGTAGCTGAAAGGCGGAATCGCACGCTTTTAGAAATGGTTAGAAGCATGATGAGTCATGCTAATTTGCCCATTACGTTGTGGACATATGCTCTTCGCATGGTGTATATATTTTAAATAGGGTTCCCGAAGCAGTTCCAAAGACCCCTTTTGAGATGTGGAAAGGCTGGAAACCTAGTTTAAAACACCTGCATGTTTGGGGATGTCCAGTTGAAGCGAAGGTATATAACCCCAAGCAAACAAATTGGATTTGAAAACTATAAGTGGGTATTTCATTGGTTTTCCCGAAAAATCCAAAGGGTATATAATTTATTGTCCTAACCATAAGCTGCGAATTGTGGAAACTGGAAATGTCAAATTCATTGAGGATGTCATGATTAGTGGGAGTACATTTGTGGAGGATAAGTCTGTTCACGAAATTAGGGTAACAATCCCATTACCTAAAAAACAAGCAGACAAGGTGAATTCTTCCATCGTTGAACCGTTAAACGTTGAAGGGCCACCTGTGGCTCCAATTATCGATGAACCGATAAATGATGAAGAGCTACCACCACATCAGCCACAACTCCATAATGAAATCACTGCCAATGAAGAAATTTTGGAACAAACACAGGAACGAGTACAGCATTAAGAAGATCTCAACGAGAAAAACGAAGTGCTATTCCTGATGATTATGTTGTTTATCTACAAGAATCTGATTTTGACATAGGGATAATGAAAGACCCAGTTTCCTATTCACAAGCCATTACGAGTAATAATTCTGATAAATGGATTGATGCCATGAAAGATGAGTTAAAATCAATGGCAGATAATCAAGTCTGGGAACTCACTCATTTGCTGAAAGGACACAAAACAGTTGGGTGTAAATGGGTCTTTAAGACCAAACGTGACTGTCATGGCAATATTGAGCGATATAAAGCTAGACTTGTAGCCAAAGGTTTTACTCAAAAGGATGGCATAGATTACAAAGAGACTTTTTCTCCCGTGTCAAAGAAAGATTCTCTTAGAATTATTATGGCCCTAGTAGCTCATTATGACTTAGAGTTACATCAAATGGATGTGAAAACAGCCTTTCTTAATGGTGAGCTGCAAGAAGAAGTATACATGCGTCAACCTGAAGGTTTTACCTTAAAAGGACAGGAAGACATGGTCTGCAAACTTAAGAAATCCATTTATGGACTTAAGCAAGCCTCCCGACAATGGTATCTAAAATTCAACGAAACCATTAATGCTTTTGGTTTTGAAGAAAATACTGTAGATCCATACATATACCTCAAGATCAGTGGGAGTAGGTTCGTATTTTTGGTTCTGTATGTTGATGACATATTATTGGCAAGTAGTGATCTTGGCTTATTGCATGAAACCAAAGCATATCTCTCCAAAAACTTCGAGATGAAAGATATGGGTGAGGCTTCCTACGTAATTGGGATAGAAATATTCCGTGACAGATCACGTGGATTACTTGGACTCTCCCAGAAAACATACATCGAAAGAGTTTTGGAAAGATTTGCAATGGCAACATGTACTGCAAGCGTTGCTCCAATTCAAAAAGGAGACAAGTTCGGTCTCTATCAATATCCTAAAAATGAATTGGAACGTAAGCAAATGGAAAACATTCCCTATGCTTCTTTAGTAGGAAGCTTGATGTATGCACAAGTTTGCACAAGGCCAGACATTAGTTTTGCTGTTGGCATGTTGGGAAGATACCAAATAAATCCAGGAGTGGATCATTGGAAAGCTGCAAAGAAAGTTTTGAGATACTTACAGGGCACGAAGGATTATTGTCTTACATTCAAAAAGTTAGATCAATTAGAGTTGGTTGGTTATTCAGATTCCGATTATGGTGGATGCGTAGATACTCGAAAAAGCACTTTTGGTTATGTTTTTCTACTAGCTGGAGGAGCAATCTCATGGAAAAGTGCAAAAGAGTCTATCATTGCTAATTCCACGATGGAGGCTGAATTTGTAGCTTGCTTTGAAGCTACAAATCATTGCTTATGGCTGAATTTCATCTCAAGATTCGAGACTTGAATTTTGTCTCGCACCTGAAACTTTATTGTGATAATGCGGCGGCAGATTTTCTCTAAGCATGATAGATATTCCAAAGGAACAAAACACATGGACCTTAAGTATCTATCTGTGAAGCAAGCAATTCAGAAGAAACAGTTGTTCATTGAGCATATAAGCACAACACTTATGGTTGCAGATGCACTTACGAAGGGGTTACCTCTCAAGACTTTTCATGAACATACTTCAAGTATGGGTCTAGAGAGAATTACTGATTATTGATTTATGTTTTGTTGTGCTTGTACATTGAACTTCTATTGAGATCTTATTTATGATATTCTAAATTTTATTTCTGTTTCCATATTTTGTATACATTATGTGAATGGATAATTGATAACAGAAATTGTTCTTGAAGAAAGAAGATTATTGGACCATTATTTATACTCCTGCTTAAGGCCTAGTGAATTGAGTTATTTATGTTGTAGTACATGGAAGGAACCATATTGAAAACCTGATAATGTGGAACCGCTATGACTCAATGGATAACTTGGTTTATGAAGGTATTATGTTAACCATTAAGTTATTGATTTAGTAGTTATGCGCGCATTATGTTTCTAAAGTTAACCATTACATGATTATCACTTTGACCAAGTGGGAGACTGTAAGATTTATTTCTTGCAGGTTAAGAAATTCCTTATGTGGTCAATAGTGAGAATCACGGTTGATTTGGGATTACTAAATCATATTAAATACTGGTTTGTAAAAGGAGTTAGTTTCCTAATTAAACTCTACCTTGATGGACGGTTGAGATTAAATCCTAATCCTAATAGGAATCGGTCCTCCCTTTGCCTATATAAAGAGATGCAATACCCATCATATTGATCTATTACGACAGACAACTCATTAGGGTTTTGGGCCAAAAGGGGAGAAATCGTATTCCGTCTTCTTTGGCTATTATACTGCAGATTTCGGATCTACATCAAGTTAATAGAATCAAACATCATGTCTTCAGGTATTTTACTTATGATTATTTGTATGCTATTGTGATAATTATGAAGTTCAAGATTTAGGGTTTAAGGATTAAAATATTACAATATCCTCCAACTTTGCTTATATACCATAAGATAATTTTGGTTTTAGGTTTGGGGTTTGCAAGATCTGCAACGCCCCTCCCTACAAGGGTTTCAAAGGAAGTGGTAGTGACAATAGGACAATGCCCTGAATGCCAAAAGAATAATTTGTTCCTAAGAACCTTGACTCGGACTATATATTGAGGTACGTACCTAGTATGTACTTCTAATTTGAGTATTTACAATGATATTCGTGGCGCTCTAATTGTACGGTACACCTTGTGGTATGTCTCTATGAAAGGATCTTCCTGATGTTACCGTTCGTTTTGGTGTTGGCAGGGAAACCTTTCCCTGGGAGGCAGTTCACTTTCACGTGATCAGTGCTCTGAAACCTTCTTTTTAATATTTACAGCTTTCTGATGTTACCGTTCGTTTTGATTGAACCTTTCAATACAAAATGCTGCGATGCTGCTGTTTTAACTTAGGCATGGTTGGCTTGGTGCATTTTGTGTGGGTGTTTTGTTTGGTCATGCTTATGGTCATTCAGCTATAAAGCTATATGTACTTATTTTGATGGCTTACAATATATACTTTTTTTTTTTATTTTTTATTATTGATCTTATGAATTGTTTGGCTAGTTTAAAGAACTTGTATTATATATGGAAGATATACTTTTATGTTTAATTTATTTACATGTAACGCAATTTTAGACAGTTATGGTGACTACTGAGGATATATTGAATTTGGCAAGATCTAGAGAGAAAAGAAAACCAACCTGGAAACAACAAATTTCCCAAGTTGTTTGGAAGCCTAGCTTTATAGAAATTGCAAAAACATTCTTTGCTTAAACCCCCCACCCCCACGAGGGCCATATATATATATATATATATATATATATATATATATATATATATAGTATGATTGATGTGGTGCAAATGACAGTACTGCAAAACAGTAGTCAAAGGAAAATTGGGCCAATTAATTGCTTCTGGAAGAACACCAGATACTGAAGGTAGAGTTGTTCTGTATAATTTTCATTACAGTTGCACATATATAAACGTTAGGAAGAGTGCCTAAGATTCTCTCATGGTACAAGTAATTCTTGAGAAATTATTTTGAGAGCATGCATGCTCAAGAAATAGAGCTTTGGAGAACGAAAAAGATAACAGTACGTCTTTGTTTGCCAACTAGGAGTAACTAAAGAAAGTTGGAGCCAACCCTCCACTTGAAATTATTTGTGACAATTGTGGGGATGCAATTGCAAGGACTTAATTGTCCATCGGAAAATGCTTGCTACTATTGCTGTTTCGCTTGCTTAATATATTTGTACATTAACTATGTATCCTCCCTCCTGATCACTAGCTACTAATATGATGATTTTAGTTTAAGCCTTTAGATTATTTTATTCGTTTCATTTTGTATTCATATTCTATTCGATTATTTGCTTGCACATGTATATTCAAGAAACTACTGAGCCAGCCGCGCGTGAATTATACTCTAGTCCAGTAGATAATGATATAAATAGAATTATGAGAGTTTCAAATATATATATATATATATTTGTAAATTGTAGCTAGCTAGGTGTAGGAGGTTTGTCTACTAATCGATCTTGCACATTAATTATTTAGATGCAAATTATTCCAACTTGTCATGATTAAAAAATTCACATACTCACCCGTCACATTATCAAACGTAAGTCCAGCATGACATAATTTTTTGTATCTATCTATCTATCTATACGAATTGAATTGGCATCTTCTAAATTCATTATTATTCTGGTTTTGTGTTAGCTAGCTACGATCCAATATATAATAGACTTAACAATATATAGTACTTTAATTTTCTTTTCATATTAACTACTGCTCCACAACATATTAAGTACTGCTCTCCCTACAAACCGGTTTGTACCGCTGTGAAGATTTATCTATCTCATAAAGCAATTTAATTTCAAGTCCACAATTTGGAAGGGTACTAAAAGTATATATGGAGATCAATGGGTTCAACGGAAGGAGCTGCAGCCAAATCTACTTGATTTTTGCAATCTTACTTATTCTCCTGACGATGCAAGATTGTCATGGATCCCCATGCAACAGAACCGTGGCCGCGGCAGACTGCACGTATCGAAACGATGGCAGCATCGACAAAGATGGAGAGTTCTTGATGGACTCGGAGGAGCATAAGCGGCTCCTTGCACAAGCCACAGGACAGCCAATTTCATATGAGTCTTTGCAGAGAGGTCCAATTTGTGATGCCAGCAAATATGGTAATTGCTTTACGCCCATCAACGAGTATCATCGGCCTTGTAACACTTACAATAGGTGCTCCCGTTAGCTATATATATTACACACCCTAATTAATAATTGTAGTTTGATGGACAATAAATACTCCTATCTATGTGGAGGTGATCATATATGTATCATGTCTTTTTTTTTTTTTTAAATTCTTCTTCTTCTTCTTCCACCAGTTACGTACGTAGATTCAGTTATGTTCAGGCGTGTGCTTTAATTTGTGCTGGTGATTGGTCAACTCATTTGTATTAATTTTGATTTTCTAATTGGTCTTGTTCTAATACTAGCTAGTACTATAATTCTGTCTAGCTAGAAGAAGCTTCAAAAAGATGCTATTGCAACTAGTGCAAGTTGGCCTTCCTAATATTATGTGATGTGATCGAAAATAAAGACACTACCTTCACACTTGGTTTGGTTCGACAACTGTGGCCCCGTGTGGCGCCTCCTGGAATTGAAATGAAATGATGGATTTGGCTTTTCCTCCATGTAGTATTTACCTTAATTCTTCCACCAATTAAAGTATGATAAATGTAAGGTCGTTTTGATAGTAGATATATACAAATATTCTTAGCGCTCGATCATATTGTAGAGTTACAACTTACGACTGTACAATTGCGGGATGATAGATATCAAAAGTAAACTTGACAATTATGGGCAATTCTAAAGGATGAACACTCATTGTAGGATAAGTTTTTTTTTTTTTTTTTTTTTTTTTTTTTTTTTTTAAATGCATTTGGAACTGAAGGAGTATTTAATTGAAAATGATTGAAAAGAATCTTAATCTCGTTTTAACTTTATTGTCATTTTTTTCACGAAATTTAGTATTCATTTAGTGGCTCTCACATTACTCAAAAAATAACCAAAAACCATAGCATAAAGGTTATGAAGCATTTTTGTTGTTTTATTCATTAATGTAATCGTAGCAAAAATCGAGTTATTCAAATTAGTTGGCATAAAATTCCATGTAAAGACTTTATGGACTTTATAAAATCGCTTGTTCGCATAAGAAAAAGAGATATAGGTATTATCCATAAAACTTGATAAACTTTTATAATAAAAAATGTGGAAAATCGTGGCATAATTTCAGAAGAAAGTTAGGATCCCATAATTTAAGGAATTGACATTATTTTAGGAGAATAATTAGGTGCAAATTATAATCCCGAAATTTAAAGGATTGATGCTGATTATATGTTGTATTCTTTGTATATATAGGAGATTATATGATTCAATAAAATACAATTCAAACCCAAAAATTCTGACATGGTATCAGAGCTTTAGAGACTCAAATTCTTCTGGAAAACCTTCATTACCGATCTCTATTTCTTTTGAGATCCTTTCTTTTTCTCTCTTGCTCTGTTTTTTGCTAATAAAACAGAGTAATTACAGTCCTTTTACCAGCATTCATTGCTGGAAATTCTTGTTGTCAACCGTTATCAATCTAAGTTTTTTTTTTTTTTTTTCATTTAGGCCTAGGACCTTCATTGTCGACGCTGATTTTTTTTTTTTTTTCTCAATTAGCCTTCAAATAGTCATTTGCACTTTGGAGTGTAGAACAATGCCAGAAATCATGAAGACTGGATCGATTATTATTGCTTCATTTGATGAGGGAACTCAGCCTTCGCTGGGATTGCAAACCATTCAAGCAGCCTATAAATTGGATGGAAAGAATTATCTCAAATAGTCTCAACTTGTCCGTACGATACTGAAAGGCAAGGGGAAGATCAACCATTTGTTAGGGACAGGACCAAAGCAAGGAGATCCTGATTTTAAAGCGTGGGATGAAGAGGATTCCATGATTATGGCATGGCTTTGGATCGAGTTCTATGATGCCTGAGATAAGTGATACAGTTATGTTCATGCCTACAGCTCAGGACATTTGGGATGCAATGCAGCAAACATATTCAAAGGCTAGGCATGCAGCACAAGTGTATGAAGTGAAGGTCAATATTATTGCTGCCAAACAAAGAAGCAAGTTTGTGACAGAGTATGCCAACCAGTTGAAGTCTCTGTAGTAGGAACTTGATCATTAATATCGAGTAATCAAGACTAAGTGCCCTCATGATGCAGCTATACTAAAAGAATTCATTGAACGGGATAGAGTCTATGACTTCCTTGTGGGATTAAATCCTGAGTTTGATCAAGTAAGGATCCAAATACTCGGAAAACAGGAAGTTCCATGCTTTAATGAAGTAGTGGCCATTATTCGAAGTGAGAAAAGTAGGAGGACTTTAATGCTTGATCTTATACCTACTGATGGTTCAGCTATGATAGGTGAGAGTGCAAAACATGGTTTGGCTGGCATGACTGTTATGATATGGAAACCGGAAGGGAGTTCCACCCAAGCCTCGAATCGTGATGAATTATGGTGCACTTTCGCAAAAGGTGCGCCACACAAGGAGAAGTGCTAGAAATTACATGGGAAGCCTCTCTCGCAGTGAGCGAAAGGATATCAGCTGAGGTGTAATGGACAGGTACATGTTGCTAATGTTGCTACTAATGCACCAAAAGTGGAAGACAAATAGGAATTGAAGGGTCTCAATCAAGATGAAGTGGAAAGGGTGATAGCATTCTTTGGCAACCTGGAGAAACCTACAGGTACATGTACTTTGGCGTATTCAGGTAAGCGTTCCTTTTCATTTGGATTAAATGCCTCAAATACACCATTTCAGTAATCTTGGATCATAGATTCAGGAGCCTCAGACCACATGACTCCAAACACTTCACGACATATTCCACGTGCCCAAGCAATAGGAAGATAGCAACAGTAGATAGATCCATAGCAACCGTAGCCGACATAGGGGACATCAAAATTAATCGCTGCATAACCTTGAGAATGTTATTCATGTCCCTAAGCTATCCACTAATCTAGTATCTGTATAGAAACTCACAAAAGATTTACTTTGCAATGCTATATTTAACAAGAGTCACTGTGTGTTTCAGGAGAAGGATTCGGGGAAGATGATTGGAAGTGCTAGAGAACAAGATAGTCTTTATTACCTTGAGAAATCAAACGGGTCGAGCATAATTAAGAGCATATTCCCCTACTCATTCATGTCTGAGTCTGTGTTATCAAATAAAGAAAAAGTCTTTCTTTACCATTGTCGGTTAGGTCACCCATCATTTAGAATTATCAAATCTTTGTTTCCTTCATTGTTTACAAAGCTAAATTTTGAAAATCTTCACTGTGAGGTGTGTGAACTTGCTAAACACAAGCGTCTACCTTTTTCAATTAGTAATAAAAGAAGTACTCTTCCTTTTTACCTTGTTCACACTGATATCTGGGGTCCCTCTATTGTCTCGAACGTGTCTGGGGCACAATGGTGTATGACCTTCATTGATGACTGCACCCGAGTTACCTGGGTTTTCTTGCTCAAACACAAGTCAGATATGAGTCTTATGTTCCCAAATTTCGTCTCTATGGTAAAAAATCAATTTGGTGTGAGTATCAAAAGACTCAGATCAGATAATGCGAAAGATTATTTCAATTAAACTCTCAATCCATGTTGTCAAAAGGTGGGGATAATTTTTAGTGACCCAGGTCTTACCTGGCTAAGCCTCGTGGGCTCACCTAGGTTTCACTTGGCCATCACCCCTACAGTCTTTCCAACCCCGGCAGTGGATTATTGCCTTCCCCACACTCAATTGGTACTCACACTCTAATAAAAACAATGTACTTATCCTGGAGGTGATGGGTTTAAGTGTAGGGAAGGCAAAAATCCACTGCCGGGAGTGGAAAAATCATGGGGGTGATGGCTGGGTGATGAAACCTAGACGAGCCCACGAGGCTTAGGCGGGTAAGACCTAGGTCACTACAAAAAAGCTCAATTGGTACTCACACTCTAAGAACAATGTACTTATCCTGGAGGTCATAGGTTCGAGTGTGGGGAAGGCAAAAATCCACTATCGAGGGTGGAAAGACCTTGAGGGTGATGGCCTGGTGAAACCTAGGCGAGCCTACGAGGCTTAGGCGGGTAAGACCTGGGTCACTACATAATTCATGTGTCTTCTTGTGTCAAAGCACCCCAACAAAATGGTGTTGCCGAAAGGAAAAATGGACACCTATTAGTTTAAACTCGAGCACTATTGTTTCAGAAAAATGTACCCAAATATTTTTGGGGGGAGGCAGTTCTATTAGCTACTTATCTCATTAATAGACTACCCTCTACAATCTTAGGATTCAAAAGTCCTATGGAGATGTTCTCTTCATTCTACCAAAATCTGTCCACTATAAATAATCGTGTACCTCGTATTTTTGGTGTGTGTCCTTTGTTCATATCCATAACCAAGATCGTGGGAAGTTAGATCCTAGAGCATTAAAGTGTATTTTTGTGGGGTATTCATCAACTCAAAAAGGGTAAAGTGTTATCATCCTCCTTCTAAGAAATTTTATATGTCCCGAGATATAACCTTCAATGAGTAAGAAGCTTATTTAATCCAACCTTATCTTCATGGGGAGAGTCTTAAGGAAGATAAGAATCTCATTCTTGAACTGTCTGAATTTGATCTCTTATTTCCATCTAAATCCAGCAAGATACCTTTGGTTCAATTAGAAACAAAATCTAACCATGAGTCCACTAGGTCTGAAGTTGAACCTCCTGAATCTGAACCCATTCTTAACCTTGGATCTGCTCCTGAAGATGTGAGATTTGGCAAGAATTTGGTGTACTCAAGAAGGGTTGAGGCTAATCCTGAATCTGTGCACATATAAGAGTCTGACCCAAGTCCCTCAAATGAGGTAACAGCTTCTGATTTCCCAACATTGCAAAGTGAAACTAAGGTACATGTTAGTGAAAAAGATCAAGACCTACCAATTTCTATTAGGAAAGGAACCGGAACATGCACAAAAAGGCCTTTATACCCACTCTCAAACCACATGTCCTCTCAAAACTTCTCACCAATCTTCAAAGCCTTCCTTGTAAACCTCAACACCATAATCATCCCTACGACCCAACTAAGGCATTGTCTAATGAAAAATGGAAACAATCCATAGATGTGGAGATGGAGGCATTAAGGAAGAATAAAATTTGGAGTTTGGTGGAGTTGCCTGCAGGAAAAAGAGCAGTGGGTTGAAAATGGGTCTACACAGTAAAATATAGGGCTGATGGGTCTATTGAAAGATACAAGGCAAGACTAGTAGCCAAAGGATACACTCAAATATATGGGATTAACTATTTAGAGACGTTTACTCCTGTGGCTAAGATGAATACAGTTTGAGTAATTTTATCTCTAGCTGCTAACAATAGTTAAGAACTACAGCAATTTGATGTGAAGAATGCATTTTTGTAGGGGGATCTTGAGGAGGAGATTTACATGGGGGTTCCATCGGGCTATGGAACAATGGTGACCACCAATACAGTATGTAAACTGCATAAAGCTTTGTATGGACTAAAACAATCTCCTCGGGCTTAATTAGTTTGGGAGATTTGCAAGAGTCATGTTAGTCATTGGATACCAGCAGAGTCAAGGAGACCATATATTGTTCATTAAGCATTCAACAATAGAGGGA
The DNA here is from genome assembly GCA_016624345.1 of Platycodon grandiflorus. Taxonomy (NCBI): domain Eukaryota; kingdom Viridiplantae; phylum Streptophyta; class Magnoliopsida; order Asterales; family Campanulaceae; genus Platycodon; species Platycodon grandiflorus. The sequence continues at coordinate 26,107,655 of CM028361.1, forward strand.
GTGACAATATTACTAGTGTACGTGGATGACATTATACTAACTAGAGATGATGAGATAGAACAGCAAGTCTTGAGTAATTGCTTGGCTAAGGAGTTTGAGATTAAGACCTTGGGAAGGCTAAAGTACTTTCTAGGAATTGAGGTGGCATGCACACTCCAAAAAAGGGATATTTATATCTCAGCAAAAATATCTTATTGACTTGCTTAAGGAGATAGGTAAAGTTGCATGTAAACCAGCAAGTACACCTATGGACCCTAGTCTTAAGCTGGGAAAAGCTGAAGAAGATGTTCCGGTTAACAGGGAAATGTATCAACAACTCGTAGGACGGCTTATTTATTTGGCACATACAAGACCTGATATATCTCATGCAGTAAGCTTGATCAGTCAGTTTATGCATAGTACTTGAGAAGTCCACTTGCAAGCGGCACACAGAATTTTGTAATACCTTAAGGGAACATCAGGGAGAGGGATCTTGTTTAAAAGAAATAGGAGCATGACACTTGAAGCTTATACCGATGCTGACTACGCAGGATATCAACTGTTGATAGCAGATCGACATCAGGGTATTGTACCTTCCTTTGAGGGAATCTTGTGACATGGAGAAGCAAAGAAACAAGGGGTAGTGGCACATTCTAGTGCTGAGCCAGAATTTCGCGCAATGGCACAAGGTGTATGTGAATTGCTTTAGCTGAAAATCATTCTAGAAGACTTAAAGATTAAGTAGGAAGTTCCCATGTGGCTCTACTGCGATAATAAAGCAGCAATAAGCATAGCCCACAACCCTGTTTAACACGACAGAACGAAGCACATCGAGGTGGATAGGCATTTCATCAAGGAGAAGCTAGATAATGGCTTGATATGCACAACGTATATATCAACGCAAGCACAACTTGCTGATATTCTCACAAAGGGATTATGTAGCTCAACTTTTGAGAGTATTGTATCCAAGCTGGGTATGAAAAATCCCTATTCACCAGCTTGAGGAGGAGTGTGAAAAATCGTGACATAATTTCAGAAGAATGTTAGGATCCCATAATTTAAGGGATTGACATTATTTTAGGAGAATAATTAGGTGCAAATTATAATCCCGAAATTTAAGGGATTGATGCTGATTATATGTTGCATTCTTTGTATATATATAGGAGATTATATGATTCAATAAAATACAATTCAAACCAAAAAATTCTGACAAAAAAATAATATAAAAAGAATGTTAGAACATGGATTAAATAATATATGTTATTGAATTCCATATATTATAATCATTTAATAATGTTAAAGTATAGACAAAATATGTAGAATTCCATTAGGTGAAATTACCATTAAATGATGGGCATAATGGTAACTTCTCACTACCAACTTTGTGAAAGGGTGTAGTCCCTAAATGAAGTGCCCCTTCTCAATCTATATATAGGCTATCCATCAGCCCATTTGAGACTCTTAGATTTCATTTACAATTCAGTCATAAATCATTCTTCATTTATCAAAGAAGAACTAGTGTGGGCACAATCATTTAGAAGTATTATCTCCCTACTCTCTCATTTATTCAAGAGCAAGATCAAGAACACAATCATGGATTCTTCAGGTACACGCTTCCGTCTTCATCTTCTTCTCATTCTTAATCTAGTTGTGAGTCGACTAAGGGTTTAATGTTCCTACAATTGGTATCAGAGCCTACTCATATACTAGATTGAGTTTGAAATTCTTGTAAAGTCTTATGCTTTAATTTATTTCTTATTTGTAATCCTTGTGTGATTTCATTTGGTTTTGTTCTTGTACATGATACTCATCTTGTCTAAGAGTATTATATTCATAACTTCATTCAATTTCTGGAAACAATGGTTCATACAAGATTACCCCATTTACATAGCCAACATTGTATGATGTATGGAGTGTGTAAATCTAGGTCTACTTGTTTGAATCATGTTAATTGAAGTAATCAAGTTTTAAGAGACACAATGGTTCATACAAGATTACCCCATTTACATAGCCAACATTGTATGATGTATGGAGTGTGTAAATCTAGGTCTACTTGTTTGAATCATGTTAATTGAAGTGCAAACTTATCCCATTTACATAGTCAGCATTTTATAATGCATTGAGTTTGGAAATTTTGATCAAGCTTGTTCATAAAAGAGTGTAAAAATGGTGACTTTTCGTAAATCTGGGCAATAGGCACGACTCGTCCCCACAGGGACGAGTCGTCCCCATCAAATTTCTGGAAATAGAACCTTTCTGAAACAATCGTCCCCCTTATAGGGACGAGTCGTGCCCTATGGGACGAGTCGTCCCCATCAAGTTTCTGGAAATAGGACCTTTTCTGATTCAGTCGTCCCCCTTATAGGGAAGAGTCGTCCCCTGAGGGACGAGTCGTGCCCTTAGGGACGAGTCGTCCAGAGAGCCTTCAGGTTCAATTTTTGCTTAGAATTTTGTGATAATTCATTAATAAATTATAATATCTGGACACCAGTCGCGCTTCGGTGGTTCTTAGAGTTATCAAACTTTAAGAATGGACGGGTAGAACAAAAGGATATTAATTTTTAATGATGAATTTCGCTTGTTTCTTTACCCTATAAAATTTCAGAAATTACCCTAAGGCCTCATGTTTCCGATTAATTATATCCTTAACATTTTTTGACTAAAATTAACATCATCGCCAAAGTAATTTGTTGATTGAATTCAAACTTGTTAAAAGATGAATGTAAATGTTGATATGTGATAACATGCTTGTTTCCCAAAGGAGACCTTGTTGTTGACTAAGTATTTGCATTCATAGGGTAATAATTGAATAAAAAACTTTTGGTCATTTTAAAAACCTTGTACCATCCCAAAGGAAGGCGGGTGTTTAAAATGAATTGTTTATAATTTTTATTGCCGGGTAACAAGTACCTTAAACTTTAGGACATTTTCTATACTTGAACCGGCCCAAAGGAAGGCAAGTGTTTAAAATGTATTGTTTAGATTATTTGTTCACCCTAAGATAAATCACATTGTGAGTCAATTTGCAATCCAAAGATTAGTCTTGATGTCATGTTGATTATCTTTTATTTTGATGGAATTCATTTGATATAATTAATCATTGTGTAGATTCTTATATATGTTTTTTCTATTTCATCTTGTTCTTCTCCCTCAGATTTGATTAATGTTTCATCCGTAACTACTGCCATTAACAACATACCTTTGCTCACTGGGACCAATTTTAAAACTTGGAAAAAGAAAATAACCATGATCTTAGGCTGCATGGACCTTGATCTCGCATTACGAAAACCAAGTCCCACCCCTCTTATTGACATAAGCACTGTGGAAGAACGCTTAAGTCAAGAGAGGTGGAACCGTTCTAATCGCGTGAGCCTGAGTATCATGCATAATGCAGTCCCGGAGACTTTTTTAAATAGTGTCTCCGAGGATGTTGGAGCTAAAGGTTTCTTGGATGCCCTAGAGGAACGCTTTGCAAAAAGCGAGAAATCGGAAACAAGTGCTACCTTAACGAAGCTTGTTTCCATGAGGTACAAGGGCACCGGAATCTTAAGGGAATATATAATGGAAATGTTTCACCTATCTACTAAATTAAAGGCACTCAAGTTGGACCTTTCGGAAGACTTGCTTGTGCATTTGGCTTTAATTTCTCTTCCTCATCAATTTGGTCATTTTGAAACGACCTATAACTGTCAAAAGGACAAGTGGAACATCAATGAGTTGATTTCACATGTGACAGAGGAAGAGGATAGATTAAAACAAACTAAACCCGAAAGTGCTCATTATGCATCTACCTCTTCTCGTGGGACAAAGAGAAAAGGTAAGGAGATTGCGGTTGCAACAAAGAAGCCTAAGGGATCATCAAATGATCAAAAGGTTAAGAAATGCTTCTTTTGCAAGGACCTTACTCACATGAAGAACGACTGCCCTAAGTATCGCCAATGGCGAATTAAGAAAGGTATGTCATTTAGCTTTGTTTGTACAGAGGCAAATTTAGTTTCAATTCCTTCGTATACATGGGTGGTTAGATTCTGGTGCAACTACTCACATAAGTTCATGTATGCAGGGTTGCGTGAACTACCGAACGCCTAATGAAGATGAAAGATATATCTACATGGGGGCTGGAAAGCCGGTATAAGTAGAGGGCATAGGGACTTTTAGATTATCTCTTAGTACCGGATATTTTTTGGTTTTGAATAATGTATTTATTATACCGTCTTTTAGACGGAATTTGATTTCCATCACTACCTTAGATAGGGAAGGTTATTCCTGTATCTTTGGCAATAATAAATGCAATTTGTTTTTCAATTCAAAACTCTTTGGTACTAGTTCTTTATCTTATATTGATAATCTATATTTACTTGACACAGTCAATTCATCAAATGAGTCCCATAATAATGAAACTAACTCTAGAGGCATAAAACGAAAGTTTTCAAGTAAAAATTCTTATACCTTGTGGCATAGGCGTTTGGGCCATATCTCTAAAAGAAGAATTGACAAGCTTGTGTCCGAGGGAATATTACAAAAGCTTGATACTCCGGAAAATAACTTTTGTATTGAATGCCTTAAGGGAAAATTTACAAACAGCAACAAAAATAAAGAATCCTTGAGAGCTACAAAAGTCTTAGAACTGATTCATATGGATATATGTGATCCGTTCTCTACCCCTTCATGGAACGGACAAACATATTTCATTACGTTCATAGATGACTTCTCTCGTTATGGATACATTTATTTGCTTCATGAAAAGTCTCAATCATTGGAGGTTTTCAAGTCTTTTAAAGCCGAAGTTGAAAATCAGCTTGAAAAGACTATTAAGAACGTTAGATCCGATCGTGGTGGTGAATACTACGGTCGGAATGACGGTTCGGAGAACAACGTCCGAGTCCTTTTGCTCGCTATTTGGAAGAGTGTGGGATTGTCCCTCACTACACCATGCCGGGGACACCTAGCATGAATGGTGTAGCCGAGAGACGTAATAGAACCCTTAAGGATATGGTAAGAAGTATGGTTTCTTGTACTTCTTTACCTCACTCATTATGGGGCGATGCATTGAAAACCGCAACCTACCTACTTAATCGAGCTCCTTCAAAAGCTACTGACAAAACCCCTTATGAATTATGGACAGGCAAGAAACCGTCCCTAAATCATCTTCATGTTTGGGGTTGTCCAGCCGAAACTAGGCCTTATAAACCTAACGAAGGAAAGTTGGACTCTAAGACCGTTAGTAGTTATTTTGTAGGATATTCTCAAAGATCTAGGGGATATAAATTCTATGACCCAAAAACTAGAACCTTTTTCGAGACGAGAATTGCTAGGTTCTTTGAGGATGTTAAATTTAGAGGGGAAAATTTAAATAGTAATTTTGAATTTGAAGAGTTAGAAGAGGAATTTGTTTCTATACCTCTTCCTATAGTTCCTATCGAAAATCAAGCATTTATGCCTGAAATTCGACAAGAACATAATATTCAAAATGACGTTAATTCTCCTATTAATGAACAACATGAAAATGTTGATGAGGAAATTCAACACCCTCAACATCAAGAAGAACCGGTGCCCTTAAGAAGATCTAGTAGAGCAAGAAGGAGTGCAATTCCGGATTATTATGATGTTTATCTTGCCGAGAATGAGGAACCGTTAGGTTTAGTGGGAGATGAACCTATCACCTTCCATGAAGGCATTAGTGGTCCAAATTCTCATAAGTGGATTAATGCCATAAATGAATAGTTAAAATCCATGACAGATAATGACGTTTGGGATCTTGTCCCATTACCTGAGAATGTGAAACCCATTGGGTGTAAATGGGTCTTTAAGACCAAAAGGGATTCACAAGGTAACGTGGAAAGACATAAGACTCGTCTTGTCGCTAAAGGATTTACTCAAAAAGAAGGCATTGATTACAAAGAAACATTTTCACCGGTATCTTCTAAAAATGCTTTTAGGATCATTATGGCATTAGTAGCACATTTTGATCTTGAGCTTTATCAAATGGATGTAAAGACAGCTTTTCTCAATGGCGACATTGAGGAAACTATCTAATGGATGTAAAGACAGCTTCATCAAATGCATTAAAGCAGTTTTTGTGCAATTTTCACAAAATATAAACAAGAATCTCAATTACATTTGGTTGATAGTACTATTAACTCTAGAAAATAATGAAGACGATAATTAGCACAGCATAGCATGGATTGGAGCATCTTAATATTCTTCCAGCTTTATATTATGGGATGTTGGCAATTGTCTTGTTTGACTTATTAATTGTGCTCTTTTTCTTGTAAGCCTGTTAAGTTTTATGTTGAGACACATTCGCATATGCTTTGAGATGCACTTGGAATCGGAATTATACATATCCATTTCAAACAAGAAGAAATCGACGACGACGAAGAAGACGGATCAGAGGTGAGGAGGGAGGAAGAGTTGGATAACCTATTGGGGATGGGTGATGTACGTTAATGGAGAGAATGGGGGCAAGGAGGGTAGATCTGTACGTTAATGGAGAGGATGGGTGATGGTTAGAGTTCACATTTATACATACATTTACTTATTGGTGTTTATTGAGTGATCTATCTAAAGCGTAATTACTTTATTGAATTTTAAATGATTTTTTAAAAGGAAAAAGGGGCGGTAGCCCACCCTGTATTATTTTTTATCAATAAATGAGGTAATAAATTGGATAAAGTTGTTATCCCTACCTACAACAACTTACAGGTAAGGCAGGCCATGTGAATTAATTAAATAAATACCCATGAATTGGGTTGGTTGAGCATGTCTAATCAAAATAGAAAGAGTCACATGCAATTGAACTTGTAGTGAGTGAGCTTGCTAGCTAGTAGGGCAGCCTAACAAACAAACAATAAAGCTATAATAGCTAGTGATTAATTTTGAGGCAAAGGACATTATTATACAATTATGAAACAGCAATTCATTTCTTATCTACCTATACTTCACTTTACTTTTTTTTTTTTTCAAGTGGGCTTGTTTGAAACTCACCCCTAATTCCTTAATAAATGAATTCCTTAGCATACAAATATATCTATCTATCTATCAACTCTCTCTCTCTCTCTCTCTCTCTCTCTCTCTCTCTCTCAAACAGTCTTACAAATTTTTAGCGAGAGATCGATCGATCTATACTATACGGGTATGGAGTTGAATAGGACGGCACTTTGGTTAGTTCCAGTACTTCTAGTAGTTTCTTTTCTCAGCACAAACATGGAAAGAGGAGAGGCGGCTGCAGCCGAGGCCGGAGGTCGTATTATAATCAGTACTAATTGGAGCAACACCAGCTCATCAGTTGGCTGTAATGCAACCATGAATGCACCGTGTAGTGAAGAAGAAGAAGAAGAAGAAGAGGAATTCCTTATGGATTCAGAATCAAACACAAGGCTTCTTGCTGCCACCTCAAGTAATACTTTGGTTTACCGTGGTCTTCAGCCACCAATCATTTGTAATGCGCAGAGGTACGGTAGCTGCATAGGCGACGCGCTCTACGGTGGCAAGGCCCGACCTTGTGACCTCAACAATCGGTGCGCCCGTGGATCATCTTAAGAACCATCCATGATATTGGTGGGCCCACCAGAGAGGAATATGAAAAAGAGATGGAGATCCAATCCAATATTGAATTAAGCTTAAATCTCACTATTAATTATATATCTGTATAGTTGTTCTCAATGTTAAGTAAGTTATGGTGCTAGTAGTTGCATGTTACTACAATTAAATTTATGATGATCATAAATCTTATTGTACTTTATGTTACTAGTAGTTTTGGTAGTAATATTGGCCGAGTGACAAAATAAGATGAAGAAGAAGAAGAGATGGATGGAGTTCCTTAATTAATTACAGAAAACGTACAGCTTCTTGGTGGCCTTTCATAAGAACCCTATCTGTGAATCATCAGTTCATTGTATTGGTAAAGAGATGAATCCCCTCTCCCGACCTTGCGGCTTCGTTTCTGCGGGGGAGCATATATATATATAGTAAATAGATCATCCCCTACCCCGACATCGATCTCTCTATGTTTATATATACCTCCCTTATCTCTATTTTCCCTACCAATTGTTTATAATTGGTAATAATAATATTATTATATAATTATACATATTCAGTAAAAGATAAATTTATTTATTATATTTATCTTGTTTCAAGTTTAGTAATATTTCACATTCTAATATTGCAAGGATTCCCGATCGAATGAATAAACTATTTTGAATTTCAGGCATGTCTTTAATATATATATATATATATATATATATATATATATATATATAGGTACCAAGGGCATGTTTGTTAACCTAATTAAGCTATTAATTAGGAAAATTTTAAGTGAATATAAAAATAAGAGTGTTTGATAATGTTATATTATATCACTTAATAAATTAAGTATCTCTTAAAAAATGGTCAAAATTTTAAGTTAAAAAGGGATCGCTTATCGCTGAACACGCTAAGAGGCAGGGTTTATATCTTTTCCCAATTGAGACCAAAATACCCGCCTCCCATCGTCGTCGGCTTGTCCGCTTAGCATTCTTGTTTTCAATTTTACCGGTTGGAAGGATTTCTTCTGCCCTCTGTGTTTCCCTTCTCTCTCTTCTCTAATTAGCAAAGTAGGTTCAAGTCAGATTTTTGTCTTGCTATTTGAAATCATAATCTAGAGTCAAAGGATTCAAACCAGGTATGTCATTAATCTCTCTCAAATATATTAAAGAATTAGTTGCATGGTTTGGATTTTGGTTTTGTTTGGACGTTTTTGAGTTGTTTGGACGTTTTTGAGTTGTTTGGATTTGGTGTGTATTTTTCTGAGTTCTAATTGAATTTCAATGTCTAGCTGTATTGAATCTTTATTTCCCAGATGTTTGTTACTTCGAATTGTGCCTCTTTTGTTTCTTTTTTTTTTTTAATTTACATTGTATGTTTATTATTGGGCCTCCTTTGATTGGTATGTAGTGTGTGTAATTTGACATCTAACTTGAAGAATTCAGCAAAATTAAAAATTAAAAAATCGTTGAGAATCTTCTCTTGTAAGGTCAGAGGTTGATCATGGTGTTCATGAACACATTTGCACTTTAGCAGAGAAAGCAGAGCAGATGTTTTAGGAAGAAGCAAGGAAACTTCCTTGTTTATATGAATCGATTCTATCATCAATTTGCCTGTCATCAGTGCTTGACAAGAGTCTTGTCTCTCTCAGGAAGATGCATGGAAACTTCGTTGTTCTTTACAAGCATCAATTTCTATTACCAAGTTCTGCATGCTCTAGCCCTAGCAGCAGAAACAAAAACATCTACGAGTCTATATACTTTCCTTGTCATAATGATGAACAGGTCAGTTGAGCCATGTTAACTGGATTTGATTGATTATCTATCTGGAGAAATTTGAGTTTAGTTGGCAACATTAGGAAGATGTGGAGAATACCTCACCCCATCTTAGGCTGATATTTTGATAATCCAGCCATGCTTACATGGCATGCCAAAGTTTGGAAATTAGCTTGATTAATGTTCATTAGTAATCTTTTCCCAGTATACATGAGATATGAACACTTTCCATTGGATGTAAGTCGGTGCAACAAAAGAGGACTCTGATATGCAAGACAAATGTATGATGGAAACAGTTTCTTATTGGCATTGATTAAAGTTTGCGGCATATGTTTGAAAGTTTGAAACATTCAATCAACCACAATTTTCTTGATTTCAACTAGGCGATAGTAGGACAAGACTTGTGGTACAATGAGTCCTTATGGTCTTGTCTCTGCAATGTGAGCCGTGGCTCGTGGTAAAATTTCAAAAGAGTTTCTTATCTTGGAATCCACCCTCGTTTTGAGAAACACGACACCAAGAAACCTTGAACTGCACTGAAGCTACTTTGCTAATAAAGTTATTAGCAGTAAAAGTGGTGAAATAACTCATATTTACATCCACATTAATATATGCCCTAACCTGTCCTTTGTGATTGGGGTTGTTTCAGCTCCTTCATATTTGGAAGGGACTGAATAGTAGTCCATGGTTTGTGAGATATGCCTCTCCTTTCTGTAGCCTTGCTCTTCCTCTTTTGGTTCGTGAGTGGAGGAAGGGAGATGATATTTGTTCTTGAAGGCATGTTTCATGTTTATATCAATCTCAAAACAAGATAAAATTCGCACATTTGTATCTTGTTGTGCATTAATTGTTTTCTTCTTCTATTTGATATATTGACTCTTTAAGATTCTTATAAGATATGGACTACAGCTATCTGTTTTAGACTTTATGACAAGCTGAAAACAACCTACATGAATGTTTTGTAAGTGATAGTTCTGCTCAACTTCAATGTACTTGTAGGAAAAGGGAAAAAAAAAGTTTCAATATCATGTCCTAATATGTAAACTGAAAATACTGTAGCTTGTAGAAAAAAAATCTTTGATTGAAGGTCTGTTGATAATACTGGTAAAAAGCTTCTGTTCAATATATATAATCTCCTTGGACAGTTTTAGCTATGAATTGAATTCAGATGCCTGTGACTTTGTCTACTTGAAATTTGGTTTGACTTACAGACTTATCCTGTTTCTATTGTTGATTCTTCCTAGAACTGATGAAAAATGTAGAACTAATCTTTGGATCAATCCACTGGGGAGAGTAAAAACCAATAATTCAGAACAAAAGGGTAGGAGCTATAACATCACCACCAGCACAAAATGCTTTTCCATTCCCCTGTATTGAACCAATTAAAGATGAAAAAGAATAATTCTAAAATTACGATGGTTTGGAAATATTTATTTAGAAGTACAATACTTTGGTAAAAAACTCTTTAGAATTGGGTATCAACTGTTTTTAGTGTAAAAAACTCTTTAGAATTCGGTTTGATCTACTAATTAATAAAACTGAAGTTGCTACATGTGCTGGCAGCTTGCATAGTCTGTAATCAAAATTCATTTTCTCACACCTCAAAGCTCAAAACGACGAACCGTTTTTTTTTTTTTTTTTTTGCCATAAACTAGACTCGTAGATCTTTCCAACCATATAGGGCACACCACCTAGTTCTCTCCTAATGAAAGCAGTTTTTTGTTCAAAGACAGATTATGTGTCGGAATTTCAGAAACTGCATCATTATATATATGAATTGTGTTTTAGTATATGAATTGTGTTTTGGTATATGTAGGGATGGCTTCGAATGATCGTGATAAAGCTAATTGGAAAGACCCAGAATTGTTGAAACTGTTCATTGATGTATATTTGAAAGAATCATCTGAGAAAGGTTACAGCGGAGCTAGTCTAAAAAAAGAGTCATGGGACAGTATGAGGTCTACTTTTAGGGAGAAGAAAGGTATTGATTTCAATAAAAAACAACTTAAGAATCAGTGGGAGTATTTGAAGAAAAAGTATACAGCTTGGGCTAAACTAATCAGTAAAACTGGGAATGTGTATAATTCAGTAACTAATACTGTTACAATGAGTTCGGAGGAGTGGGATGATTACGTAAAGGTATTTTTCTAAAATATTCAAGCATTTATTCTAGTTTTTGAAGATATATTATGGATAGTGTTTAAGATTTTTATTTGACAGGCTAATCCACGTGCCAAACAATTTCAATCGAATGGATTACAATATCATGAGGAGTTAAGGACACTATTTGATGGTCTAGCAGCAACTGGAAAAGCAGCATGGGGTCCAGCCATGCAAGGATTGCCAACAGATGGTCTTGGGTCTTCATCTCAGTTACCAATTGATTTAGAGTCAGATCCTCTTGATACACCAGCTAAACCAAATGAAGAATCGAACCAAATGTCAAGCGCCGTAAGACAGACAAACAAGAAGATCTTAATGGATATTTGGTGAAAGTATTGAAGACATTAGAAGAGTCTGATGGACCAAGTGTCAACGAATGCAACAAGATTTTGGATGAAACTTTAGAAGTGACCGATTCATTATATATTGTAGCTTGCGGCATTTTTGCCGGGTAAGGCATATAAAGAGCAATGGGTAATGTTGAGCCAAAAGCCTAAAAAAGTGAGGAAGCAGTGGATAGAGTTAAATGGCAAAAAGATGGGATATCTCTGACTATAAGGAATAAAAGTTGGATAGGACTTATTGGATTGTGTTAGGACTAGTTAAAAGTTTAGGAATAAAAGTCCCATAGGACTTATTAGAATGTTAGGACAAGTTAAACGTTTAGCACATTTGGATGATAACTAGTTTGAGAATGTTCTTTGTTTTTTTTTTTTTTTTAATGCACCATTTAATTGTTTTCTTGATTGGTACTAGTTCGGTTGTTTTTTATGATTATTCATTGTTTTGGTTATATTGTGGTTCTATTCTATTTCTTATTCTCATAATTTGATTTTATGTTCATATTCTTATATAGCTTTTCTTATGGGTTACGATGATGATTGAAAGCGAAAGAAAGCAATAAAGATTATTGCTTTAATATTAGTTGTTAAAATACTAAAGCAAAAGCAAATTGGACGAAGGCCGATATCGATTCAGACTTTGGATGCGGATATTTGCAAGAAATAATTTATGGGAATGATGCACATTGTCAAGAAACATTGAGGATGAGCAAGGAGGCATTTTTAGAGTTATGTTCTCATTTTCGAAATAGAGGTTGGTTGAAAAATACTCGTTACATATCTTTGGAAGAGAAGATGGCAATGTTTCTCATAACTTTAAGTCATAATATTCGAAACCGTATTTTGAAGCGGAGATTTAATCATTCGACACACACAATACATAAATACTTTCATGAAGTTTTAGTAGCAATGCTTAAATTTTCGAAAGAGATGATCATTCCAAAAACAAATAGTTCAGACTTGTCTCAGAGTGGATCTCATCGTCGACTTAGAGAATTCTTTCCGGTAATTGTTAAATGCTTGCTTTTATAATGTATTTTTGGACTTCTTATTGGTACAATAAGTTAATATTTTTGCATGCATCTAGGGTGCTGTGGGTGCCCTTGATGGAACTCTTGTCAGTGCTGTTATACCACCGGATCAACAAGTGCCATATAGAGGACGAGGGAAGGGAGAATGCTATCAAAATGAACTTGTTATTTGTGATTTTGATATGATTTTCACTTATGTTTTGGCTGGTTGGGAAGGAGTGGCACATGATTCAAGGGTGCTTTCTGATACTGTAAGCGATCCAACAACTAATTTTCCACTTCCTTCACAAGGTAGGATAATTTTGTGATATTAGCAAGTTAGTTATCAAGTGCATTATGTTTTTTAGATACTTATATGTTTTATCATGTGCAGACAAATATTACTTATGTGATGCAGCTTATACACATACTCGTTGGTTTATGACTCCGTATCGAAACATCTGATATTGGTTATCTGATTTTCGACGAGGTGGGCGTGCTAGAACAAGAGAAGAGTTGTTCAATCAGTCGCATACCAAGTTAAGAAACGTGATTGAACGTGCTTTTGGGGTACTAAAAGCACGTTTTCCGATATTGAAAAAAATGGCACCATATCCTTTCCCAGTTCAGAGAAATATTGTGATTGCTTGTGCTGCTATACATAATTTCATTCGAAGATCTAAAGCACCAGATACATTTTTTGAACAATTTAATGATGCAAATGCTCCGATTGAGAATGTCCAACAGAACGACGACAACGTTGCAAATGTGGGAGGAGTTGGATCCAGTAGCCGATCAAAATTTCATGCTTAACCTGCGAGAACAAATTGCAACACGACTGTTAAACTCTGAAATTTGATTTAGATAAAAATTATAGTTTTGGTTAGTTCACATTTTCATGTTATTTATACAATTGGAGTCAACTGTGTTTTGATTAATTATAATTTTTATGTTTTTTGGAATTGTTTTTAATTTGATTAGGTCGTGTGCTAGCAAGTCGGGAAAAAAAAAGTATACTACATGATTCGGCTATAATAATGGTGATGGACTTGTCAAGTTTGGCTTTCATTTTATTTTATTCTAAGTTCCCTGAAATTGTTCAAATAGAACTATTGAGGGCAGGGTTGGAATTTTGATAATATTCAGACATATTTGGTTTGTCATTATCAAACAAAATACTTGTATTCAGCACTTAATTTTAAGATTGCTACAATTGATTTTTCAGCACTTAAAATTCAGTAACTTAATGTTTTCAGCTCTACTTTTTCAGACATAAGTTTTCAGAGCTTAATTTTCAGTTTTAACAAACATAGCCCAATTGATGAGCTACTCTTAAGTTAAACTATTCGATCAACTTTTGTTTAATTGAATTCTATCCATTACGCTATTTCACTTGATCATATGAGTTTTCTAATGATCGATCCCCAGCTTAGAATCTTTCTGAACAATTAATACGACCTTACTTACGTACCAATTTAGAATGTCATAAGGCTTAAAAGTATCAACAAAAGTACTCTCATTAGGAAATCACAATAAGGATACTTCAGTTGTAACATTTAGAAAAACAAAAAAGATTATTACAATATATGAAAATGGTTTCTCAAATTAAATGGATCTTTTAGTTTCCCTCCAAATCTGTTTGAGAGAAAATGGAAGAAAATTGTGGGTCATATCTTTGTTGTTTTCTTTCCTTTTTTTTGTACTGCCTAAAAGTTTCAAACGAGCCATTAAGAGCAAATTTATGGAGTTTCTTCTCCTTAGAATCTAGGTACTTTCTGGTCTTCCCCTTAACTTTTTCAATATAATATAATTGAAAAATATATATACATATAATACTTTTTATCTTTATGTTTTTTTTTTAGATGAAAGAAATAAAAAACTAAGATACTTTGTAACAAAAAATGATAGAAATTTCAACTTTTTTTTATCTCAATTTCTCATCTCAATACTACTCGACAACTCCGCAAGCATATGATAGTTAAAATATAGGGTAAACTACACAAATGATCCCTGTAGTTTATGGATTTTTTGCTTTTCGTCCCTACACCTCGCAAATGGTCCCTAAACTGAAAATCTTTAACACAAATGGTCCTTCCGTCTAATTCTGTTAATTTTTTGCCGTTAAATCAAAACATGTACACTTCACATGATGTTTACAAGGGTAAAATAGTCAATTTTCCGACACATATTAAATATATATATATATATATAATATGCTTTTTTTCAATTTAAACCAAATAATTATTTTTTCCCAACCCACCACCACACATCACTATTTACCGACGTGGTCATTTCTGCCACCCTCACTTGACCAATTCACCTCTAAATTACCCACCGATTCCCTGTTTCAGGGTCCTTTCAATGGCAGATCGAATGAAATCAGACCTCACCGTCGAGTTCCCAGACCCAACACAAGCACTCCAATCGTCTTGCCAAAGAACACAGTCCTTACCTTCTTCAACATGCTCATAACCCAGTACACGTGTTCCTCAAGAATTCGTCCTTTTTTGGGCTCGGGTTTTAATTGGTTACTTAATGGGTTGTGTAGAATTCTAACTAAATTCTATCTAGGTTCCGTGAATTAAATATTAATTTGGGTTTTCGAACCAATTTTGATTGAAGGTGAATTGGTATCCATGGGGTGAAGAGGCCTTTAAAGAAGCTACCAGGGGAATGTACCCATCTTCTTGTCAAGTGATTTTTACTCTCTCTCTCTCTCTCTCTCTCTCTTCACTTTCTCTCTCCTCCTTTATGATCTGTTGCTGGGTTGCTCAACTCTGCAACCTAAAAAAACAAATCATTTCACAAAGTTAAGCATTTTCAGTTAACAACATTGCAATTTCAACAAAACCCACAAAAATTTAAATCTTCATTTTGAGTCAACCAAGTAGACATTTTTTAGAAATTCATCTCTCTCCCAGTACCAATCTCAGATCTCAAATTTTTCTCTCTCCTTCAATCTCAAAGGAAATCAAATCTTCATTCTCTCTCTATCTAGCTCTCACTTCCAACTTGGATTGATCGAAGGCGCGGTACCGATATAAATTCGCCCCAATATCGTTTCTATCTTTCAATTTTGATCAAATTGAGATTTATAATTTTCTCTCTCCTTCAATCTCAAAGGAAATCAAATCTTCATTCTCTCTCTCTATCTCTCACTTCCAACTTGGGTTAATCGAAGGCACAGTACCGGGATAAAGTCGCCCCAATATCGTTTCTTCAAAGTTGAAGAAAATAAAAAGGCAAAACACATAATCGGGCCACTGTACTTTGGGGAAGGTTGCAATTCGGCCACTGATTGTTTGAAAATGTTATTTGGGCCACTAGTTATCTTGTAGCGAACTCACCAGCACGTTAATTTTAAATGAAATTTCTATTTTATCCCTGTCTTCATTGGGGAGATGATGACAGCTATGGTTAAATGCAAGGGAAGATGGTTGGAATGAGAAAGGGGTGAAAAATTATATTTAGCTAATTACAACAATACCCTCATATTCAGTTTTAGAAACAAAAAATATTAAGGGTATTTTGGTCTATTTAGAAAAGAATGAATGGACAATTTTATCCCTAGACAAAATCAGGTGAGATGCACGCGTCATTACTTAAATGCAAAAAATTAACGGAATTAGACGGAAGGACCAATTGCGTTAAAATTGATTGCTACAAGGACGACTGGCAAAAAAAAATTTATACAGAGACGAAATGCAAAAAACACATAAACTACAGGGACCATTTGTGTAGCTTGTCCTAAAATATATTCTCTCTTTTCCAAAATAAGTGTCATTTTTTGTTTTTCTCTAATTAAATGAGTTTAACTTTTTGGTTATTCTAGTAGATCATACTCTCTCCGGCTCAGATAAATGTTCCTCGTTAACAAAGTACATGAATTAAGAAACGTAATTAATGATGTGATGTAAAATGTGTTTAGATTTAAAGGTATATGGAGAAGAATGATAGATAATTTGTAAAGAATAGTGCTAAATGACAACCCAAAAAAATACTAAATACCACCCTTCCGGGCAAATTTACTATTTTACCCATGTTTTTAATGAAAAAAAAAAATGACAAGACCGCCACCTCTAGGCGGTTCTAATGGAGGAAGACCCCCTCGGGGTGGCTGTCCTATGGGCGTTCCATTAAAAAGTTAACGATTTTATTAACTTTTCAACGGAAATGTTAACTTTAGGGTATTAAAGTTAACATTTCCGTTAAAAAGTTAACATAATTGTTAATTTTTTAACGGAATCTCCATTAGGACCGTCACCCCTTGGGGGTCTTTTTTTTTTTTTAAGTAATTGAATTAGAGGCAAAATAGTATTTTTCCAAGGGGGTGGTGGTATTTAGCATTTTTGTGGGTCTCATTTAGCACCTATGATTTGTAAATCAAAAGTTAGTTTTTAATAACATTAATTGGGACATTCCAAAATAAAAAATAGGAAAATTTATCCAAGACGGAAGGTGTAAATCCTTTATATGTACCTACAACATAAGAAATTCAAACTAAAATTTGAAATTAGTAAAAGTTGGAGTACAAAAAATTCGTTTGGAAGAACCTGATTTAACTCGTCAATTAGAATGAAGAATTGAGATACTGTAAAAATTTGAAATCCATCAACTGCTCTTTTATAAATTAGCGGAAACGTGGAATTAGCATGCCAAAATTCACACCCTAAACCTAACCTTTCATATAACGCCAAAGCCGATCGATAATCATCACCATACCCTTAATCCAATCCAAAGACTTCCAAGTCTACTCTTTACTTTAGTCTAAGTCTTCTCACACTACTTTTCTACAGTTATTAGTTACTACACTACTCGATCGACGACGGACTGTTTCATCAAACAAACACCATGTTCACCTTGAAAGCAATGAATCTGTCTCAAAGCAACAACCTGGAGTACTCCGAAATTGACCAAGCCAAGTCCCTCTGTATTCTTGATACATTGTACAAAAAATATCTGAACTGTGTATTTATATTCTTCTTTCTCAAATGAATAAAATAGCTTGGCCAGTATTACTTCTTTTTCTTCTTTCTTAAACTCTTACATGGTATCAGAGCTTTTTCAAGGCTCACGCCATGGTAGAAACAATAGCCACTGCAAGCTCCTCTCAGTCCAATGGCCACAGTCTTCCAGTGTTCTTCAACCCACAATCATTAATGGCCAATTGCCTATTAACCCAAGAAAACTACCTAAATTGGTCAGCCCAATTTCTTGCAGTTCTTCGCACCTTCTCGCTGGAACATGTCTTAACTGATAACTCACCACCAGAAGAAAAATTACCCGACAAAGTAACCCCAAATCCAGCCTACCAAAAATGGCTCGAAGCTACAAGTTTAGTTGTGGCTTGGATGCGTTCGTCAGTCACAGCACCTATCCAATCTCATCTTGCATCAGTCAAGACTGCACCGGTAGCCTGGGAGCTTATTTCAAAAAAATTTGGTGCAACCTCTGCTGCCCACGTTCGTAATCTTCGTCAGCAGCTTCATGACCTCAAACACAAACCCGAAACCACCATTTCTGACTACCTTCTCCGAGCCACAACCATCACCAACTCTTTAGCTATTGCTGGAATAGTTATTCCTGATGAAGATCTCATAGAACGTGTCCTTCACGGGTTAGGCCATGATTACAAAGAATTTCTCACTTCTTATAATCAAAACCCAGCAACTACATTTGATGAATTCTCAGATCGTATATTGCATGAAGAAACTCTCCAAAACAGATTTTCTTCCCTTAATCTCAACCTTGGCACAGCCCTTGTCGCCAACAAAACCACCACCACAACCAATCAACAACTAAACCCACAACACTCACCCGCTACCCAACACCAACAAACCAATTTCAACCACAATCCAGGTTATTATGGACACCATTCCAGGGGACGTAGAAATTATCGCGGGGGCGGTAGAGGACGTGGGCGTGGTCGCCACAATGGTGGCCGCGGCATCTTACAAACTCCACCATATCGTCCTCCCACCTACTCCAACCATAATGATTCCTACAACCCATGTCAGATCTGTCATCGCCATGGCCACACCGCTGATATCTGCTATAATCGACACAATGCAGCTTACACCGCCTCCTACTCCCCCCATCCCCAACCCAATTGGTGCCTAGACTCCGGAGCCACACATCACATCACATCCTAGCCAAACACTCTCCAACACACCATACCCTACCATGGAAATGATTCAGTAACTGTGGGCGATGGCAATCAAATGCCTATCTCGCATGTTGGCTCGTCTTCAATCTCCTCCGGTAACAAAAATTTTTTGTTAAAAAATATTCTTTGTGTTCCAAATGCTCACAAATCTCTTCACTCTATTAGACGTTTCTCACATGATAATCACTGTTACTTTGAACTTGATGCCTTTGGTTTTCGTGTCAAGGACCTCCGCACCAAGAAGACCCTTCTTTCTGGGCATAGCTCCGGCGGTCTATATCACCTTGCCTTCGATCACTCAAGTCAAAACAGTCCTCTTGCTCTAGTTGGGGAAAGAACGAATCAGGATGTCTGGCACTCACGTTTAGGACATCCTTCTTCTCAAGTCCTACAAATCCTTCACTCCAAGTTTAACATTCCGGTACATGGACGTATTAGCCCGAATAAATTTTGTCCAACTTGTCCTCTTGGGAAAGCATGGAAATTACCTTTTAGTTTGCGTACTTTTAAATCCACACAGCCTCTAGCTTTGTTACATTTGGATGTATGGGGACCTTCTCCTACTCCCTCAATAAATCATTTTCGATATTTTCTCTCAATCGTTGATGATTTTTCCCGGTTCACTTGGTTGTTTCCACTAGTTCAAAAATCTAATGTCATCAATGTGTTCGCAAAATTTAAACTTGAAATTGAAAATCAACTCTCACGTCGAATTGAGGCCATTCATACAATCAAAACTGTGCAAACCGATGGCGGTGGTGAATTCACAAGTAAACTTTTTTGTGACTTTCTTGCTCAACATGGCATTAAACACCAACTCACCTGTCCGTACACACCGCAACAAAACGGTGTTGTTGAACGGAAACATCGGCATATCGAGGAAATGGGTCTTTGTCTCCTAGCTCAAGCCAATCTCCCAATGAATTTTTGGCTCGAATCCTTCACCACAGCAGTTTTTCTCATTAATCGGCTACCTATGCGGCAGCTTGATTACATCTCACCATACCAAAAACTATTTCATCGTACTCCGGATTATCGGTTCCTTAAAACCTTTGGTTGCTCTTGTTTTCCGTATATCGTTCCATACAACAAACACAAGCTACAACCGAAATCTCTTCATTGTGTATTTCTTGGCTATGATGGAAATCGAAAAGGCTACCGGTGTTATGACAAACTCTCGGGCAAAATATATGTTACACGCCATGTATTATTTAACGAACATTCTTTTCCTTTTGCTCTTGACAGGACACAAGCTCATTCCAAACAGGTTCCGTCCAGCCCCAAGGCTCCCTCACATATTGCTTTGGAACACCCCATACCAATCCCAAAACATCACCCGCCAGAGCCACCTCAAACCCGCCTACAACCACAATCACCCATACCAAGTCAGCACACCACCCCGCCTACAACACAGCCCAACACAGCTCTTCCAGCTCAACAATACACCCCACCAGCTCTTCCAGCTCAACACAACACCCCACCAGCTCCCTACCGTCACCAACACACCCAACAAACAAGATCTCCACCTACCCCTATACCACTCCATCTACCAACAGAAACAAATACCCAGATCACACCCAGTACTCCAGCATCAACCTCGGACAACTCCTCCTCGTCTTCAACAGCACAATCTCCTCAATCTTCCCCACCTCTTCGGTATGGCAGTATCAATCAAATAACATACGGGTCTTCCCATCACCCTCTCCCACATGCCTACTCGGTTACATCTATGGACTCCAAAGATTACGAGCCTTCCACCTTCAAACAGGCCTCCAAATTTACCCACTGGCAAACCGCAATGCAGGAGGAATTTTCTGCCTTACTCAAAAATCAGACTTGGACTCTCGTTCCTCCATCTCCATCCATGAATGTTGTTGGTTGTTGCTGGGTGTATCGCATCAAGAGAAAGGCCAATGGCCATATTGAACGGTACAAAGCGCGACTCGTAGCAAAAGGTTTCAACCAACAAGAAGGGTTAGATTACGACGAAACTTTTAGCCCTGTCGTAAAACCCGCTACTATCCGCACTGTGTTGTCCATTGCTCACTGCCGTACCTGGCCCATCAAACAACTCGACGTCCGTAATGCATTCTTAAATGGGTTTTTATCCGAAGAAGTTTACATGCAACAGGCTCCCGGGTTCGTCGATCCATCTCATCCGAATCATGTGTACCGTCTCCATCGCGCTCTCTATGGCCTTAAACGGTCCCAAGAGCATGGTTTCATCGTCTCTCGAATTTCTCCTCCAACATAGCTTCTTCAACAGCGCTCGACAGTTCCCTTTTTATTCGGCATGACAGTTCATCCACTATTTACGTCCTCGTTTATGTGGACGACTTGATTATCACTGGCTCGTCATCAACTAATGTCTCCCAGTTTATTGATCAACTCTGTTCCACATTTGACAGTAGACAACTTGGAGATTTGGGCTATTTTCTTGGCATTGAAACCACTCGGACGACTTCACATCTTCATCTCAATCAAACTCGCTATGCTCTTGACTTACTCACTCGGTTCAACATGGCTTCTTGTAAACCTTGTACCACAGCAGTTGCACCTCACACTCGCCTGTCCCTTCATTCTGGCGATCCTCTACCCGATCCCACTTCATATAGAAGCATGGTCGGAGGTTTACAATATTTAACTCTCACTCGCCCCGACATTGCATTTGCCGTTAACCAAGTCTGTCAGTTCATGCATAAGCCTCGGACCACCCATCTTCAAGCTGCTAAACGTATTCTTCGGTATATTAAAGGCTCACTGGATAAAGGCATTCTGTTTCATAAATCTTCCCACCTTGATATTTGGGCCTACTCCGACGCCGATTGGGCAGGCGACCCAGATGATCGTCGCTCAACAACTGGGTCCTGCATCTTTCTTGGTCCCAATCTGGTATCTTGGTCAGCTAAAAAGCAGGCCACTGTCTCTCGTTCCAGCAGCGAGGCTGAATACCGTGCCCTCGCCACAACTGCAGCTGAGGTACGATGGTTTTCTTTCCTTTTTCGAGAGCTCGAAATTCCACTCACTCGTCCTCCATCAATTTTCTGTGATAATCTCTCTGCTCTTCAAATGGCTCGCAACCCCGTATTTCATGCTCGCACTCGCCACATTGAAATCGATTACCACTTCGTCCGCGAGCTAGTTCAACGGAAGTCACTACAGATTGCATATGTTTCTACCACCGATCAACTTGCGGACCTTTTCACTAAGGGTCTTACTCGGCCTCGATTTGATTTACTATGTTCCAAGCTGCGTCTTCGATCCCCTCCGTCTCGCTTGAGGGAGGGTGAAAGCAATGAATCTGTCTCAAAGCAACAACCTGGAGTACTCCGAAATTGACCAAGCCAAGTCCCTCTGTATTCTTGATACATTGTATAAAAAATATCTGAACTGTGTATTTATATTCTTCTTTCTCAAATGAATAAAATAGCTTGGCCAGTATTACTTCTTTTTCTTCTTTCTTAAACTCTTACACACCTCAATTCTATGCCTCTCCTTCTTCCTCCTCTCCCCCACCACAGCCCAGCCGTACAACGCCACTGACTACTTCCTCCTCGACTGCGGCTCACCCACCAACACAACCTCACCCGACACCCGTCCCTGGGACACTGATACCCACTCCAAATTCACCCCTCCAAACACCGACACCATTTCCACTACTACCAACGTCTCCGTACAAGAATCCTCCGTTGATTCCATTTCCGTCCCTTACACGACCGCCCGCATCTTCAACTCCTCCTTCACCTACAAATTCCCCGTCTACCCGGGCCCCAAATTCCTCCGCCTTTACTTCTACCCCGCCACTTACTCCTCCTCCTCCTCCACCTTCAACAAATCCAACTCCTTCTTCAACGTCTCCTCCAACGGCTACTCCCTCTTAACCAACTTCAGCGCTTTCCTCACCGTTTCCGCCATAAAGCCAACAACCTCCAACTTCATCAAAGAATTCATCGTCACCGTTAAAAACACCCAACTACTCACCGTTACTTTCTCCCCCTCTCCCAACTCATACGCCTTCATTAACGGAATCGAAGTCGTATCCATACCGAATGAGTTCTACATCCGCGGCAACAGTCATCAGTTAAAGCTGGTAGGCCAAAGCACTCCCTACACAATTGATGACAACACTGTCCTTGAAAATGTTTACCGCTTCAACGTCGGCGGCCAAAACGTAGCGGGAACCAGTGATACCGGTATGTACCGTCCCTGGTCTGATGATGTGGATTATATATGGGGTAGCGCTGTGGGGCTTACACCCAATCGGATTGTTCCGCTCCACTACTCCGCGGATGCACCGAATTACACTGCGCCGGAGATCGTTTACACTACTTCAAGGACTATGGGGGAAAACGGTTTGAACTACAATTTGACTTGGATCTTTCCTGTTGATTCCGGGTTTTATTATCTGCTTCGACTGCATTTTTGCGAGATCCAACTGAGCGTGACTGAACGAGGTCAAAGAGTTTTTTGGATTTTTATTAATAATCAAACGGCCGAGCAAGAAGCAGACGTAATTCAATGGGGCGGAGGTGTTGGGTATCCCGTGAAAAAAGACTACATAGTGTGGGTCCTTGATCCGGACGGTAGTAGGGGAAAACAAGATTTGTGGCTCGCGATGCACCCTAATCTAGGGTTCACAATGTACGCTGATGCTCTACTGAACGGATTGGAGATCTTTAAACTGAATGGATCAGACGGAAGCCTCGCCGCCCCCAATCCTGACCTTAATCCTACACCATCGACAACTGATGGAACATTACCGGCAAAAACTGGTAGAGAAAGAACTACAAAAAAAACTCGCTTAATTGCACCGATCATTGGTGGTGTTGCCGGAGCGATAGCAATTTCGTCTATTTTTGGTTTCGTTCTTTTCCGGCAACGTCGGAGAGTGAAAAACTACGGTGCTAGCGATGACAAATCATTGTGGGACCAGGAGACAAGCGAGTCAAGGTCTACGAAAACTTCGGCTTTGACACTACCATCGGATCGCTGCCGTCGCTTTTCACTTGTGGAAATAAAATCTGGTACGGGCGACTTTGATGACAACTTTGTTATTGGCACTGGAGGGTTTGGTAAAGTGTACAAGGGATTTTTAGAGAACGGTTCAATCACAGTTGCGATCAAACGGCTGAACCCATCATCGAATCAAGGGGTCCACGAGTTCCTAACGGAGATTGGGATGCTCTCGAAGCTACGTCACCTCCATTTGGTGTCTTTGATTGGTTATTGCAATGACAACGGAGAGATGATATTGGTGTATGATTACATGTCTCATGGGACCCTCCGGGAACATCTCTACAAATCGAACAACCCTCCTTTGTTTTGGAAAAGGAGACTTGAAATCTGCATTGGTGCAGCACGAGGGTTGCATTATCTCCATACTGGTGCGAAGCGTACAATAATTCACCGTGATGTGAAGTCGACAAATATCTTATTGGATGAAAAATGGGTAGCTAAGGTGTCTGATTTTGGGATGTCAAAGTTGGGTCCAAAGGATGTATCGCAAAGCCACGTCAGCACTACCGTGAAGGGTAGTTTCGGGTATGTCGATCCCGAATATTATAGACGGCAACAACTGACGGACAAATCAGACGTGTACTCATTTGGAGTGGTGCTCTTTGAAGTGTTGTGTGCTAGGCCCGTTATTATTCCGGGACTGCCCGAAGAGCAAGTGAGCTTGGCCGAGTGGGCCAAGTTTTGTTACCGAAGGGGGTCACTTGATCGTATCGTTGATCCCAATTTAAAGGGTGAGATTGCACCGGTGTGTTTGAGGAAATTTTGCGAGGTAGCTGATAGTTGCTTGAAAGAGAACGGGATCGAACGGCCAGCAATGAATTATGTAGTTTGGAACTTGGAGTTTGCGTTGCGGCTACAAGAGGCTACTGAGAAGACGGGTGGGGCCAGCACAGGAAATCCAGAACTTCCGCTTCTTATGCATGGAGATGCAACTACGACGAATGATGATGACGTGTTTTCGGGATCATCCGCACACGTGTCCATGATGTCCAAGAGCATCCGTATATCGGTGACTACTACTAGCTAGTAGCAGTGACGGGTTCAAGTCGGAGACTGTTTTCTCGGAGATTATGAACGTATAAAGGAAGGTGAAAATTTAAGCAAGCACGTGAATGGGCCCATTTTTTGGCCCAATAGGTTGGGTTGCATTATTCTCAACTTTTTGCTCTTGTTTTGGGGAATATTATTGGATTTTTCAGTTGACTAGATGAAGCTTAGCAAGTAGGAAGTCAAGTGGTGATAACAATTGGTGTAGGTAAGTCTTGTAGTCTAATTTTCGGAATAATTATATGACCCGCAAGGGGTCATTGTTATAAGTTGTATATATAGAGATATCTTATTTGGGGGGGGGGGGGTTTCTTCACAAATAGCCTAGTCAAACTCTACAACATCTTATTTGACCTAACTTATTTCAAAACAAATTATATGGCC
Source organism: Platycodon grandiflorus (assembly GCA_016624345.1). Taxonomy (NCBI): domain Eukaryota; kingdom Viridiplantae; phylum Streptophyta; class Magnoliopsida; order Asterales; family Campanulaceae; genus Platycodon; species Platycodon grandiflorus. The sequence continues at coordinate 26,133,060 of CM028361.1, forward strand.
TCTTTTTATTTGAAAATCCCAAAATACCCTCTTTTTTGAATGACTAAAACATAGTTTAAACGATTCACGGAGTCGTTTAACCGAATCGTTTAAACGATTTACGGATTCGTTTAAACGATTTACGAATTTGTTTAAACGATTAACGGATTCGTTTACAGATTCATTTAAACGATTCACGGATTCGTTTACAGATTCATTTAAACGATTCATGGATTCGTTTAAACGATTCACGGGATCGTTTAACCGATTCAAAGGGAGACGATGAGAAGAAGACGGAGGAAGACAAAGATAGGGCTTCATGGTAGTAGATGGGAGGAAGACGGATGAAGACTTACAAGATCCATGGCAGTAGAGGGAGACGATGTGGTCGGAGACGGAAGAAGACGGCGACGATGTGGTTGGAGATGGGAGCGAGAGACGATGACGATGGGAGGAAAACGACTGTAGTTTGAGAGAGGAAGCCGAGATTTGAGAGAGAGTGAGATTGAGTTAGGTTTTAAGGGTTTTGGGATATTATAGGAAGTTTGTGTAAATTTTTAGTCAAAGGTCATATAAGTTGTTTTATCGGGTCAAAAGGTTGTACTTGATATATACCACTATTTGTGGAGGTATCTTTAATTGGATACGAAGAAAAATTATGGGTCGATCTCCTTTAGACAGTTTATAATCGTTTAAATCTAATATAATTATTTTTAATTGTTTTAATTGTTTAAATTTATTTTAAGTAATAAATTAGTTATTTGTTACAATGCTCCTGTAACAACAAATAAAGTTTTTAAGTGTAAATTATGTATCGTCATGTGTCCAATTTGTGTATTATCAATACATTTTATGATTTTTTTGTTAATAAATGTGCATTGTCAATATATATTGTGCATCGTCAATGTAACTTTGTGAATTTGTGTTAAGAAATGTTTATCGTCAAGTATAATTTTGTGCATCGTTAATTACAATAGTACTATTTTAATATAATTTGTATTAAAAAATTGCATTGTCAATATAATTTTGTGCATCGTCAATTATAATAGTACTATTTCAGTATAATTTGTGTTAAGAAATGTGCATCGTCAAATATAACTTTGTGCATCGTCAATTATAATAGTATTATTTCAGTATAATATGTGCATCGTAAAATATTTTTTTAAGTGTAAATTGTGCATCCTCAATTATATCAGTATTTTTTCAATATAATTTGTGTTAAGAAATGTGCATCGTCAAGTATAATTATGTGTATTGTCAATTATAACAATATTATTTCAGTATAATATGTGCATCGTAAAGTATTTTTTTATGCATCGTCAACTATAATAATTATAATTTTTATTAATTCTTATTGTTACACAACCTATTGATTTGTTGAAAATATGTTTGTGTAGCGGATGGATGCTGCACAAAAAATGTTTCTGAAATGCATCGTAAAACATCCTAAAAACTTGTTGGAGGTTGACGTCTCTGAATGACGATGCAACAACCATTTGAAATATAACCAACAGAATATTATAATGTTTCCAAAAGTTCTTGCAAAATTTTCGAAGGGTTTTAAGATTTTTTGCTCCATTTGAAGTGAAGATTGTTGTGTTTATGAAGTGAAGAAGGTTAGTTTGTTTTTGTAGTTTGAAAGTCGAGGGTTAGTTAGTATTGCTAAAATGTATTCAGCAATACTAACCTAATATTTAAACATCGTAAAACATCCTACAAACTTGTTGGAGGTTGAGGACGTCTCTGAATGACGATGCAACAATCATTTGGACTATAATCAATAAAATATCATAATATTTTCAAAAAAATTTGCAAAATTTTTGAAAGGTTTTAAATTTTTTTTGCTTCTTTTGAAGTGAAGATGGTTGTGTTTTTAAAATGAAAAAGGTTAAGTTTGTTTTTGTCGTCTGATAGCCAATGTAATGCGTACGTATATTGCATCTTACGTGTTAGAAAGTTGTGCACGCAACTGGAAAAAGGTAATTTGTGCATTGTCTTGTGTTGCGATGGATCGCTTTTTGTTTTGCAATGCACATTGTGTGATTCCGTGTTTTATGTGCATCGTGTTGTGTTGCAATGTATTGTTTTTTATTTTTGCGATGCATAGCGAGCACTGTTCCGTATTTTTAAAGGGCATAGATGACATTTCACAAAAAAATGTCATGGTTGTACATAAACATCTTCTCGCAAAGTTCCATGTAAAAATGCTGATTTTACATCAAGTTGAAAAACCTTCCAACCGTTTTGTGCTGCCATTGCAATCACCAGTCTTACTGTGTCCATCCGAGCAACTGGTGCGTATACCTCTGTATAATCGATTCCATGCTTTTGAGCGTATCCCTTTGCGACCAATCGAGCTTTGAATTTGTCTACTTCCCCATGTTCATTGAGTTTGGTCTTGTAGACCCATTTGACACCAATGCATTTGGCTTCTTTTGGTAATTCTGTTAGCTTCCACGTTTGATTTCTTTCAATTGCTTCCATTTCAGCATCCATTGCCAATCTCCACTTCTTACACTTCTCTGCCTCCTCAAAGGTTGATGGATCACCTGTGTCAATTTTGACCATTTTCAGTTCTGCCTCATCTTCTGTATCATCTTCTAATAGCTAATCACCAGTGACATAGTCACTAAGATAAGGAGGTCTTCTTCGAACTCGTCTCTCCCTTGCTCCTACAACATTAGTTTCATTGCTAGTATATTTTCACTAGTGCTCCCTTCTTCTCTATGAACATCATTACTTCTCTCATCTACACACCTTTCTCCCAGATTATCACCATCATCCCCAAACTCACTTATATCATCTCCCTCATCTTCATCATCACTCCACTCCAAATCTGCCCCAATTTGTTCTTCATAAATTTCTCCCCAATTCCACTGTTTATTCTCTTCAAAGACCACATCTTTACTTACTACCACCTTTTTTGTTTTTGGATCAAACAGTTTATACCCCCTTAGATTCTTCACTAAAACCCAACAAAATACAAGTACAACTTTTATCATCAAGTTTATCTCTTTTTGCTTCTGGTATATGAACATGAGCTAGGCATCCCCAAACTCGAAAGTGTTCCACTGAAGGTTTCACTCCATTCCAGGCTTCTTGAGGTGTGATCTTTTTGACTGATAGTGTAGGGCAGCTGTTAAGAATGTAGAATGTCCAGTTTATTGCTTCAGCCCAAAAAAATTTGGAAACCTTCTTAGCTTTCAACATCGATCTCACTATGTTGAGTACTGTTCGATTCTTGCGCTCTGCTACGCCGTTTTGTTGTGGCGTGTAGGCAGCAGTGAGTTGCTTTCGAATTCCATGCTCATTGCAAAAGTTTTTGAATTCTTTGGAAGTGAATTCACCTCCTCTATCTGTTCTCAAGCACATGATCTGCTTCCCTGCTTCTTTCTCAACAAATGTTTTAAATGTCTTAAAGTAATTTAATGCCTCTGACTTTTCAGCAAGAAAATATACCCATGCCTTACTACTAAAGTCATATATAAAGCATAAAGTATACCTTTTTCCGCTGTTTGAGGTTGGAGTGATTGGACCACATATATCGGAGTGAACCAACTCCAAGACTTCCTTTGCTCTCCAGTTACAATGCTTAGGAATAGCATTCCTATGTTGTTTGCATGTCAAGCAGTCCGTACATATGCTGTTTGTAGCTTCAAATTGCGGTAAACCTCGCACCATCATCTTGTCCTAGAGTGTTTTCAACCCTCTGTAGCTCAGGTGACCATACCTTTCATGCCACAATTATTGTAGATTGTTAGAGGTAGTTTGCAAACAGTTTTCAACTGGAGCTTTTGATGTGGACTAAGATAATATTGCAAACATCCTGTTGGAACTCATCACAGTTTGAACTAGTAACCCTCTTCATGGATGATAAACATTACACGTCCCTCCTTGAATCTCAATTGTTAAACCCTTTTTCTTGGAGTTGTCCTACACTCAAGAGATTATTCTTGAGCTCCGGTATATAGTATACCTCACTGATTACAGACACAACCCCATTCAAAACTAATTTAACATTTCCCTTTACAGCTACCTCCATCCTGGTATTGTTTCCAAGCTTGACTGAATGTTTGAAATTCTCATTTAAACTTGAGAACATACCTTTGTCTCCACTCATATGGTTAGAGCAGCCGGAATCCAAGAACCAAACATCACTTTTCTTTGCTTCATGTTCTTTGATATACGCCATTAAGAGCAACTCTTCATCTTCATCAAGTTCCGCATAATTTGCTTCCTTGTTCCAACTTGGACATTCATATTGAAAATGTCCAAGGTTGTGACACTTGAAGTACTCTACAGTTGCCTTGTTGAAGTTCTGTCTACCTCGACCACGCCCTCTTCCTCTAGGACTTGTTCTCCCTCGATCTCTTCCAATTGTCCTCTCTACATGACTCACTTTTAGAGCTTGATCTTCTCCTTGTTCACGCCTTGTCAACTTCTGTTCATGAACCACAAGAGAGCTTTGCAGTTCATCAATCGAGATTGTCCCAATGTCCTTGGACTCTTCTATGGACACCACAATATATGTGAACTTATCTGTGAGTGTCCTTAGAATCTTTTCCACTACCTTCGATTCATCGATCCCCTCTCCATTACTTCTCATTTGGTTAGTTATTGCCACAACCCTGCCAAAGTATTCTGTGATGTTTTCAGTGGTTTTCATCTCCAACATCTCGAAGTAACTTTTGAAGGAGTGATTTTTTGACTTGAGCATTTCCAGCAAACTTCCTCTTTAAAGAGTCCCACACCACCTTTGATGTTCGTGTGTCAAGTATCTGCTCAAAAATCACCCTATCAATTGCTTGATAAAGGTAATGCTCCACCTTATGATCCTTCTATTTTGCATCTTCGAGCTGTGCCTTCTGTGCATCAGTGAGCACTGCTCCAGTAGCTGGTTCATTGAAGCCATTCTCAACTTGGGTCCATAGCCCTTTTGCCCTCAACATTTTCTCCATAAGCTCACTCCAGTGATCATAATGGAGGCTATCAAATTTAGGAATCTTCATCTTATCTTCACTCATCTCTCAGTGTACCACTCAAACAACTACAGATTCTCTCTATAATCACGCCCAGTAAGTGCTCTGATACCAATTGTTATACTAATTGATATTATAGCTCACACATACACACAGCACTTGGAACTAAAAGATGATTTATTGACTTATGCAAGCTTGGCTTATATAGCCTTACAATGAAACAGAAATCCTAATAATTTGCTAACATTTTGCACTCAAATCTAATCTATTAAAAACAGATAACAACTAAACTGACTACTAGAAACAAGGAATTTATTCAACTAACTTAAAAGACCAAGTAAAACATGGACTTGGTAAACACCACTTACACGTTTATGATACAACTTCTCAACATATGCTATGGTGCGGCGCTGCATGTGGCTTGGACTATCTTCACCATAGCACCTCGGGTGAACATAAAATCATTCACCGTGATATAACGCCTAACAGCATTTTGTTACACAAGAACTAAGTTGCTGAGATTTCAGATTTTTGGTTTTCAAAGAGGGGATTCGCCAACCAATAACAACAATCCAAGTCAATTATGGTATTATGGTCCTGAATATGTTTACAATGTTGAAGTAACCAGGAAAACTGATGTACTCTTTCCGTTTCACCGAAAGAGTCCACGTTTGAAAAGTCTAATTATTAAGTGATATATTAGTGTCATTGGAGTTAGTCATAATTACAAAAATACTTAATCATAACCAAGATGATTACAACACAAGTGGAGGGTAAAGATGAAAGATTATGAAAAATGTTAGCATAATTTTTTGAAAGTAGATTTTTTAAGTGAAAACATCCCAAAATAATATAATGGACTCTTTACCTGGAACGAAGAGAGTATAAGCCTTCGGTGGTGTATTATTTGAAGTGTTATGCAGGGAGCGGCCTAGTGGCCTCTGCATGATTATAGCAATAATAGTAACAAAGAGGAAGAGGATATAGGCCTGTGGGCTAGGAACAACATGGTGGAAGAGCAAGTTTCCTTGAATCGTTTGGGAGCGTTTATAGATAGTATAGGGAGATGCTTGCTTAAAAACCCTCAAGCACGTCCAACTATGACTGATGTGGCATCAGCCCTGCGAAGGCACTAGCATTGCAAAACAATGGCGAAACAGCATTGTTTTTATCAAAGCCTTTACAAGCGACGCCATGAAATGATAGTAGTACGTACAAGCAATCAAAAGGGCTCTGTAGTAGTTTCAATTAATTCCATTGAAAGTAGTTATAGAAATGCAATGCCTTCTTCTGAATCTAAAGAAGAGGGGGATCTGGAACCAAGCAATCAAAAGACATTAGCTCTTCCACTTGATTCCAGTTGAAGAAACAACATAAAATATACATATGCAAGAGCTGTAAGTAGGTCGCTTGCTTCTGGAAGTTCAGCAGATACTGAAGGTAGAGTTGTTCTGAATGATCCAATTAAGATTCCACATCAACAAAAATGTTAGGAAGAGTGTCAGATATTCTCTCATGGTATGAGTAATTTTGAAAAAAATATTTCGAGTGCGTGTTGATGAAAGGGACAGTTCAGGGCGCGATAATTGTACAGTGGAACATGGCCCATGCCAATATTGATTTTCATTTGGCACTACTAATTATAGGAGGAAAGTATCATGGAGTCCATGAGGTTATTCAAATTTACAGGACAAGAAAGTTGGCAGAACTGTTGGGAGCGTCTTGGTGTAGACTTAAATGCATTAGTGGAGGGCATAGAAGGGCTAGTCATGTTTTTAGAGGGCGGATAAGGTAGTAATTAAGGTACGTAAGTATCTTCTTCGTTTGCTCTCCGTTTTATGTTACAACTTAAATATGATGAGTGCACTGTTCTTCTTATTATTTAAATTCATAAGATCTGAAAAACTACCCCCTAAACCTCTATCCGTTTGTACCTCTAACTTTTATCCAAGCACCCTGAATTGCATTGCCCCATGCCACCATTCCAAAACCTTTGACCCAAGCTGACACATGAGACAAGCAAGTGATTTGCAAAATTCTAGCTCAGTTTCACACCATGTAAACATTAATTAGATGTAATGCTAGCTATTACCCTTGGCTTGCTTTCTGCAATGTGTATATCCTCCAACTTTTCTTACCATAAGATAATTTTGGTTTTAGGTTTGGGGTTTGTAAGATCTGCAATGCCCCTACAAGGGTTTCAAAGGAAGAGGTAGTGACACTAGGACAGTGCCCTGAATGCCAAAAGAATAATTTGTTCCTAAGAACCTTGACTCGGACTATTGAGGTACCTAGTACTTCTAATTTGAGTATTTACAATGATATTCGTGGCGCTCTAATTGTAAGGTATACCTTGTGGTATGTCTATATGAAAGGATCTTCTTGATGTTACCGTTCATTTTGGTGTTGGCAGGGAAACCTTTCCCTGGAAGGCAGATCACTCATGATCAGTGCTCTGAAACCTTCTTTTTAATATTTACAGCTTTCTTACGGTTTTTTTTTTCTCTTACTTTTTTATATATTCTTATCCAAGGATGGAGCTAAACCTCTTACATTCCTGGATTGAACCTTTCAACACAAAATGATGTGATGCTGTTGTTGTAACTTAGGCATGGCTGGCTTGGTGCATTTTGTGTGGGTGTTTTATTTGATCATGCTTATGGTCATTCAGCTATAAAGCTATATGTACTTATTTCGATGGCTTTCAATATATACTTTTTTTTATTATTGATCGTATGAATTGTTTGGCTAGTTTAAAGAACTTGTATTATATATGGAAGATATACATGCAGAATTAGAGTTCACAGAATTCGCAACGGATTTAAATGATTCTACTACCATGAAAACATTTGCATCATCATCACCAACCGCAGCCATAGTACAGTCATTTTGCCCATTTTGATTTTGTTTAAAATTCTTCCTTTTTAGATTGGTACACTCTTTCCTAAAATGACCGGTGTCACCACAATTATAACATTTTCTTCCTCCTGTTCTGGATTTTGACCTACTTTTGCTCCTATTCTTAATTTTTCTTTTCAAAAGTTTGCCCTTGATTTTGATTTTTGTTTTGACCATTGTTTCTGTTTTGCGTTCTTCCTCTCAACATATGGACTTCACTAGACGATGACGATTTACCCTTAGTCTTTAATTCTAACTCCTTACTCTTTAGACCATTTATGACAATGACTAGAGTCAAGGCATCCCTCCCATATTTGCTTGCAGCTTTCACATCAGCATACGACTCGGGGATAGCATTAAGGAGGACAATGGGGGTATACTCGTCAATGTGTTTAACACTAGTTTGTTTGATGTCTTGAACAAGTGTTGTAAAAACATCAATATTGTCGTCCATATCTTTGGATAGGTCAAGTTGAAATAAAAAAAAACTTTTCTAGAAGGTAAAGCTTGTTAGGCAAAAAAGTTTCAATGTATAGTTCTTCTAGTTTTTCCCACAAAGCTTTCGCATTTTCTAACGTTCCTACCTTACGTAAAACAGAGTCGGAAAGTTTTAAAATGATGGATGAATATACACATTCATCCATTTCGGCTATGCTTTCTTCCGTATCATTTTCAGAAAATTTTAATGTTATGGCCTTGAAAACCTTTTCCTTGATTAAAATACCTCTCATTTTCTGTTGCCATATTGAAAAATCTGTTTTTCCATTAAAAGGTTCTAAATTGTACGTTGAAGTCGAAGAGCTAGCCATTTTTAAAACACAAGAAAGGAAACAATGAATCACACAACACAGAATCAAACCAAGCAGAATACTAAAACGGTTCAGAGTGTTAACAGGTTCACAGCATGTAACAAATCTATCCACAACTAAGAAAGATATCACACTCAGAATAACAGATTTAACATGCAACCACCATAACAAATCAGAGGCAAAACAGCAAGAACAGAGCAAAAAATATCAGTTGATCCCAAAAAAAAAAATGAAAGAGGCTCACCCAGAAACCCTTGACTAGGGTTTCTATTTTTGGATTTGGATTGAAGGGAGCCCTAGAAGAGGGCCGTTGACCACCGTTGGGGAAGGCACCACCGTAGCTCTGATACCACTGTTGTTGGTTTGTTCCAGCCTTGCGAATAAGATCGTTACACAACCACAGAATATTATTACAAAATTAATGAGACCTAATACAAACAAATCTAGGGAGATCCTCATCGAGACGCTCTTGAAAAATTACAAATGATGAGACATAATTGTTCCGGGAACCCGCTAGAGGTTCTGGACCGGCGATCAATCAAGCTCACAGGGGTCTCCCCGCTCCTGGCAATGTGGTTCATGTGGTGTCACACTGGCAGCGGGTTTTTGCACTTCCTCACACCCTGAAACTGGCGTACCCAGTTTCGAACCTGTGACCTCCAGGATAAATACACAGTTCATGGAGCATGAGTACCACTTGAACTAGCTAGCTCAAGTGGTACTCATGCTCCATGAACTGTGTATTATCGGAGGTCACGCGCGCCGTGTGTGAAGTGCAAACGCCGCCAATGTGACACCACATGAACCACATTGCCGAGCGGGAGACCTGAGCGATTGATTACGTCCGAACCTCTGGGTTCCCGAACAATTATGTCTCATCGCTTTTTGTTAAGGGGATGACCTTCCTTAGGGGACTTGCCGGAGAGGACTTGCTTTCGCGGGAGCCGGAAGTCAGGTACATCCGTTTAAACTCATGATCTCCCCACCTCTGACAATGGGTTTTTGCCTTCCTCACGCCCCTGAAACTGGCGAAACCCAGTTTCGAACCTGTGACCTCCAGGAGAAGTACACAGATTGTGGAGCATGAGTACCAACAATCAAGCTGAATATGAAGCACTGATAGCGGGCACAGAATTGGCATTGGACATAGGAATTCAGGATATAGTCATCTACAGTGATTCACAGCTCATTGTGAATCAAGTTAAGGGGGAGTATGGGGTGAATAACCCCACCTTAGAGAAATACTGCGAACTAGCGAGGGAGTTGCTAGCCAGAATGCAATTTTGGGAATTAATAAGAATTGATCGAACAGAGAATGTACGAGCAGACTATCTGTCCAAGATTGCAACAGCAGAAATCTCACATCTCCACCCCGCCGTAATGATCGAGCACATCGAGACACCAGCGATCGAGCGAGCAAAAATCATGGATTTAGAGATCACCGAGAGGTGTTGGATCGACGAGCTGCAGGATTATATCGAGCAAGGTACTTTACCGGAGGACAAAGATCAAGCTCGGACAATACAGAAACGCGCAGCCCGATACACGGTTATAGATGGAATTCTATACAGGCGGTCATTCTCAAGGCCCTTGTTAAGATGTGTACGACCTGAAATGACCGAACGCCTCCTCGCCGAAGTTCATGAAGGAGTATGCGGGGTCACCCGGGGCCGAACTTTATCGACAAAGTAATCTCGGCGGGCTATTCTTGGATGAACTTGAGAAGATAAGCGAAAACTACGTCGAAGGTGCGACAAATGCCAACGATACGCGGACATACCTCGGCTACCATCTACCGAGCAGTCACTGGTCGTTGCGTCATGGCCGTTCGACATGTGGGGAATAGATTTAATTGGACCTTTCCCCACTGCCCGGGGAAACTGCAAATACGTGATCGTGGCAATTGATTACTTCACCAAATGGATTGAAGCCAAACCTTTAGCGAGCATAACAGAAGAAAACGCCATCAACTTTGTGCACGATTTCATCTGGTGCCGTTTCGGAGTACCCCGAGCAATCGTCTCTGACCATGGAACTCAATTCTCCGAAAGATTCACAAGGGCTTGCGAAAATCTGCACATCAAACACTGGCAGTCTTCGGTTGCATACCCGCGGGGCGGACGAGCGAGGCCGGGAATAAACAAGTGTTGCACGCCCTCAAACGAAATCTTGAGGAAGAGCGGGGAGATGGCCGGACGAGTTGCTGCCGCACTCCGTTAGAACTACGGTCGGGGGCCAACAGAGAAACTCCTTTCGCCTTAACTTATGGTTACGAGGCTATGGCCCCGGTAGAGATGGCCCTACCAACGATCGAGTCTCAAGATTCAACGAGCGGACAAACGACCACGAGCGGCTAATGGATATAGATCTACTCGAAGAAAAAGTGAGTCAAAAATGAGAATGATCAACTACAAGCGAGAGGGCCAAGGGTCATCACGACAAAAGAGTTCACAAAAATCTTTCATGATCGGCGTGGGTTCTTGAAAAATCGAAGCTACCGGACAACGAGCAGAAATGGGCAAACTCTCGCCAAATTGGGAAGGCCCTTTTCAAGTCACAAAGGTAGTCAAAGAAGGAACTTACATGCTGCGAACTAAGGAGGGGGTTGACCTAAAGCACCCATGGCACGCAGATCATCTTAGGAGATACTATCGTAGGTAAGATCTTACGAAAGGCGATTTGTAAATTGAAGCATGACAATAAATGAAATAAAGCTTGATTTAACGTCTTATTATCATTCTGTTATTCAATTATGCTCGCAAGAACGAGCGAAAAATGAAACTTGTTAAAATTCAAGTTATTGTGATTAGACTTATCACTAGTTCTCATGGCGCCGCAAGATCGGCCGAACGACTTGTTATATTTCAAGTTGTCCCAATGCTCGCAAGACCGAGTAGGGCATGAGACTTGTTTAAACTCAAGTCATCATAGGCCATAATTAATTGTAGTCGCAAGAACGAACTAAACTACTTATTATCTCTCAATTGGCCTAAAATGCTCGCAAGATCGGGCAGAATCTGAGACTTGTTGAAATTTCAAGTTCTGGTTAGAGTTATCTCATTTCAGGTTCTGGTCAAATTCATTTTAATGGTTAGCCATGACCAGATGTGTTCGCAAGACCGAACAGAATACGAAAGATGAAAGTTACTCGAAGCTAAAATTTCATTAAAAAAGCCACGAAGTCTTTACAAACAAAGGAAAAAGAAGAGGGCGCGCAGGCCAACCAAAAACAGCTATAACAAGAAAAGTTAAGGGGCCGCAACATCTCCTTCGGTAGGAGCCGCCTCAACAGTCGTCCCCTCAACCTCAGCTTGGTTCCCGTCTGGAGCTTCAGCGGCCGGAGTAGCAGGTATAGCCTCCTCCGCGAGACGACGGGCCTCGAGCACCGTTCGGACATTGACCACCAAAGGAGTAGGAGGGGACCACTCCTCACGACCCTCCGGCTCGTCACATTCCTTGGCATGGCCAAGTCCTCCTCGTCAAAGGGTACCAAGCGTGCCCCGAGCCGCCCATAATACGAGGCCGAGGAGACGTCAGCAAGGATGTCAGCGGTGACCCCATTCAAACCAAGACCCCCGAGCACCCGAAGAGCATGCTGAATCCCCTGAGCATAGTAGGGGGAGACCGCCTCTGTCATATCCTCGTGATAGGCTTCGGATGCCCGGTAGCGAGCAATGACCTCCTCCTCATTGGTCGACTTAAGTTTCTCCACGTAGGCCACCGACCTCTCCAAGTCGCGACCCAACTCAAGCTTTTCCATCTCCAGCTGGGGAACTTTCTGCTCGAGCTCGGCGTTTCGGGAGCGGAGGGACGTCTCAGTGCCCTTCAGGAGCTCGTGCTGCTCTTTCAGAACTTTTAGCTCGGCCTCAAGCTTAGCAACATCCTCAGTTTTAGCCAGAACTTCCTTGTCATTGGCAATGAGTTGTCCGTTCCGCTTGGCCAGCAGCGACTCCATTCCCTTAAGCTCTCCTTTCAAATTGGCAACCCTAGCCGAAGCCTCAGACGCCCGAGCAGCGAGCATGTTGAAGTTGGTCAACATCTGAAAAACGTATGGTTAGTCGGAACAAATGAGGATGAAAGTGAACAAAAGGCAAAAAGAACGATTAAGTTTACCTCACAAGCGGCCATTCCAGCCTGGCCAAACAAAACTCCGTTCGATTCGCGGGAATTGCGGCGTACCAAACCAGCATGGGTAGCCCTCTGCACAATGCCCTGGCCGCAGATGGCAGCACCTCCACGAACGCGGAGATCAATATGATCAATCACCGGGACATTAGCCAATTCCGCGGTCAGGGCCATTGAAGCTTCCCGCGAGGTCGGCATCTTAAAGCCCGGCTCCATCCACGAGGGCTTGCTCGTTGGGGGAGCCTCGGCAACAGAAGTCCCTGCTGCGGCGTCTGGTCCCTTCGGGCGCACAGAGCGCTCGGTAGCCTCCTCGCCACTCTTTCTCTTACGAAGGGTGAGCAGTGGGTCTGGCGAGTGGGTGGGTCGGGGCGTCCTCCGAGCGGGTAGGCGAGAGCGCGAGGAGAGGATCGTGTGGAAGGAGCAGCGGTCACCGGAGCCTTAGATTTGCCCGAGACCGTCCCAAACGAGCCCACTTTGGGATCTCCAGTGGGTACTCTGGGCACGGCTGCCGGGGGCAGAGCAGAAAGCGTAGATCGACGCTCGCCAGCAGCCCTCTTGCCCTTCATGGCCAAGTCAACATTCACTTTCTTCATCTCTGCGAGCAAAACATCATGTCAGATCGACAACAAGAGGAATATTAAGCTAAAGCACAGAAAAACAAAGCCAGACAGGAAGGATCCGGGCGCCACACGGTGGCGCCGAGTTCTTCTGGTGAGCAATCGGCTGGAAAACCACATCGGATGAGGACCCCAAGCAGGGTGTGGCACCTCATCAATGATGGTTACCCGGGCAGGAACTCCCCCAACGGGCAGACGGTGGACACCGGCCAGACGCAAAAGCTCGATATCACCAGTCAGAGACTTCCAGTCGAAAGCCCAAGCTTGAGTCTGGCCGTCGATATCTAAAGCGTTCTCTATCGCAGCATTCAGTTCGCGATCTCCCGGCGACGAAATATCAACACTCCCTCTCGAGGGCACCGCCTTATTAGTAGCAGGGGGGAAAGGCCAGCCAAGTCGTGACTCCACGAGTAAAACTTTCTCGTCCCACTTCTCGGTCTTGTTGGGGAAGTCACTAAAGAGACGAGGACACTTGGGTTTAGAGCGGGCAGAGATGCGTTGTGTTCTTTTATCGGTGCTGAACACGAAATACTTCCTCAACACCGACAGAGAGGGCTCGAAGCCGAGAAGACGGCACAATACAATAAACGAGCTCGGAACTCGGCGGTGTTCAACATGAGATCGGAAGGGACGGCTGAGAAGCCATCAAGAACTCAACTATAAAAGGATCTAGTGGCAAGCGCCATCCCACGTGAAAGAACTCATAGAAGAAGACCACCCTATCTGTGTAGTCACGAAACTCCACATCATCAATCCGAGGATCGAGCATCTTAGCGATACACTTGCTCGTCCACCCCTAACGAAGAGAACCAATTTTGAACATCCCTATCTCCATCAAAAGACCTCCACAAATCATCCGAGGTCCCCGAAAGGAAGGCGGCTTTGTGCGGACACCGCGAGCTCGGGCCCGAGCAAGTCTCGGCGAGCTCGAGCTCGGCGAATCGTCATCGTGCTCGGGGCTTCGACTACCGGGTGACCGGACCTCGCTAGAGGAATCGCTCACCGGAGAAGTTGGAGGGTGGGCTCAGAGCTTGGCTCGCTCAAGCCTTGCTCGCGGTCATAATCAAAAACTTCCTCCGAATGGGTGGCCTCGAATCGGATGCACCGCGAAGACTAACGGAGGATGACATCACTACAAAGGGAAGAAAGGAGGCGACTAAGTACGGTATTAGTAAAAGGGGTAAAGAGGGAAGAAACCTAAACCCAAGATCTACCGTAATGCACGGCTTAAACCCTCTCGAGGGTTCGCAACACAAAATCCTCCTCCTTTGGAAGATCAACGCCCCAAAACAACATCCTTCCATGACCAATTCATGGCTATCAACGAAACCCTAAAATGAAAACTCAAAAGCAAAACAGAGAAATTGAGAGAGGGCGCGAGCAAATACACGGAGTTATAGTGCGAAAGAGGATGAACTTGTGAAGGTATCAGCTGTACAACAACAATTCTGGAAGGAAGGAAGCTCCACGAAAGATCTTAGCGGCGGCGGAAGAAGAAGAGAATAATCGTAAAAATGGCGAAAGGAGTCGCTCAAGACAATTTAAGGGTTTCATTTTCCCTCCAAGGCTCTTGGGCCTCCAACGGGCGCCTACGGGCCTAGGCACAGGCCTACCCTCCGCATTTAATGCGCCTCGAAACCAAACAGGCACGGTTTCCCAGCGGCAGCCTTCCGTCCTTTCGGTCACTTCATAGATGACGTCGCCCAACTAAACGCCTAACAACCATGATTGCTCCTCGCCACGAGCATAAATACTTCTTGGACAAGGAGCGAGGGCCATTGATGACACCAAAAATATCTTGATGCCGGATGCGCCGGTCGGGACATATTCGGGCGGGGACTTTAGCCCGAAGGCGGCCAATAGCATAGCTGCGCGAGCACCGCGAACACACGAGCACGATACACACGAGCATAGCGCAACGCGAGCACGCCCAAGCAGGCCAGTAGCTGTCTCCAAGAATAACGGGCCACGTCTACGCGCTCCCGAGATCATAGGCTAAAAATCAGGGATTGACTCCAATCATGCCCGGCAATTACTCCTCCTTAATTATAAGGATTGACACCCCTCAAAATCAGCCCACGAATCACTCCATTTTCATTATAAAAGCCAAGCCAGTACTTGGTCCAAGGTACGTTCACTATTCACAAGCTAAGACTCTGTCAAATTGATAAGCAAGTTCTTATTCTCATGCCGGAGTGTTTTAGCAGGGCAAGCCCCTGCATTCACCCTAGCGTGTTTTCTGTCCATTTCAGGTTCTTAGCTCAAGCCCAGATATCCAAGCTTCACCAATATCATCCGAGAGTTCCTGACCGTGCCATTTTGTGCATCATCAACAAACAAGAAAAAGGGGAGGGGGTAACAGATTTGTCAACTAGCCTAACAAACTCCATGCTTAGAACCTATAAAGCAAAACAGAGTAGAACGATAAACAGAGTAACATGTTAGACAGAAAACAAGAGGAGATAAAACAAGCTGAGAATGTAACGAGCAAGAGCACGCCGGTGTCGAAATCACCGACTCGTCGTCACGGGTGTTAAACACCTAGGCTAAAGCTTCGCTAGGCTCAGTAACCCTTTCTCAAGTTAAGTCCACCAATCGAGTCCCTAACGACCTACCCCAACCAACACAGTTCCGGTGATGACTGACCAAGACCCCCAAACCCAAGCCCGGTAGCCACAGGTACGAAACAGATGGACAGCACCGTCACCACCTCACTCAACCTCACAGTATAACCCAGCTCACCGAAGGGAAACCCCTTCAAGAACCCAACCCGTGTATGCTATCTCGCTCACCACTCACACACTCACAAAGATAAGAGAAGAGAGAGAGGCACACGACAGTGAAGACCAAAGAGAGAGAAGGAGGTGCTATGAAAACCCCAAAATCTAACCAAGATTTTTTACTCTGCCCTACAGTGATGCAATGAGAGAGAAAAGAGGTTAAATATGACGGCTGCGGAAGGGAGTGCACGCGGAAGGTGCTAGAAAAACCTTCCGGTTTTGCGATAGTAAATGGGCGGGCTGCCACGGAGAATGGGCCTGAGGTTTGGGCTTGATATTAAAAGGGTTGCCATAGAGACCTTGGGCCAGGCCATCAATTAAAATGTAACAATATTTATATATACTACTATACTAAAGAAAGTTGGAGGAGTTGTCATGTACGTTTTGTGAGCCAACTCTCCACTTGGAATTATTTGTGATAATTGTGGGGATGCAATTGCAAGCTAGGACTTAATTGTCCATCGGAAAATGCTTGCTACTATTGCATGCTGTTTCGCTTGCTTAATAGTATATTTGTACATTAACTATGTATCCTATCCTCCATGGTACCTCACTAGCTACTAATTATATGATGATTTTAGTTTAAGATTATTTTATTCAATTCGTTTTGTATTCATATTCTATATATTCAATTATTTGAACATGTATATTCAAGAAACTACTAAGCCGCTAGCTCGTGAATTATACTCCAGTCCAGTAGATAATGATATATAAATAGAATGAGAGAGTTTCAAATATATTTGTAAATTGTAGCTAGCTAGGTAGGAGGTTTGTCTACTAATTAATCTTGCACATTATTTATTTAGATACAAATTATTCAGCTTGTCATGATTAAAAATTTCACATACTCACCCGTGACATTATCAAACGTAAGTCCAGCATGACATAATTTTGTATCTATCTATCTATCTATACGAATTGAATTGGCATCTTCTAAATTCATTATTATTCTGTTTTTGTGTTAGCTAGCTACGATCCAATATATAATAGACTTAACAATATATAGTAGTTTAATTTTCTTTTCGTATTAACTACTGCTCCACAACATATTAAGTACTGCTCTCCCTACAAACCGGTTTGTACCGCTGTGAAGATGTATCTATCTCATAAAGCAATTTAATTTCAAGTCCACAATTTGGAAGGGTACTAAAAGTATATATGGAGATCAATGGGTTCAACGGAAGGAGCTGCACCAAATCTACTTGATTTTTGCAATCTTACTTATTCTCCTGACGATGCAAGATTGTCATGGATCCCCATGCAACAGAACCGTGGCCGCGGCAGACTGCACGTATTGAAACGATGGCAGCATCGACAAAGATGGAGAGTTCTTGATGGACTCTGAACGGCCTCATCCTTCCCTCCTGACACGTGGCCATCACCTCAGCGGCCAGGTCACGCACTGGAGCCCACACCGAGGTAGAACCCCGCCACGAAGAAACGCCGACCTGGAAGGCACATCAGATCGGCACACCAGATCCCAGCATGCTCTATCCTCTTGACGACCTGGTAGATCCCCCGAGCGACCTGTGATCTCAGGACCAGGTCGACACCCCGCCACAAACGACACGGCCACACTGGCCGACCTCGACTCAACCCCGTCGAATCCCGCTTGCACACGTGGCTCGCCCTTGGACATAGGGAAGGTACGGTTCGGCGTACGGAAGCCTGCTCCACCTTCCCACCTTCTGACAGGAAAGTACAAGGACCACAGTACGGAGAACGGCCACGATCTCCTGAACCAGCTGCCGCCGCCTGCAGGCACTAGGGGACAAAGATTGGCACAGGGATTGTCTCCACACGGTCTCCTCTCCATGAAGAGATACCACCCTCCGCCCGCCTATAAATACCAAGGTATGGACTCACTCAGGAGGATGAACATTATTCACCTGCACACACTCTTGCACTCCTAAACTCTAGCTCATTATCATCAGCCACATTCACAGACCAAGTTCTGTGAACACTGGCCATCCCACCACCTTGTAACTGACTCTTACGCGGAGGGTTTTAGGCAACCCCGGCTCCCGACGGTGCTTTTCATCTGTCTCAGGTCACTGTTCCATTCCCTACTCACCAGATTACCAGAAAAGATCCAGCAACTCACAGCCCAGTATCCAGATAGACTACAGCACAACACCTACGTGGAACTGACGTGGTCACAGCTCATTTTTGGCGTGATCAGTTTGGTTCCGTTGCCGGGACCTCAATCCTTACGATCCCAGCGTGAACAAGTGACCAGCGGATGACGACCTCGAAACAAGCATCAAAACAAGCCCTCGGCGCCGGCCTCGGTGGCACCAGCGCGCTCCCATCGAACCGCCGGGCGCGGGCCGCGGAGCCTCGCCTATGGGAGCCTCGGTGGGCTGCCCATGCATGAAAACACCGGGCTAAGAGGGTAGCCGGGCAATGAAGAAGCTAACGAGCAAGCTCCAAGCCTCAAAGGAGAAAAGGCCGGCCGGGCACGAGCGAAGTGGGAAGACGGCTACTCCCTCCACCTCGGATGAGGAAGACGGTTGCGACGAGGACGACCCGGCAGGGGAAAAGCAACCTCTCACGCCACACGAGAGGGATTTAGCGAGCCGGAGCACGTGCGCCGTGAGAGGGCCTACTTGGAAAAGCAAAGAGAGCTCGAATTGCGCGAGTACGAATGTCTCGCAAGGTCGCGAACATGCAACTGTGAAATCGACACGAATGTCCGACCCGGGCGGGAAGGCCACCCGGATGGCCGAGCTACGAGAAAGAAGCCGGAGGATCGAGAATGGATGGTTACACAAGGGTCCCGAGTTGACGCCCGGAGATTAAGTGCGAAGCACCGGCTCGGAGAGAGTCGAGGACAAACGAAGCCTAGTATCAAGAGCGTGCAGGAAAGACGGTGGAAGAACCGAAGGGGAGCGTGCATACTCGGCTGGGGCCAAGAGTCAAAAACCCCAGCCCGGCCAAGTCATGCAGGTCGCTCCGCGCTGAGGCTAGCGAGGTTCGATCAAGAAGACGGGAGTCACCTCGTGGACGCAGGTCGAAACATGAGGCCTCGCGGGACACCTCCGTAGTAGCGCATCGTCCCACCGCTACCACAGGGGTCGCGGCCGTGACCGCCGATCCAAAAGGAAAGAAAGAACCGAGGATGCGAGAGGAGGGAGTGTTGCGCAAAGTAAAGGAGCGTGGAGGCCCTTGAAAGGGTAAATTTGATAAGCTGTCGAAGAATGTGACCACTGCTTTTTGCAAAAGGATCAGGGACACCCCCCCAGACCCCCGCCTCAAGCTACCCTCCCTGAAGAATTATGAGGGTAATTCGAATGCTCGTAGCCACGTCTCGAGCTTCGAAGCGAAGATGGGAGTATGCACTCGAGAGCTGGACTTGTGGTGTATAGTGTTCGTGAGTACGTTCGGGGAGGTGGTCCTCAAGTGGTTTGAGGAACTCGAAGAAGACTCGATCAGGGACTGGCACGACCTGAAAAGGGTCTTTACGGAAAAATATTCATCCGGGCGAGCTCCCCAAAGCGAGAGCGACTGTGCGGAATCAAACAACGAGTCGGCGAATCCCTAGAAAGCTACCTAGAAAGATTCAAGAAGGTCGCCGAACAGCTCCAGAGTGTCCCAGACAAAACGGTGATGGCTTTCTTCCAGGCCGGGCTCAGGTCGGCAAGGCTCTTATCAGAGATCGGGATGCGACCCCGGTCAACGGTGCGGAAATGTATACGGCGGCTCAAAGGATAGGGAACGTGGAAAAGACCCTTGAGGAACAAGAAAGGACACCCGAAACCCTCGGGAGCCTCGAAGTCGAAGTCAGGAGAAGTCGGGAACGAAGCACGAAATGGCGACCACGATAAGAGCGAGAGCGGAGTAGATACCGAGAAGAGGAGTCTTATACCCCCTTGAATGCAAGCAGGGAGCAAGTCATGAATGTGCTCCTACAGGAGAACAGGATTCGCCGACCCCCACCCCTGAGAGACTCCCCATACCCCCGCGACCCAAACAAGCGGTGTGCCTATCACAAAGACATCGGCCACACAACGGAGGACTGCATCCGGCTCAAGAAGGATATTCGAGGCGATAGACGGAGGAGCTCGGGAGGTACGGCGAGAGACGAACGAGGAGGAGGCCGAGGAGGCCCGAAACAATACCGAGGAGGATGAGATCTGATTAACATGATCACGGAGGAGTGGTCAAGTATTACCAAATTGAAGAACGCTATTAATAGTTTGAACCACGTCGTCAGCCCACCTCGCGTTTGGGGGGAGAGTGGAATCACCTTTCATGCCAGCGAGCTGGCGGCCAACCCAACAGCGAAAGGGCAGCCTCTGACCGTGGAAGCGAAGATAGGGCGAGGAAGAGTAAAGAGGGTATTGATTGACACGGAGCGGGAAGGACATCTGTACTACAAATGCTTTCAAGCGCTCGGATTAGGGAGCTCGCACCTAACTCCAAGCAATGTCAAACTCGAGGGCTTTACGGGACACAAGGTCGCCGTGAAGGGTACGATCGACCTAAAGGTCATCCTCGGCGCGGCGGACAACACCCGCAGAGACGGTTACCTTCTGGTCCTCGACATCCCCTCTCCTTATAATGCTATCTGGGCCTCCCGCCCAAACGAAGTTTGATATGGTAATCTCCCGGCACATCGAGAGTCAAGTTCCCCAGCGACGGAGGGGTTGGAGAAGTAAGGAACGATCAGAAGCACCTTGAACTACTTTCGATGAGAAGAGGGCCGAGGAAGCCCGGAGGAAAGGAAAAGGAAAAATGACGATCGTGGTGGGCGACAGGGGGCGAGGAAGGACACCTCGGTAAAGGGCCGGGTCGGTCACAATTTCGAAGAGGTCGAGGAGGAAAGGAATCGGACCGTTGATCAAGCATAGCAATTAGCGCGAGTTGGCTCCCCAACTCGCAACTTGACAAAGCACGCGACGACACGCACGGCCGCCCCGTCGGGATGCGAGCTTGCCGACTCGCACTGTCGTTGTCAAGGAGAACAGAAGAGCCGACCGCCCGGACGAAAGCACGGCGACGACATGCTCGACACGCCACGAGCATGCCGACTCGAACCAGTCATTGTCAGAGAGAAAGGGAGGGCGCTGAAAAGATTATCACCATCGAAAGTCGGATAGCGGGGATCAACCAACCATTCAACCCCACGAAGGTTTTGACGAAGTGGTCATTAACTTCGACTTCCCAGAACAGAAGATAAAGGTCGGACTGGAGATCGACGAGCAGGAAAGGGAAGCCATCATTGCTTTCCTCCGAGAGAACACGGACATATTTGCATGGACTGCCGAAGACATGGAAGGAATCAGTGAGGAGGTCGCAGTCCACAAACTAAACGTCGACCCAAGTGTAACACCCGTCCAGCAACGACCGCGAGTTTTCTCTCCTGAAAAACAAGCGGCGATAAAGAGGAGGTCGATAAAGCGCTCAAAGCGAGAATAATCAAGGAGGTCTTCTACCCGACACGGATAGCAAACGTGGTGATGGTCAAGAAGACCGGTGGGAAGTGGCGGATGTGTGTTGATTTCACCGACTTGAACAAGGCGTGCCCAAGCGGTACCGGCCAGGATAGATCAGCGGTGGGCGCAATTGCGGGCCACAAAATCCTTAGCTTCGTCGACGCCTATTCGGGCTATCACCGATACGCATGTGGTTGGCCGACCAGAACTAACGGCTTCCGGCAAGGGGCGATGCTACAACATGATGCCCTTCGGGCTTAAAACGCGGGGCCACTTATCGGCGTATGGTGAACAGGGTATTTGGGGACCAACTCGGAAGGAATGTGGAAGCCTACATTGATGATATGGTCATCAAGACCAAACAGCTAACCACATTGAAGATTTGAAGGAAACATTCGAAAATCGAGACGGAACAAGATGAAGCGAACCGGCGAAGTGTGCCTTCGGGGTGAAAGCAGAAAGTTCTGGGCTACATGGTGAATGAGCGGGGCATAGAGGCAAACCCGGAGAAAATCCAGGCCCGGTCGACATGCGAGCTCCGGCTCGGTCGAGAGGTCCAGCGCCTAAACGGGCGAATAACCGCATTGGGAAGATTCATTGCGAAGTCCGCAGAGAAAAGCCTACCATTCTTCAAAACCACGAGGGCGCAAGAGATTCGCGTGGAACGAAGAATGCGACAAGGCTTTTACCGAGTTAAAAGAATACTGGCAGCCCGCCCCTACTCTCGGCCGGTACTGGAGAGACCCTGTTTGTATACCTCGCGGCTTCGGACACCGCGGTGGCCGCGATCGTAGGGAGGACAACTCGGTCCAAAAGCCGATCTACTATGTCTCACATGCGCGGCCGATGTGGAGACAAGGTACCTAAATGTAGAAAAGGTGGTCTTGGCGGTGTGGCCGAAGGAAGGCGACCTACTATTTTCAAGCTCACGCCATAGTAGTATACACCGACCTCCCCTCGGACGGATTCTACACAAGCCCGATGTGGCGGGGAGAATGATGAAGTGGTCGGTAGAGCTCTCTTATGACATCACCTACGAGCTGCGCAAAGCCATCGGGGGCCGGTACTCGCAGATTTCATCTCGGAAACTTCATTTGCGAAGACCGAAAGCCCGACCACGAAACAACCAAGCGGGCGCTTCGACGTCGGCTCGGCGGGTCCAAGAAAAGAAAGGCCGCGAGCTCGGCGCAACCGCGACACGAACGCTTCGGACACTCCACGTCGACGGCTCATCAAGCGGATCGGGGAGCGGGCGGGGCTATCCTGCGACCCCAGTGGAGAGAAATCGGTAAGGCACTAAGGTTTAAATTCCTGCGTCAAATAATCGGGCGGAATACGAAGCCACGATAGCGGGAATGGAGCTCGCAATGGGCCGGAGCCACTCGGTCGTCATCTTCGGCGATTCCCGGCTCGTCGTGAAGCGGGTTCGGGGGAATACGGGGCTAACCACCCCACGGCCGACCAAATATTGCGAGGCGGCCGGAGCTTCTTGGACAAGTTTGAGTATTGGGAGCTGGAGCAGGTCGACGAACGGAAAACATGCGGGCGGATTTCCTCTCAAGGTCGCCTCCTCGGAGATAGGCGACCTTCCCCGAGTGCAGTGGAATTCCTCGATTCACCATCGGTGTGCAAAGAAAGAGTCATGCTGTTCGGCCCACGGAGAAGTGTTGGATCGACGAAATCCAAGATTACATCGAGCAAGGGATCCGGCCGCGAGACAAGAACACGGCCGAGATCGAGAAAGAGCGGCCGATACACGATAATCGCCGAGTCTGTACGGAAGGTCGTTCACAAAGCCTCGCCGCTGCGTTCGACACGAGACGATCGAAGATCGCTCGCGAAGTCCATGAGGGTGTGTGGTGGACACCCCGGCGAGGACATTGGCCGACAAGGTCATTTTCCAAGGTTATTACGGCAACGCGAAAAGACGCCGAATCCTATGTCCGAAGATGCGATAAGTGCCAAAGGTTCGCGAGACATCCCTAGATTGCCGTCGGCCAGCAAACCCCGTGGTCGCGGCATGGCCCTTCGACATGTGGGAGTCGACCTCATCGGCCCTTTCCCGAAGGCCGGGGGCTGTGAATACTTGATCGTAGCCGTGGATTACTTCACCAAGTGGATCGAGGCAAAGCCTTTAGCTACCATAGAGGAGAAAGCCATAGGCTTCATTCATGACCAAATTTGGTGCCGATTTGGGCTCCCAGTAATTGTGTCCGACCACGGCACCCAATTTTCAACCAAATTCACCAAAAGTGCGGCGATGAACGTGAAACATTGGCGGTCCTCGGTTGCTCACCCCGGGGTAACGGCCGGAGAGGCGGGAACAAGAAGATTCGCACGCGGCGAAAAGGAACTTGGATGAAAAGAAGGGTAGATGGCTCGACGAGTTGCCCATGGTACTATGGAGTATCCGCACATCGGTACGAGGCCCAACCCAGGAGACCCCATTTACATTGGCGTACGGCTCGAAGCCATGGCACCGGTAGAGATGGCCTGCCGACCATAAGGGTCGGCCGGTTTGAGCTCGCCAATGTTTCGGCTCGAAAAGTAGACCTCGACCTCTTGGAAGAAAGGAGATTGGAGGCCGGGCTCGGAATGATCAACTATAAGCGGCTCACCAAAGCCCACCATGACAAGAGGTCAAGCCTAGAACTTTCCACGTCGGCGGGGTACTCGGAAAATCGAAGTCACGGGAAGAAATGCAAACGAAACAAGGCGTCTCCGGCCGGGAGGGACCATTCGAAGTCACAGGCATAATCCGAGAAGGAACATATCGGCTGGCCGAACCAGATGGCACACCACTCAAAAACCCCTGGCACTCCGACCACCTCAAAAAATATTATCACTGAATGTAATAGCTTGTACTTAGATGTCTATCAATGAAAGTTCAATTCCTCAAAATGCTTCATCTGTGATGTCTGTTCGGGAACTACTTCGACCACGTCGAAGTCATAGTGCGACCCTTTCTTCCCCACGAGGAAGAAGATCGCAATCCACATCACTTCGACCACGTCGAAGTCATAGTGCGACCTGCTCTTCCCCACGAGGAAGAAGATCGCAATCCACATCACTTCGACCACGTCGAAGTCATAGTGCGACCTGCTCTTCCCCACGAGGAAGAAGATCGCAATTCACATCACTTCGACCACGTCGAAGTCATAGTGCGACCTGCTCTTCCCTATGAGGAAGAAGATCGCAACTCACATCACTTCGACCACGTCGAGGTCACAGTGCGACCTGCTCTTCCCCATGAGGAAGAAGATCGCAACTCACATCACTTCGACCACGTCGAAGTCACATTGCGACCTGCTCTTCCCCACGAGGAAGAAGACCGCATCTTTACTTCAATAAGAAAAGCACTAAGAAAATCACATTAAACTGCTAAGTGTTGCATCAAACAAAACGATCATGGTTATATTTACTCAAAAATAAATAAGTAATGTACAATAATCGAAGTAGCCAAAAATGAAAATTGTTTAAACGGCACAATCTGCCAAATTCAACCCGGCGCAGCGGGGTTCAAACATCAACACGGCTCTCAGCCTCATGAAGAGAACGGGCGTGCTCGTCTGGTTCGACTTGGTGCCTTCGAATCGAGATCTTGAAATCACCATCAAAGTCGACCTCTTCCCCATCGGCAATGGCCTCGGCGAGAAAGGCACATTGTTGTCGAAGACGAGGAGGCACCCGGGGCTCGCGACCTTGCTCGGCGTCCTTCTTGCCAATTAACTCCAACTCCTCGGGTTGATAGGGCACGAGCTCGTGCCGCGCGCGAGCCAAGTCACCTTTCAACTCGGCCTCCCCACGATGAGATCCCGAAGAGGAGTGCCGCGGCCGCAACCCAAGATTTGTGCCTTGCCCTTGTCATAATATGAAAAAGTTCATCCGGATAGGATGAAGTCTTCTGAACTCGGCGACAGCGGCTTAGGGCTCGGCACTTTCCTCGCCTCCCCAGTTGCCTCTCGGCTCGCGATCTTGCCCTCGGCTCGGCTTCACCTTCACGAGCTCTCCACGAGCGGTCGAGCCTCGCCCCGCGGGACCCGGCTCGGCTCGATACTTCGCCGGTCGGCATCGGCGCGGCAATAGCGCCTTCAAGCTCACCTTGGCGAGCAACGGTGCTTTCAAGCTCGGCCTTTTGCGGGCGGCATCCTCGGCGGTCGGGTCGCCTCCTCGACCTTGTTGGCGGCCGAGTCTGGCTCGGCTTAACGTCGGCTGGGCGAGGAACGCGCGGTTTCGAGCTCGGCCACGCGGCGAGCACACGATCATGCTCGGCCTTATCGGTGGCCTCGCGCTTCTCCTCCTCGAGCTCGGCAATGCGCGCTAGGCGGCGCTGTCCTGCGAGGCCGGGCAAGCTTGTTGGCGTAAGCCTTGATCCCAGCGAAACTACAAAGAAACAACTATGATCGGTTCGGCGAAAACCCGATCAAAAACAAATCCAAACAAGTAACACTTACGCGAGAAAGGTCGATCCCAGCGGGCCGGCCGGGCGAGCGGAGGAGCACTCGTTGAAGGTCTCCTCCCGGGTCTCATCGGCGTCAAGGATCACCTTTTGCCCCTCGAGTGGAGGGTATTAGGGCTCAGGCCGGCTCGACTGAGGAAGAACATGAGGAGTAGCCGAGGCTGCTCGGGGTAAACCTCGGCTCGGGGGAAAGATTTGTAGCACTACGAACACTCCTCACGGGAGATGCTCGAGCGCCCAGCGGCATCTGGGCCGCGGCGGCAACAACGAAGCAGCGCGGCAGCGAGGCGGCAGCGGCAGCACGGTCGTAGCGGCGGCGGTGAGGCAGCGGCAGCAGCAACGTCTTGCTCATTACGGTGTTCTTTGTTGACCACGAGGGGACTCAAGCCGCGAGACAAGAGGACCGCGAGCACGGCGGCGAGTGGGCTCTTCGACCCTCGGTTTCTTCCTCGATTCGGGGCGAGGTGGACTTGACCCTCTTCTCGGCCCCCTCGAGTGGACACCTTCTCCTTGCCCTTGTCAACGGGCGGGAGCGTAGTCGGGAGCACCCGGGGTTCCCGGCTAAGGTCGCGGCGCGAGCCCGACCAAGCTATTCGAGCTGTCGGCTTTGCTTTGGCCCGCATAGCCGTGCTCCTTCTCCTCCTCGAATCAACGTCTTCCAAAATTGAAGAGCTGTCGGGACACATGAAATGCACACAAAGAAAGCTAGAAAACTCAAAAACAAAGATATACTTTCAACAAGTCAATGGTGGATGCAACCCTTCTCCAGGGTCCTATGGCGGCCAAGCGATTCAGATGAAGCACGAGATCCTTGTGAAGAATCCACCCGGGAAGCTCTCGAATGGGGAAAGGTGCACATCGGCGGCGGTTAACCTTGAGGGAGACGGGCCGTGACGACGAGGAGGTGCTCATCTTGGACTATCCTCTTCCGATCATAGCACCGAACACACGTCTACCGCGAACACCAAAGAGCCTCAAAGCTTGCTTCGCCGACTGTCATACTCGTCAGTCGGCATTATGAATCAAGGTGTATGGCTCCTCCGTCGGGCGAAGTTCCACTGACCTCTCTCGACTAGAATCACCTTGTCGGCCCGACCAGATACTTTCTTTGGGGGTCGAGAAAACAACTTCACCTGTAATTCGGCTCTTGCTTGGCGGTTATTATTACGGTCGAGGTGAAAATAGTGGCGAGAAGAGGGTCAAGGTCGGCTCGAACCCGAGCATGCGGGTACTCGCGGCGAAGCGGTCGGGATCCTGGTGTTCCAAGAAAGATCGAGGGTACGGTCGAGGTGACATCCGAAGCTCGCGAGATGAAGGGGTCCGCGGAAGTCGGAGACCCGGTTCGAAAAAACTTAGGTAGAAGCCAACTCGGCTCTCTGGCCCTCAAAGTGTCCGGGTTGAGTATGGGGTCGGGGAGGTGCCCTCGATAATCGTCGAGTCGTACGGATACTTGGATTCCCATGAATCCAGGTCGGCGAGTCATCCTATTCATCCAATCCGGAATGCACGCCTCCCGCCGGCGTCGGCGAACTTGCTTCCTCTTCTTGCTCAGAGGTGCCCAAAGCATGACTAGCGTCAGAAGCGAGGTCGGCGCACGGGCCGAGGTGATGGCTTTGGAAGGCCCCGCGGCCTTACTAGCGACCCTATTATCATCAAAATACAAGTACGAAGCTGACATGGCGGCGTCATATCTCTCGATGATTCTCATCGAGAGCCAAAGGAATGTTCGCAACCCTATAGGGCTCGTCGGGAGGGACGACAGCCGTCCGGTTGGCGCCCAGGTCGTCAACAAGGTTTTCGCCTCGCTAGGAAGGACAACTCTCCGGTCGCCGTCCTCGGTAACGTATATAGCTCGGCCCTTTGGCGGCACGGCAAACATGGGGCCTTCGTTGGCTCGCTTGGTCCTCATGTTCTCGGATAGGGAACACGAGGAGGATGAACTAACGGGAAGAATGGCTAAGTATGAAAGGCGGGTCGGCCTAAAAGCTACCCCTTAGGCAATTCGGCTCGAGGCGATCGACTCGGTTGACCAGCGAAGAGGGCCACCACGGTCAAAACTTGAAAAATCTAAGACCCGCGGAATCCCAAACCCGAACACGGTGAAGTCAGGAGACGAGAAATAAGTAAAGGAAACGGGCTCAAAACGAGAGGAAAATGGAAAGTTCAAGGAATACTAACCTAGAGTCTTGAGAAAGCGAGGAAACGCAAAACAGGCCGGAATCGAGCTTTTGAAGGAAGAATGGGGCGGAAATCGCCTATCGCCGGAGTGTTTGAGGAGGTTTGGTAAAAGTGAAAATGAAGAATGGATTTACATATATAGGAAATCCAAAAGCAAGGTCAACAGTGTAAAAACACGCGGATCTTTGTGCGACGCCGTTTCGAGTCATGATTTCAACCGCCGGTTTTGAATTTGAAGGGACGTGCCATTAAATGCGCCTTGTGGACGCCGCACCCATTAAATGCGCACGTTCTCCAAGAAAAGTACAACGGCCAGTGGAATCTGGAAGCTTCTCGAGAAGCGGTCGGCTCGGTGTAACGCGTCTCTTACTTCTCACATCGAGGATAAATCCTCTCCTCGAGAAGTAGGGGGCTGCGAACGGCCTCATCCTTCCCTCCGACACGTGGCCGTCACCTCGGCGGCCGGGTCACGCAGCTGGAACCCACAGGAGGTAGAACCCGCCACGAAGAAACGCGGGCTGGAAGGCACAGATCGGCACACGGATCCCGGCATGCTCATCCTCTTGACGACACGGTAGATCCCGGCGACTGTGATCTCGGGACAGTCGACACCCCGTACAAACGACCTGGCCACACTGGCCGACCTCGGCTCGGCCGTCGAATCCCGCTTGCGTGGCTCGCCCTTCTTGGACATAGGGAAGGTACGGTTACTGCGTACGGAAGCTTGCTCCACCTTCCCACCCGACGGGAAAGTACAAGGACCACGGTGCGGAGAACGGCCACGATCTCTGAACCCATTGCCGCCTGCTGCAGCTAGGGGACAAAGATTACGGGGATTGTCTCCACACGGTCTCCTCTCCATGAAGAGATACCACCTCAGCCTATAAATACCAAGGTATGGACTCACTCGGGAGGATGAACATTATTCACTGCACACACTCTTGCACTCTAAACTCTAGCTCATTATCATCGGCCACATTCACGAGACCAAGTTACGCGAACACAGCCATCCCACCACCTTATGCCGGCTCTTACGCGGAGGGTTTAGGTAGGCAACCCCGGCTCCACGCGGTGCTTTTCATCTGTCTCGAGTCCTTTGTTCCATTCCTACTCACGGATTACGAGAAAAGATCCGAACTCACGGCCCGTATCCGGATAGACTACTGGCACCCTACGTGGAAGCCGTGGTCACGGCTCATTTTGGCGTGATCGGACTCGGAGGAGCATAAGCGGCTCCTTGCACAAGCCACAGGACAGCCAATTTCATATGAGTCTTTGCAGAGAGGTCCAATTTGTGATGCCAGCAAATATGGTAATTGCATTACGCCCATCAACGAGTATCATCGGCCTTGTAACACTTACAATAGGTGCTCCCGTTAGCTATATATATTACACACCTAAATAATAATTGTAGTTTGATGGACAATAAATACTCCTATATATGTGGAGGTGATCATATATGTATCATGTCTTTTTTTTTTTTTTTTTTAAATTCTTCTTCTTCTTCTTCCACCAGTTACATACGTAGATTCAGTTATGTTCAGGCGTGTGCTTTAATTTGTGCTGGTGATTGGTCAACTCATTTGTATTAATTTTGATTTTCTAATTGGTCTTGTTCTAATACTAGTACTATAATTCTGTCTAGCTAGAAGAAGCTTCAAAAGATGCTATTGCAACTAGTGCAAGTTGGCCTTCCTATTATGTGATGTGATCGAAGATAAAGACACTACCTTCACGCTTGGTTTGGT
Source organism: Platycodon grandiflorus (assembly GCA_016624345.1). NCBI lineage: Eukaryota > Viridiplantae > Streptophyta > Magnoliopsida > Asterales > Campanulaceae > Platycodon > Platycodon grandiflorus. The sequence goes on from CM028361.1 coordinate 26,163,070, forward strand.
TCGACAACTGTGGCCCCGTGTGGCGCCTCCTGGAATTGAAATGAAATGAAATGAAATGATGGATTTGGCAATTTTCCTCCATGTAGTATTACCTTAATTCTTCCACCAATTAAAGTATGATAAATGTAAGGTCGTTTTGATAGTAGATATATACAAATATTCTTAGCGCTCGATCATATTGTAGAGTTACAACTTACGACTGCACAATTGCGGGATGATAGATATCAAAAGTAAACTTGACAATTATGGGCAATTCTAAAGGATGAACACTCATTGTAGGATAAGTTTTTTTTTTTTTTTAAAAACGCATTTGGAACTGAAGGAGTATTTAATTGAAAATGATTGAAAAGAATCTTAATCTTGTTTTAACTTTATTGTCATTTTTTCACGAAATTTAGTATTCATTTAGTGGCTCTCACATTACTCAAAAAATAACCAAAAACCATAGCATAAAGGTTATGAAGCATTTATGTTGTTTTATTCATTAATGTAATAGTAGCAAAAATCGAGTTATTCAAATTAGTTAGCATAAAATTCCATGTAAAGACTTTATGGACTTTATAAAATCGCTTGTTCGCATAAGAAAAAGAGATATAGGTATTATCCATAAAACTTGATAAACTTTTATAATAAAAAATGTGGAAAATCGTGGCATAATTTCAGAAGAATGTTAGGATCCCATAATTTAAGGAATTGACATTATTTTAGGAGAATAATTAGGTGCAAATTATAATCCCGAAATTTAAGGGATTGATGCGATTATATGTTGTATTCTTTGTATATATAGGAGATTATATGATTCAATAAATACAATTCAAACCCAAAAATTCGACATGGTATCGAGCTTTAGAGACTCAAATTCTTACGGAAAACCTTCATTACCGATCTCTATTTCTTTTGAGATCCTTTCTTTTTCTCTCTTGCTCTGTTTTTTGCTAATAAAACAGAGTAATTACAGTCCTTTTACCAGCATTCATTGCTGGAAATTCTTGTTGTCAACCGTTATCAATCTAAGTATTTTTTTTTTCATTTAGGCCTAGGACCTTCATTGTCGACGCTGATATTTTTTTCTCAATTAGCCTTCAAATAGTCATTTGCACTTTGGAGTGTAGAACAATGCCGAAATCATGAAGCTGGATCGATTATTATTGCTTCATCGATGAGGAACTCGGCCTTATTTGGGATTGCAAACCATTCAAGCAGCCTATAAATTGGATGGAAAGAATTATCTCAAATAGTCTCAACTTGTCCGTACGATACTAAAAGGCAAGGGGAAGATCAACCATTTGTTAGGGACAGGACCAAAGCAAGGAGATCCTGATTTTAAAGCGTGGGATGAAGAGGATTCCATGATTATGGCATGGCTTTGGATTGAGTTCTATGATGCGAGATAAGTGATACTGATTATGTTCATGCCTACACTCAGGACATTTGGGATGCAATGCAGCAAACATATTCAAAGGCTAGGCATGCAGAACAAGTGTATGAAGTGAAGGTCAATATTATTGCTGCCAAACAAAGAAGCAAGTATGTGACAGAGTATGCCAACCAGTTGAAGTCTCTATAGCAGGAACTTGATCATTAATATCGAGTAATCAAGACCAAGTGCCCTGATGATGCAGCTATACTAAAAGAATTCATTGAACGGTATAGAGTCTATGACTTCCTTGTGGGATTAAATCTGAGTTTGATCAAGTAAGGATCCAAATACTCGGAAACGGGAAGTTCCATGCTTTAATGAAGTAGTGGCCATTATCCGAAGTGAGAAAAGTAGGAGGACTTTAATGCTTGATCTTATACCTCGATGGTTCGGCTATGATAGGTGAGAGTGCAAAACATGGTTTGGTGGCATGACATTCTTTGGCTGGAAGGGAGTTCCACCCAAGCCTCAAATCGTGATGAATTATGGTGCACTTTCGCAAAAGGTGCGCCACAGTGCTAGAAATTACATGGGAAGCCTCTCTGTCGCGAGTGGGGGCCGAAAGGATATCAGCTGAGGTGTAATGGACAGGTACATGTTGCTAATGTTGCTACTAATGCACCAAAAGTGGAAGACAAACAGGAATTGAAGGGTCTCAATCAAGATGAAGTGGAAAGGGTGATAGCATTCTTTGGCAACTGGAGAAACCTACAGGTACATGTACTTTGGCGTATTCAGGTAAGCGTTCCTTTTCATTTGGATTAAATGCCTCAAATACACCATTTTAGTAATCTTGGATCATAGATTCGGGAGCCTCGACCCACATGACTTCAAACACTTCACGACATATTCCACGTGCCCAAGCAATAGGAAGATAGCAACATAGATGGATCCATAGCAAGTAGCCGACATAGGGGACATCAAAATTAATCGCATAACCTTGAGAATGTTATTCATGTCCCTAAGCTATCCACTAATCTAGTATCGTACGAAACTCACAAAAGATTTACTTTGCAATGCTATATTTAACAAGAGTCCTTGTGTGTTTCGGGAGAAGGATTCGGGAAGATGATTGGAAGTGCTAGAGAACAAGATAGTCTTTATTACCTTGAGAAATCAAACGGGTCGAGCATAATTAAGAGCATATTCCCCTACTCATTCATGTCTGAGTCTGTGTTATCAAATAAAGAAAAAGTCTTTCTTTACCATTGTCGGTTAGGTCACCCATCATTTAGAATTATCAAATTTTTGTTTCCTTCATTGTTTACAAAGCTAAATTTTGAAAATCTTCAATGTGAGGTGTGTGAACTTGCTAAACACAAGCGTCTACCTTTTTCAATTAGTAATAAAAGTACTCTTCCTTTTACCTTGTTCACACCGATATCCGGGGTCCCTCTATTGTCTCGAATGTGTCTGGGGCACAATGGTGTATGACCTTTATTGATGACTGCACCCGAGTTACCTGGGTTTTCTTGCTCAAACACAAGTCAGATATGAGTCTTATGTTCCCAAATTTCGTCTCTATGGTAAAAAATCAATTTGGTGTGAGTATCAAAAGACTCAGATCAGATAATGCGAAAGATTATTTTAATTAAACTCTCACTCCATGTTGTCAAAAGGTGGGGATAATTTTTAGTGACCCAGGTCTTACCTGGCTAAGCCTCGTGGGCTCACCTAGGTTTCACTTGGCCATCACCCCCACAGTCTTTCCAACCCCGGCAGTGGATTATTGCCTTCCCCACACTCAAACCTATGACCTCTAGGATAAGTACATTGTTCTTAGAGTGTGAGTACCAATTGAGCTAACTAGCTCAATTGGTACTCACACTCTAATAAAAACAATGTACTTATCCTGGAGGTGATGGGTTTAAGTGTGGGGAAGGCAAAAATCCACAGTGAAAGTGGAAAAATCATGGGGGTGATGGTGGGTGATGAACCTAGACAGCCCACGAGGCTTAGGCAGTAAGACCTAGGTCACTACAAAAAACAATGTACTACCGGAGGTCATAGGTTCGAGTGTGGGAAGGCAAAAATCCACTATCGGGGTGGAAAGACCTTGAGGGTGATGGCGGGTGAAACCTAGGCGAGCCCACGAGGCTTAGGCGGGTAAGACACAGGTCACTACATAATTCATGTGTCTTCTTGTGTCAAAGCACCCCAACAAAATGGTGTTGCCAAAAGGAAAAATGGACACCTATTAGTTTAAACTCGAGCACTATTGTTTCAGAAAAATGTACCCAAATATTTTTGGGGGGAGGTAGTTCTATTAGCTACTTATCTCATTAATAGACTACCCTCTACAATCTTAGGATTCAAAAGTCCTATGGAGGTGCTCTCTTCATTCTACCAAATCATCCTACAAATAATCGTGTACCTCGTATTTTTGGTGTGTGTCCTTTGTTCATATCCATAACCAAGATCGTGGGAAGTTAAATCCTAGAGCATTAAAGTGTATTTTTGTGGGGTATTCATCAACTCAAAAAGGGTAAAGTGTTATCATCCTCCTTCTAAGAAATTTTATATGTCCCGAGATGTAACCTTCAATGAGCAAGAAGCTTATTTAATCCAACCTTATCTTCATGGGGAGAGTCTTAAGGAAGATAAGAATCTCATTCTTGAACTGTCTGAATTTGATCTCTTATTTCCATCTAAATCCAGCAAGATACCTTTGGTTCAATTAGAAACAAAATCTAACCATGAGTCCACTAGGTCTGAAGTTGAACCTCCTGAATTTGAACCCATTCTTAACCCTGGATCTGCTCCTGAAGATGTGAGATTTGGCAAGAATTTGGTGTACTCAAGAAGGGTTGAGGCTAATCCTGAATCTGTGCACATATAAGAGTCTGACCCAGGTCCCTCAAATGAGGTAATTGACGATTTCCCAACATTGCAAAGTGAAACTAAGGTACATGTTAGTGAAAAGATCAAGACATACCAATTTCTATTAGGAAAGGAACCAGAACATGCACAAAAAGGCCTTTATACCCACTCTCAAATCACATGTCCTCTCAAAACTTCTCACCAATCTTCAAAGCCTTCCTTGTAAACCTCAACACCATAATCATCCCTACGACCCAACTGAGGCATTGTCTAATGAAAAATGGAAACAATCCATAGATGTGGAGATGGAGGCATTAAGGAAGAATAAAATTTGGAGTTTGGTGGAGTTGCCTGCAGGAAAAAGAGCAGTGGGTTGAAAATGGGTCTACACAGTAAAATATACACCTGATGGGTCTATTGAAAGATACAAGGCAAGACTAGTAGCCAAAGGATACACTCAGACATATGGGATTAACTATTTAGAAACGTTTACTCCTGTGGCTAAGATGAATACAATTTGAGTAATTTTATCTCTAGCTGCTAACAATAGTTGAGAACTACAGCAATTTGATGTGAAGAATGCATTTTTGTAGGGGGATCTTGAGGAGGAGATTTACATGGGGGTTCCACCGGGCTATGGAACAAAGGTGACCACCAATACAGTATGTAAACTGCATAAAGCTCTGTATGGACTAAAGCAATCTCCTCGGGCTTGGTTTGGGAGATTTGCGAGAGTCATGTTAGTCATTGGATACCAGCAGAGTCAAGGAGACCATATATTGTTCATTAAGCATTCAACAATAGAGGGAGTGACAATATTACTAGTGTACGTGGATGACATTATACTAACTAGAGATGATAAGATAGAACAGCAAGTCTTGAGTAATTGCTTGGCTAAGGAGTTTGAGATTAAGACCTTGGGAAGGCTAAAGTACTTTCTAGGAATTGAGGTGGCACACTCCAAAAAAGGGATATTTATATCTCAGCAAAAATATCTTATTGACTTGCTTAAGGAGATAGGTAAAGTTGCATGTAAACCGGCAAGTACACCTATGGACCCTAGTCTTAAGCTAGGAAAAGCTGAAGAAGATGTTCCGTTAACGGAAATGTATCAACGACTCGTAGGACGGCTTATTTATTTGTCACATACGAGACTGATATATCTCATGCGATAAGCTTGATCGGTCGGTTTATGCATAGTCCTTGAGAAGTCCACTTGCAAGCGGCACGGAATTTTGTAATACCTTAAGGGAACATCGGGAGAGGGATCTTGTTTAAAAGAAATAGGAACATGACACTTGAAGCTTATACCGATGCGACTACGTAGGATATCAGCTTGATAGCGAGATCGACATCAGGGTATTGTACCTTCCTTTGAGGGAATCTTGTGACATGGAGAAGCAAAGAAACAAGGGGTAGTAGCACGTTCTAGTGCGAGCCGAATTCGCGCAATGGCATAAGGTGTATGTGAATTGCTTTAGCTGAAAATCATTCTAGAAGACTTAAAGATTAAGTAGGAAGTTCCCATGTGGCTCTCTGCGATAATAAAGCGGCAATAAGCATAGCCCACAACCTGTTTAGCACGACGAACGAAGCACATCGAGGTGGATAGGCATTTTATCAAGGAGAAGCTAGATAATGGCTTGATATGCACAACATATATATCAACGCAAGCACAACTTGCTGATATTCTCACAAAGGGATTATGTAGCTCAACTTTTGAGAGTATTGTATCCAAGCTGGGTATGGAAAATCCCTATTCACCAGCTCGAGGAAGAGTGTGGAAAATCGTGACATAATTTCAGAAGAATGTTAGGATCCCATAATTTAAGGCCGCATTAAATGGGCCCGGACATTCATCATTTGTAGCTATCACGGCCGCATTAAATGGCAACTTATCTCTTATCAAAGGAAGCTTCTATCATTAATGAGCGGTCCTTTCGGGAGTAACGGTGGCAAGACATATCTTCTCCCACACTTCATCTTCACCTATAAATACCAAGGTATCCACTTCATTAAAAAGTTTAAGTGACATTTACTACAACTATACACAAGACATACATCCTCATTTATTTCCCAACTACCCGAACTTTATAACAAGCTGTTCATTAGGTCAATTGAGACCAATTATTATCAAGAACATTTATTTCAAACAACGATTCTAACAGGAGGGTCGAGTCGGGAAAACCCCGACATACCTAACGGTGGTCTTTTTGTCAAGAATAGTAGGAGGCACGGCTCGTCAACGGCATCCGGATCCCCGACAACCGAAGCCTTTTGAGAGCAGGCATTCGACCGAAGACTAGGCGCTACGTGGACTGACGTGATCATCAAACAACTTTTGGCGTGATAAGTTTGGTTCCGTTCGGGACCTAGCGAAAGCGATGGCCACTAGTAAACAACAATCTACCAAACACTTCCACCTTCTACTCCTTTGATAACCCCTCGAGGAGAGTCTTCCGCTGCGAATTGAAGAACGTTTAGTGGAAGCGCCTTTTGTGCCCGCTCTAGAAACGCCAATTAAAGCCCACGAGGGCGCGGACCTGGCGCCCGCGAAGGCTAAGAGAAGAACCCAAGATGGGAAAGAACGAGGAACTAGGAGCGGGCTGCAGAGGGCGAGCCCATCTGGCAGTAATGCTGCCACTAGAGCGATAGCACCTATAAATCTCGCATCTCCATCTCCACACGAACCAAGGACCCAGGAGGAATGGGACTTGGCGGAGCTGGAACACATAAGGAGAGAGAAGTCCTTCCTCGAGAGAGAGGGAGGAGCTGGAGGTGCGCGAATACGAGTTGGCAAGAAGGATACAAGCTCCTGCGGCGGCGAAGGCAAGAAGACGCCCGACCTAATAATGCGGCTAGGGGATCACAAGGTCAATCTCGCCGCATACTTGGCTCCGGCTCGACGAGTAAGCATCCACGCAAGAGTGGAAAGGCCGGCTGGAGAAGCTCAGAGAGTCAGTGCTCACGACAGAATACGGGTCAGCGCACATGACAGGCTACACGCCAGCTCGTCGAAGAGAATGACTCAAGGAGAGGCGGAAGCTCGTCAGAAGAAGAATGCATTGAATAGAATTTCTTTGTCCTCACCATCCCGTGAGACATCCGGGCGAAAACGAATAGAGAACCAAACCAAAGGAGGCCATCCCAAAGAGCTAGATCAATCTCACCGAGAAGCGATGCTCGGACGGAAAGCCTTTCCCATACCCGAGGAAAAATGAGCGTCCCTCGCCGATCGGCCAAGCCGCGAGATCAAGCGGGGATCCCTCAAAAAACTCCAAGAGATTGGAGGCCTTAGAAACGGGCAAGGTAGCTGCTCAAGGGAGACGGTTGCCCTTTCGAAGCGATCGGGAGATCTCAGGACCTTGTTGCATCTTAGCCTAGATTTGCTTGAATCCATAACCTAAGTCTAAGACAAGGTGACTAATGGGCTGCGTGTACGTTAGTGTGGCAACTTGTACTTAGGCATAGCTTGAATAGCCTAGGGTTGCTTATTGTATTAGTCTTGAAGAAGATAGCCTATAGGACATCGGACGTCCTGCACAATAGGCAAACAATGCATCGGCGATCTTCGTTTGAATTTCGGACAAGCTCATATCGGCCAAGCTTCATCGGCAATGTTGAAGAACCTTAAACGTCCGATAAGAGAACTGCCTAAGACATGTCCTAATTTGTGAACTTCATTGACTTCGATGCAACGTTAACACAAAACGCATTCAATGAAGGTTTCCATTCTTGGCATACACTCGAAAAGGACATTCCTCACGCAAGCACAGACCGCCTATTTTTAGCAAAGTGTCGGGAGACGGGCGCAAGCTACGAGCCGGCCTATCGGAGTCAACAACCAGATTAGAGCATTAATTGCTCTTAAATTCAAATTAGAAGACCACCAACGGCTCTAGCTTCCTCTGCATATAAAAGGAGAATCCATTGCTGCATTCAATACACTTCAACAACTACAACTCGAATCTTCTTCATCTTCTTCAAGTGCATTAAAAGCTTAAACGTCCTATCGTACTTCCTTCTTTGAAGAGCTTCACTACGACGATCAGTCCATTAAAGCTCTTCATTGATTGCAACACCTAGCTTTTCATAGCTCACGAGAATTGTATCATATTGATATCAATTCTCCCACACAAACACTTGGTCAACAAAATTTTTGTACACTATCCATTAGTGATTTAGTTTGTAAAATATCTAGTGGAAAAACTTAGTACACGTTTTCAAATCCAAAGTTGACCACTTTGGTTGTGGACGTAGCACTTATTTATAAGTGTGAACCATATTAAATATTACGTCTATTTGTGTGTGATTGTGAATTGATTGTGTTGCTTTAAATTTCCAATTTCCAATCATTAGAAGCTATTGATCTTGTCTGCCAAGATCGGCCATTCTCAACTTGTCTGTGCTTCACAAGACTTCCTTTGCAAAATTTTTAAATCCCTAGTGAAGTAAGATTTTTGAATCAATTTCAAAAATTGGACATAGGCTATTCAACCCCCTTCTAGCCTATATAGAGCAACCTTGGACCTAACAATTGGTATCGAGCTTAACTCTTTGAAAACTAGTTTTCGAGATTAACCTCTTGAGAGATTAAAGATCATGGTGCTCACCAAATGTTGGAAACCTCAAACGTGAACCATTGTCTGTCTTGGATGAAGTTCACTTTGACATCTAGAAAGATAAAGTTAAAAGACATATGAACTCAATTGACAAACGTTTGTGGAAATGTGTCACGGATGGACCCAGAATTCCAATGAAGCCTAATACACGGCGCGGTAGATCCAAGCTGCACTGAAGTACCAAAGCCGGAAGAAGAGTGGGATGATGAAGACGAAGAATGATGCTCGGATGGAAAGGCCATCAACATCATTACAGTGTGTTGATATAAGTACTTATCGTGATTATCAACTTGGACACGACAAAGGAGATGTGGGAAGCCATCCTTGAATATCTTGAAGGTGATGGCGAGACAAAGAACAACAAATTATATACCGCATCCAGTTTGACTCCTTCAAAAGGATCCCAAAGAGTCTGCGAAGTGCCTATGACAGATTCTATGAGGTAGTCAACTCTTGCTATTCATTAGGAAAGAAGTATGAAAAGAAAGAAATAAACATGAGATTTCTAAATGCACTAGCGTGTGGCATGTTAAAATCATTGCCATGAAAGAGTCAAAAGATTTAAACAAATTGACTCTTAGAAACCTTTATGCTAGTCTTTCGGTTTATGAGCTTGAGATCCAACAAGCTCAAGAAATGGAAAAGAGTTTTAAAAACTTGTCCTTACCGGCCATGTCTCGAACCTTCTGTTCAAAACGATGAAACACCTTCTACATCCGGTGAAGATGATGATATTCTTTACGACGAAGCCTTTGCTATGTTTGTAAAGAAATATCAACGTTTCAAAAGGTTTAATAAACCATCATCACATAGGCGGTCTTCTCACAGCTGCCGTTCCTTATAAAACAACTGCTCAACCAAAACATTCGCTCCTTATAAATCGAGACCATCAAAAGGATAATGAGCTAGTTTGTTTTAGCTGTAGGAAACCAGGCCATTTTGCCTCTAAATGTCCAAAGCCAAAGTATGAATTTTATAAAAACGTCCGAAACGAAATTTCAAAAACAAAAAGGGATGGTGGTGAAGACATTGATGAAAGCAATCTACCACATGGTGTGACAACGACACTAATGAGGATGACTCTTGTGACTTTCTTGAAGAAGCCAACATATGCCTTATGGCGAGAGTCACCACATGATTCGGTGAGGTCACTACCATTTCAACAAGATGCGATGATGATGATGATGAGCTCAATGACCATCAAAGGGAGAGCTCATCAAAGCTAACAAAGACATCTTTGGAAGAGTTTTCAAAATTCAAAGTGCCTATGTGAAATTAGCCAAGAAGCATGAACTAGTTGTCTGAGAAATCAACCTTGATGTCTAAGATCAAAGATCTTGATAGACAAACAAGTGAAAGTATCAAATTGCAAAAACAAAGCTTTGGCGAAAAAGTGGACTTCCTACTTGAACACATCAAGAAGATAAATTCGAGAAAGATGACCTTCAAAAGGTTGTCAATACTTGGAATAACTCTAAAGGAAACTTTGATACCATTCTCTCAAACCAGAAAACTTTAGATGACAAAACTGGTATTGGTTTCCAAAGTGAGTTCAAAGTAGGTAGTTCTTACGGTTCTCAAAAGGATGAGACATCACGAAGTGATTCTTTGAAGAATTGGTTGTAGGAGTTTCTTATGACCAGCGATCTCCCAAAGGCAAGGACTTGGCTTTAACAAAGTTCCTTTTGTTTATCCCAAGAACACAAAGACAAGTACAAAAAAGCAATCAATGCAATGACTCGCTAATAGTGAGTCCGAGCAACTAAAACCTGCCATTAGTCACCCTAAGAAAACGGGGATGACTAATAGCAAGTCTAGGAATTCTCGGCTCAAACCTATTAAATTAAAGGCAAGGCTAGCGATCCAACACTTGCCTATAAAAGGGTAAAAGTGAATTCTGAGATAAAAAGCTTAAAGGACATGTGCTGTAAATACAAAATCTTTTGATAAAGGTCTACCTATGGTAAACCTAACATCAACAAGAAAAGGCATTTTCAGCCTAAGTCCTATAGGCCAATTATCGTGAAAGATCATTCAAGGCTGGCGATATTAAGAAGCCTCAAAAAGAAATCATTACTCATGTTGAAGGATTTCACAAATGCTCTTTCTGCAAATGCCATGGTCATGAGATTCATGAATGCCTTCTGAGATTCACACCTAAATCTAGAGGATTTACTCCTCCAAAGGTTAAACAAGTGTGGATCCCAAAAGGTTGCTAACCTTGAGGACCCAAAAATAAAAGGGGACCATATTCTTAAATGTCTATATTTCGGGAATGCTTTATGGTGTCAATGAAGAAGAGATCTATGGTATCTAGGCGGTGGATGCTCAAGGCATATAGTGGTGATCCAAATCTTCTCTCAAGCATTGTTGAAGCAAAGGGTCCCTCGGTCATATTTGGAGATAACTCAAAAGGGAAGACCATTGGTTATGGAAGTATTATCGAGGCAATCTCTCTCAACAAAGTTTCTCTAGTTGAAGGTTTAAAGCACACTGGCAGCATATCACATGCGATAAAGGTCTAACTGTCGGTTCTCCTCTAGTCAATGTCTCATAAAGGACAATGAGACATGTTCAACTATCTATTTGGATTCGAAAAGGGAATGTCTATCTTTGTTGACCTAAATCTTTGTTGGAAGAAAATCAAATCTTTGCTTGGTTGCTAGGTCATCAGCGACAACGGTGGTTGTGGCACAAAAGGCTTAGTCATCTCAATTTCAAATACTGGAAAAGCTATCAAAAGACAATCTAGTTGTCGGTTTGCCTAAAATATCGGTGAATCACCTGATCTCTGCGAGCATGTCAAGCTGGGCAAATTACATAAATCTTCCTTCAAAAGCAAGCCTTGCCTGTCAACAATCGAGACCTCTACGGCTCTTGCACATGGATCATTTGGACTGTAACTACTACAAGTCTTGGTGGCGGCAAGTATACTCACGGTAGTAGTTGATGATTACTCAAGATTTACTTGGGTAGAAATGATGTCCGCCAAAGATGAAGCATATGACATCATTCGAACTCTTGAGAAGACTACGGACTCGGAAGGCTGGATGATATCTCGATGTCGAGATCGGACAATGGAACGAGTTCAAGAACAATGGTGTGGCCAAATATTGTGATGACCATGGAATTGGTCACAATTTCTCTGGATTGGCACACCTCGACAAAATGGAGTTCTTTGAAAGGAAGAACGGAACTCATTGAAGCGGAAAAGACAATGATTCTTTGAAGCCAAGCTGCCTATGTATTTACGGGCGAGAGGTGTGAACTTTGCCTGCTTCACACAAAACAGGTCCATCATAAATAAATTTCATAACAAAACTCCATATGAAATATGGAGAGCGAAACTCAAACATTGGATTCTTTAAAATATTTGGTTGTAAATGCTATGTTCTTTACAATGGTAGAGAACATAGAGGTAAGTTTGAATCCAAAAGTGATGAAGGAATTTTTCGGATATGCCAAGTTTTCAAAAGCATACGAGTTTATAATAAAACTTCACTTAAAGTTGTTGAATACGTACATGTTTCTTTTGATGAATTTGATCTCATTGGGCCACATTTGGCTCCTAAGGTTACTAATGATTCGATGAATATGAGGCAGTGCAGACGGCCTAATCTAGATCTGCTGATCCTCCTTCTTCACAAGATCTTCCAAGAGTCAACTTTGTTAGAATCCTCAAAGCAGCCAACAAATGAACACTGAATCCCCTTTGCCTTCCACACGAAGTCATACAACCTACCTTGGAATTAACCTACCCTTTAGAAAACCAAGCTTCAATCTTCTACTTCTCAGAATCCAACTCTGCCGATACAATAGGACAAGTTCAACTGCGAGAAGTTAGGGAAGTAAAAGATCATCCTATCACTCAAATCATTGGAGATCTTAATCTTTGGTGTTCAAACTAGACAAGCTTCAAGAAACGAATGCATGTATTCTACGCATTTGTATCTAACATTGAACCCAAAAGATTGATGAAGCTCTGGAAGATCCAAGTGGGTGGAAGCTATGCAAGAAGAGCTAAACCAATTTGACAGATGCCAAGTCGGTCACTAGTCCCTAGGCCTAAAGGACAAGCGAGTTATTGGCACAAAGTGGGTTTCGAAACAAAATGGATGAAAACGGCAACATTACAAGAAACAAGGCAAGGCTGGTAGCCCAAGGATACAGGCAGGAGGAGGGTATTGACTATGATGAGACATTTGCTCTGTTGCAAGATTAGAGGCTATCAGATTATTCTTGGCCTATGCCTCCTACAAGGACTTCAAAGTTTATCAAATGGATGTAAAGAGTGCATTTACGAATGGAGAACTTCAAGAAGAAGTCTATGTTGAGCAACCACCGGGTTCATAGGCATTCAAGGAGAGAAGATGTCTACAAGCTAAGGAAAGCCCTTTATGGACTTAAACAAGCTCCAGAGCCTGGTATGAGACCCTTTCAAAGTTCTTGATTTCTCAAGGCTTTGTAAGAGGTCAAATTGACACTACTCTTTTCATTATGAAGCATAAAGGTCATTCCTTACTTGTTCAAATATATGTTGATGATATTATCTTTGGTTCTACTAATGAAAATCTTTGCAAAAGGTTTGAAAAGCTTATGCGAGTAAATTTGAGATGAGCATGATGGGAGAGCTCAACTTTTTCCTTGGTCTTCAAATTCAACAAAGTTTAAATGGTATCTTCATCAATCAAGCCAAATATGCAAAGGATGTCATCAAGAAATTTGGTCTTGAGAATGCAAAAACTTGAGCGCTCCTATGGCTACTAAGCGCCATCTTGACAAAGATGAGAAGGGCAAGAAAGTGGACATGACTCTCTGAGGCATGATTGGCTCACTTTTGTACTTAGCGCTAGTAGGCGATATCATGTTCTTGTTTGTGTTTGTGCTAGGTTTCAAGGCGATCCAAAGGAGTCTCACCTACAAGCGGTCAAAAGAATCATCGATATCGATAGATACTCCCAATTTGGGAATACGGTATCCTAGAGATTCATCTTTTAATCTTATAAGCTATTCGATGCTGATTTTCTTTGCATGTAAGTTGACAGGAAGAGCACAAGTGGGACATGTCAATTCTTAGGAAATAGACTTGTCTCATGGGCAAAGAAGAACCTCTGTTTCACTTCAACAAGCGAAGCAGAATACATAGGCTGGCAGTAGGCTGCTTGCTCACAATTCTTTGTGGATCAAACGACAACTAGTGGACTATGAGATCAAAGCGATGATTGTCCTATAATGTGTGACAACACATCGGCAATTCGATCTCTCAAAATCTGTCATGCACTCCAAAACAAAGCACATTGATGTGAGATATCACTTTCTTAAAGATCATGTTGAAAAAGGTAACATCGGCATGCAATATGTGCCTCAGAGAATCGGGTAGAGACATCTTCACAAAACCACTTGATTCAACCAGGTTTGCATACTTAAGAGCTTGGTATGCTTGACCTCAATCCTTAATCCTTTCTAGCTAAATTCTTTAAGTTATTTCATAAGCTATTCATTAAACTGCCTATGTGATCGGCCGATCTCAACTCGCTGAGTAAATAGACAACCTTGGGTAAGTGTCTATCTCCACATCGGCGATCTTCGATAAAATAGGCGAGACTACGATAATATAGGAAGACTTAAGGGCGCCATACGTACGGTGACTCATCGGGTAATAAATGCGGACTTCAAATTTTATCAAATTCCATTTAGTGGCACAGTCGAGGTATAAAAGGGTAAAATGTACGAGTAACTCTTCACAACTCTCAACAACCGCCATTTTCAACTTTCAAAACCTCTCAAGCTTCAATGTAATCCGGCTCAAATCGTCTCAAACCTCTCAAAATCTCAAGTCTCATACTTAAAATCATCAATGGTAAGGATTTACTACTTTCTTGAGTCATTTAAATCCAGGTTTAGGATCTTGCTTTGACCTAATTTAAGGTTTAAAGCGTCCGCCATTGATGAATGTCTATATTGCGATTGTCGCTTGAATCATGCTTGTTGTGTAAAATGTGTTGTAGAGATTCTGTGGTACTATGTTTTCGGTTTATATCGGTTTGTTTGCTTGAATCGACAAACTCGATCGATATTTGAAAACCCGAGATGATGCTGTTCTTATACTATGCTTTAAATTGTCTATATTTTGGGTTTTGATCGAATAGTACTGTTTATGTTATTATCGCCGATTGCATGACTATCTGTGATTCTTGCATATCTGCCGATTTCTATATATCTGTTCTCACATCTGCCGATCATGTAGGGAAAGTCTAAATCCTCTAAAGCCTTGCCACCACTTCATCTTCCGCCTCTGCAAAGCAAACCAGAGTGCATTGAGTGCCGAGCTCCCAATCAAGATCCTTCCCAGGTCAAGTTATCACCTGGATGACCATAGACCGAGACTCCATCATTTGCACATGCCGGTGATGCCCTTAAAAGATTTGGTGAGTGTGGCCTTCTCCCTGTTCCAACTCAACGACACCCACTACAACTATCTAGGCGAGGAATTCTATACAAGGATGATTCGCCTCCTCCAGCTAATGCCTCGAGCGATCAACTTAAGCTATATCAGGGCTATCGGAGGCACTACATCAAGTTGACCTATAAGGATGTTGGAGAAATCCTTGGGTGTTGAAGGCAAATTGGACTTGACCGATGCCGAATCGGCACTTGCAGGGAAATGATGAGGGTGCGCTGACCAGAGGTTCTCAGAGATGTCCGAAACCTCTTCCCGAAAACCCCTATCATATCGCCATCGCTCGACAAGAGCATCTTATTCAAAAATGGCTCGAGGGCATCTTCACCTCCCAACGGTGATGTGGACCAAGGTGTGGTCCTTCGCAAGCAACTCAATGGGCAAAGATCATCTTTTCAATCTTTGTCAGGCGTTCTTTGAAGTCCAAGCTCACCGTCCATGAAGAGGCCCTTTGTAAGGGTTATCAATGTCATCCTCCGACGTTATGAGGAGATTGATGAGCTGGTCGCTGCGACGACCTCATCAGGTGTCCAACACCTACGTCTTCACGGTCAACAACATCACCCGCTATCGGGATGATATGGCCAAAAGGACAACCAACGCAGTGAGGCTGCTGTGCTATCTTCTTACGCTGCGGCGGCTGCTGGCTGCTGCCTTCTTCTTCTTTGCGCTCACCTCTTGGTGGCCTACTACCCAAGCCGACAAGGGTAAGAGGAAAGTCACCTCTGCCGTGGGTTACCGGGCGAGGAGGAGGAGCCTACACCCATTGGGGCCGAGCCGCTGAACATTTTGACCTCGCGAGGTGGACCATGACCCATATGAGCTCTTGAGCCCCTACCAAAAGCCTAAACACTCTCCTCTCTCACCCCAAAACTCAAAGACCAGAAACACTGCGCTAAGGCGTAGGTGAGAAGGACCCATCAACCTTCCAACGGTGACCTCTCCAAACCCTCTCAACCTATCTCCCATTCCTCCAAACCCAAAACCAAACAAACCACTCCTACCCTTGAGACGAATCATTTGGCCTTCCT
>CM028361.1:26779522-26984522 GCA_016624345.1 Platycodon grandiflorus
TAGACACAAGACCTAAATCACCAATGGCAACCATGAAAATCAAAAACAAAATTCAAGGATTTGTTCAATTGAATTAAATTAAGCAAGGTGTGATTTCTTTTTGTTTCTTGTTTCCCACCGGAGGTGCTGTTCACCAAAGACCTGCAAAAATTTTCATTCAAGCGACAATAGCGGTCCCGCCGGAGCTGTCGCAAGAGAGAGAATTAGAGAAGTGCCAATTATGATAGCGAAGGTTTTGGGAGTGGGACCGAGACGGTGGAAACGCATGCATGCGACGAGGATCCAGAGGGTCTTGTAGTCGCGCAAACGAGCGGAAATGTCGATGGCATAGTCGAAGGACGGAATAGAGTGGGTGTAGGAGGGGTGGTCTATTGGACTGGGTAGTCGTGGAGGGTTCGGACAAAGGTTTTGGGGTCTGTATTAAAGACGAGGTTGACGATGAAGGCATTGTTTTCTAGTGGCGGCGGTGGTGGGGTGGTGGTAAGGTTGTGGGGTACTAGATGAGGAGAGATGAGAGAGAAGTTGGTAGCTTTTGGGAGGAGTATACTCCAGGCCTAACATTGCAGATCTGGCAGTGAAAGCGATGGGCAATGGGTTGGAGATGGCGATGGTGATGCTAAAGAAGGGCAACTGGGTTTATAATTTTTTTTATTGTTTAATTATTTATTAGAGATTTACCATAATACCCTTAAAAAATAGCATGTGCAATGCACATGTTTGACTTAACGGAAATTTACTAACGGCACCCATCAAAAGGACTAGCCGCGTGACTTTTTGGTACTCAAGGGACTGAAGTTTGAAAAAAATTTCTTAATGGACTATTGGTGGAAAAGTTTATAGTCAAGGGACTAATGGTGTAATTAACCCTTAAAAAATATACACTTTATTCTCAATTGCATTATGCTTAAATAATTATTAATTTCTTAATTTTTAATTTTTATGCAATTTATTAAATGTTATTTATAATTGCACATATATTATGGGAATATTGTTTATATATGTTTAAAAATTGTAATTTTTGTGACATGTAAATGTCAGGCCTAGGTAGTAGTGGTGGAGACCATGATGATCGAGGCAAAAGGGTCGTGGACGAGAATAGTTTTGATTAATCTGGTAGGGCAAAGAATCGACGTGTGTTAGCGTCTGCGTGAGCTAGGGCCCCTCCTAGAGATGTCCCACGAAAATATCGACCTGAGCAACTGAATGAGCAGCCGGTCCCACCTGTCATACATCACCCGTCTTTTGTTCAGTGGCACTATCAGCCATCTTTGGTTCTGTTTGAGGTAGGTTTTGATTCGACCTCCTCAATTGGAGATACAGCAACATGGGGTCAAGATTACCCGTACTCTCCTGCTTCGACATTTGAGTATGATCGTATTAATGAGGATCTTATTTGGCAGTTGAAGGATAATAGTGAGATGGGTATTGACTTACTTGATGTTGTCCCTCGTGGTCGTTGCCCTGGCCATAATAGTGAGAGCGTGAGCGGTGATGATTGGAGGTTGAGGGAGCCACAAGACTGAGGGCCCCAAATCATCAACTTATTGCCTGATTTTCTTGGCCATGTCGCACATTCGTTATGGAATGAGATGTTAATAATAACTTTACTATATCTTATTTTTATTTAATTCAAATGATTTGTTATTAAATAGAAATTATATTTTTGTTGATGCTAATATGTATTTTTTTTTCTATGTCTAACATGATAGATTTCCTTTACTGGGAATCCACGGTGGCGATCGAATGCATAAGTAGATTTTGCACAATCGTTTTGCAGAAGATCATTATCGTAAAACGAGCTTGGCACATTCTATGTTTCCAAACTCAACATGCCTTTGATTTCTACTTTTGTGGAAAGATGGTATCCCGAGACCAACAGTTCTATTTTTTTTTTTTGTTTGGGGAGATGACTTAAATTACTTTTGATTAGAGTTGAATATTTGAGTACTTCCCGGAGTTCAGCCCTAGTAATAATGAAGGGTGGACAATGGATAATCCCTACGTAGCTCGTTGGCGCACGACTACGTCGAGAAAGAGGGAGCCCAGGACTATTTTGAATGCATACCGGAAACAACTTGATCAGTATACTGCTAAAAAGGTAAGATAAACATATATTAAGTATTTAAATTTGTTTTGTAACTTATATTTCTTATTAATATATAGTTGTAACTTTTTTTTATTAATATATAATCTTATTTAATTCGAATGATCCTTTTGATTAATACAGGTTATATGGCTTCCGTATCACGAAGATAGACTATCCCGATTAGTCTTGTGACGCCCCGAGTCCGAGATCCGGTGTTGAATCCCAACTCGTTGCGCCAAACAAAAAGAAACAACTAAAGTCCACAGAAGTGAACGAGCTACACAAGCTCAAAACCAAAACTATGCAGCGGAAAACCACAACTAAATAAAATCTGAGTTTCAAAAACTCGAATAACAAAACCATAACTAGAAAACCTCCACGGCCAAACACAAGCCGGAGAACGATACTACTGTAACCCCAACGTTAAACCTCGACGGCTAAATACAAAAGCCAGAGAAACAACAACACTAAATACCCACGAGTTAAGATGCTCGGGAAAATTACAATAATAAACGGCTCGACATCGAGTGTCGGCTCCAAGAGAATACAACAATAAAAAGAGTTACAAAACAATGCTACCCATAAGTAAAGTTTACGTAACTTTATATCAACCATCGTTCTCACTGAACTAAGAAACTAAGAAACATAAGTATAAACAGGCTCCGAAAAGCAACTACCCAATGATCAATCTGCCAGCACCCGCAAGTCTCACCGACATCACTATGTCATCCTTCAATTGCAATCTAAAAGAGTCAACACAATAAGGGTGAGTCTACAAGACCCCGTAAGCCACTATAATGTATTGTATGCTATGAGTATGAATGCAACAGTAAATCAAGACTCTACATGTAACTAGTCTAGGTAGCGATGCCAGCTTACCTGACGTCTCAACTACAAATTGACAAGTCTAGGTAATGAGTCCAACTTAACAATTAATCGACAAGTTGCTACATGCGATTATATGGCATGACATAATGCTCAATAGTAAGAATAACAGGGTGATGACATTTATACCCATACCGAACATATATAATATCACAAGTATACAAGCCACATAAATCACATAGCACTTTGATGTTCACATAAGTGCAACTTAAATAAACCACATCATAAAGGATATTATTTCTCTTTCTTCTAACTTCGCGTTGCTCCTGCAATACACGAGAAAACATATGTGCCTCGATACCCGTGTACGTAGTATCGACGTCCCTGATTAATCCCATCGGGTTCCATATCTGACCAAAGTCATGCGTATTGCTATAACAGTGGGGCTACATCCCACCTGCGGCCAACAGATGAGGGGTGTGTGCAAACCGGTACGGCGACTCAGAGCGATTACGAAACACATTCGTAAAGACTATACATCGTCCCACCATGACTTAACTAAAAATGCCAGCTGGACTCAATGCAATGCACAAGTAGATATTTACTCGTCATTCTCAACAAATCATCATGTGTTCTATTAAATCACATACCAAATTAACTCAATGTGCTTGTAAATACTAAACACAACAATCAATCATCAATGTAGGATGACTGTCCTACAGTCAATCATCAAAGTAGGATGATTGTCCTATCTCATACTAGAATAATCACATCATGTCTGTAATCACTGAACATGTAAACTAAACAAGACAATAGGCAAAGTAGGCCTATAGTACAACTCAACTGTCAAACAGTGTCTGTGATAGCTAGACACATACCTAACCCCAACGTAAGGTAAGCCTACTCGTATTTACAACCATTAATCAACACGAAGCCATTACACTTAACTTAGGATCCTTATAGTATCCTTTAGTCACTCAAGATACTTTATTGAAGAGGCAAATATATAATACCATTAATACTTATTTATACAAGAGCATAGCTCAACTATTCAACGTAACTTGTAGTCAATTACTGTTTGATTAAGTCAACCAAGGTCAAAGCTCTACTAAGTTATAAACCCATCAATTCGTCATCCCACATGGTAGGGAACTAATATATGTCATGTAGCGATTAATACTACCCATTACTCAACTCCGTAGAGTCGATTATACCCATTAATAAAATTATCACATTAATCGACGTTTATTTATTACGTCCTATTCGACTCCGCCAGAGTCAGTCACGACTAGTATATAGTTCGTATAGTTTTTAAATATAAATATACTATCTCATGTCGACTTCGCTAGAGTCATTACCCTTTTTCGAAACATCAGACGAACCATAGTATCGTCCTTAATTAATTACATTAATAGCAATGTTCCATATTTAGTATGTTTACCACTCATAAAAATCTCACAAGTTCATTGTGGGTGCATATGCGATAAAACCTCAATCATTCGATATACTCACACTCAAGAATAACACCCACAATGACTACGATAACTCTAGACAAGAAATCCCAAGGTCGGTACACCATAACAAGCAACCAAGCACGAAAAGAAAGCACGTGGTGTAATCATGTGTACTTACTAGAATATAACACAGTGAAATTTAATTAAATTAACACAAGTCATCGGCGAAATTACAGCCGGAACCCAACTACATAATGTACAAGTACACTTCAACCTCAATGAGCTCCCATTACTCGGAGACGACAACTACAACAACAATAACAACAACCTCTACAAGTCTCTAATATTGAAGTCTATGAAATCAATAACAAATCATTGATTCTTTCTCCAATCATTAACCCAACTTAAGTATGCAACATAGTTTAACCTAACATCATTTGTAGGAATTAATCATATACTTCTCCCAAGAGAATAACACAAAATCATCACTAACACATTTTACATGCTTTACTCTTCCAATTCAACTCATAAACACATAAAACATTATAGTTACTTACCTATTTCCGCAAATCCTTCACAAAATCAAGGGGTTTTAGTAGAAAATGTACTCCCCACGACCTCTTCACCGCTATAGAGTCCAATCGTCGATCCCACCCTCGATCTAGGCTCGAATCAAGCTTTTCATCCTCAAAACTTCACTTTCTCTCTTTAAAACGTGGGAGATGATGAGAGATCCATGATTCCTCAACAAATCATGGAATCTATTTGGCTAGAAATGTTCTCCTTGTTTCCCTCTACGCTACAGCGAAGACGGATCGTCGATCAGACTTCAAACGCCCAAGATATTGCAATTTTATCTCTCAGCTCTCCCTCCTCTCTCTCTTCTTTCTCTCTCTATAACCAGCTGGGTTTGGAGGAAGAAAAATGAGGGAAAATGGATTAGGTTAGCTTATTTAATCCATGGGTAAGTTTTTGGTCCAATTCCGGGCTTGTTTGAGCATTTTAAACCACTTAAAAAAACGTTAAAAACTAAGAAAGAACGAAACCGGGCGAAACAAAGATCGTGGCTATACGAGGGCATAATGCGGCCGCATAGAAGACAGAATGATCACCAATTCTATGCGAGCTAGCCTAGGGCGGCCGCATAAGGCTAAGGCACTGAGCAGTTTTTCTAAAAATGTCTCCGTTTGATCCTGAAATATCCCGAAGTGATCCTAGGTTGATTCTAACATCAAACATAGATCAAAACACAATCAAAACTCAACCAAATCATCCCCCAATGAGGCTTGAATGATGAGAAACATAAGTCTCAATCGAACGCGAGGATAACCACACGAAATGACACACGAATCATCTCAACTTACGGTTTACCGACAAGACTAACATGCTTGCCATTCGAAAGTAAATCCAAACCAAGGCTAGGTCACTTAAACGTGGGGAATATACAAGGTATACAAATGATAATTGATGTCAAGAATAGTCTCGAATGAATACAGAATCAGAGTACAACTCACCACGAGTTAAATCACGTGTTGAACACGGCTTATAATTTAATACGTCACGCTTAACAAGCATGAAATCTAACATTACGAGGATTTTAAGGGTGTTATGAAGTGATTATGAGTTAACTAGGAAGGAAGTTGGGTCAGGGTGTTACAAGTCTGTTTAGTGGTATCATCCACTATAGGACTATTACGGATGCATACATGCCTGAGCGGTGTTTACGATAATTCGGGTATGTTCAGATAATCCCAGCGGCTCCTTAATTCCCTGCCAAGGTATATTTGGGTCTGAACCCAAAGTTATACGTGATAGATCACGATCCATCAAGGAGGTCGTGGGATATGTGGCAAGCCCACTGTATTCAACCCGAATGTTTTTGGTCATCTAGGTGTCGTTTCCCTAGTGACACAATGCGCGGGTATTTGAAGTGGTTTTTGCCCCGATCTCATCTTCGGGTTGTCAGAACTGCTTCCAGTTCTGTCGTTGACGATGAAGCGATTGAACCTAGTCGGATGTCTCCCGAATCTTTTTTTGTTACAACATTTACTCGGGTTTTCAGGTTAGGTAGATTAGGGGGTTTACTGTTTGGTAAAATAGATTAAGGGGATGATCCGTTGAACATAAATAGTTTAAGGGAATTTTTTCATAATTTACCCATTTAAGAAAATACAAATGGAATCTCTTGTATTATTGAAGTTTCATTGGCTAATGGAAAGCACTTTGTGTAACCTTATGCTTGGAGGCCAAGTTAGTTTTTGTGGTCTATTGCCACGCCATGGGGAATGCTTTAGTGTCTATCCCTCGTGTTTGGCTCTATTGCATAAGCACCAATCTTGATAGCATTGGTTAAATTTAAGATGAGCTTGACCTCGCAATTTAGTAACTTGATTTTGTGATTTTGAATTTTTGTTTGTAATAATTGAACAAAAAGTAAGAATAGAGTGAAACCTAGTGGACAAAAGAGAGAAAAAGCCCAAAATTATAAACCAAATTACTAAATCATGCAAGGAGAATATTTTTGTAGATATTTATCGTTTAATTGGATTTTATGCTTAACTATCTTAACAAGTTAAAACTATTTTTGATTGCATTTAATTATCTATGTCTCTGCACATTGTTACAATTTCTCCTTAACAAGCTAAACAAAGACTTGAAACAACCCCAACAAAGATTATTTTTGGAATTTTTTGATTTGAAATTTTTAGGTGGACTTTTTAGTTTTTTTCCCCCTATAATTTAGTGCAAATAAGCAAAAATACAATTTAAAAAAGTTTGATTTTTAAATGCAACTCTTCCTTTTTTGGGTGGGATGGAATACATTGAAAATTTGGAACTTTAAGTAAGAGCTCGTTTGATGCAGCATTTACAAAATACAGTGCTTTAAAAATGCAGTGTTTTAAAAATGCAGGTCTTTCCTTGTAAATAAGTTTGAGATATCACTTCAATACGCAGCTTTTTTTTCCTAACAGTATTTTAAAACCTGCGTTTCGGGAAAAAGCTGAGAATTCCAGCGTTTTACAACGCAGCTGCGTTTTGAAAACGCTATTTTTTCTGCCGCAGTATTGAAACACAATTTTTGCAAATAAGCTGCGTTTTAACCAAAACACTCGACCAAACGGGCTCTAAGACTTGAAGCGATCGCCAAGTTACAATGTTTCTAAATACACTAACTCCTTTTTCTTTTCTTTTCATATATATATATATATATATATATATTTAGAAGCAAATATATATTTAAGAAGCAAATCCTTCCACCATCACTTGACCGCAGAATGGCAAGCGAACGATTCGGTATTTATCTACCTGATTTTTCATGTTTTGTATAGGCGAGAACTAAGGGTACCTCGTAAGGGTGAGTAGATTTTTTCTAAAATTGGACCGAATAAAAAAATTTGACCGAACCAATACTTTTGGTTTGGTTCTGGTTCTAATTTTTAGTAGAATCAATTATTTGGTTCGGTCTAAATTTTAAAAATTATAGATTGGTTTTGGATCGAACCGGACTGGACCAATGAATATTACATATATATAATACAATTATAATATATATATATATTAAAATTAATGTTTAAAAAATATAATTACTATTTTCTAACCTTAACCCAAACTCTAGGTATAAATACTTACTGATATTTCTCTCTGATGTTAACACACAAATACAGACTTGATGTTGTCAAACCTACTTTTTTCTTATTTTAGTTTATATTGCATGAACTGGATTGTAATATATGACTCAAACATTTTTTAATTGTTAAATGATCAATGTATTAACTTTATTTTATTTCTTTTGTGACCTTGTTTGTATATTTAACGTTTATCATTATTAAATGATATTTAATTATTGTATGAAATATTAGATTTTATTGTTTGTTTGCCAGCACAAAAAATTGAAAGAGTTTATTCCCTCAGAGCCGAAAAATGTGCAGGATCGAACCAATTAGAATCGAACAAAAGTATTTATTCTCATACATCTTGGTTTAGTTTTGGTTATGAATTTTTAAAGAATCGGAGTATTGATCCGGTTCTAATTCTCTATTTTTTTTCGGCGTAAAATGGACCAAATCGTACAGTGATCACCCCTAATACATCCTAGCCAGATGGAGCTTAAAGTTTGAGCTTAGTGTGTGAACTCAACTTTTCTTTGTTCGCAAGTTGTTAAAAAGACGTTTGCGCGTATTCTGATTCAGCAAACGCGATATCAAGTTTAGTTGATTCGAGCTTGAGCTAAATGGTGACCAACTTAGTTGTGCAATGCATATACATATAAAAAATAACACTCCCTCAATTCGTAAATTATCGTTATATTTGATTTTTTTAGTCAAATAAGATGTTTTTCAAATATAAATTTAACGTATATTTTCTTAGTTTTTTCAAAATTTTGAAACACGTAAGGAACGGAGGGAATATATAAATATCAAATTTAATTAGAAATTTATATTATTTTGTGGAGAAACGAGCTAATCATTTTCATAAATAGAGTTCATCAAACAAACAAGTCAGCCTTGTACGAATCTAGAAATTAAGTGGATGTAAATCTAAATTTAAACTTGAACAACACCTCAAGCTTTCTTAAACTCAAGCTTACTGGAGTAAAACTTCAAACCGTTTGATTCATGAAACAGCCCTAGCAAAACCACATTTCTCTATGAGCAGGACATCAAATAAGACATCAACTAGGAGTTGTAATCAGAAAGTTGAGAACTCTTGTTTTTCACAAACATTGCATAATCAATTTTCAAATCTGGGGCCGGTAAATGTATGAACTTGATCGATCACCTCTACGTATTTTTTTGGTGTGGTTGTTTTGTACAAAATCCAAAGACGAGAAAACATTGGAAAAGACGGACAAAGTCCAAGAAATATCGTTGACCTTCATTCACTTCATATACCGTATCCATTTGAGGAGACTACTTTACTTACCTGCTGAATTTATCCATTGTACCAAAACCAACAACAGCAACAAATACTCGTTCTAATTTCTAAATCAGTCCCCAAGACCGTGTTCTTTTCTTTATTCCCCCGTTGATACTTTCCAACTCAGACTTTTCTCTCTCTCTGGGCCGTTTCTTGCATCAACTTTCAAGTTTCCACAACCCTTCTTCAGTCTTGTTATTCTTTTTCCCTTGTACGAAGTGCTGGTTTCAAAGCTGCTCAGGTATGGAAAATTTTGTGGGTCTTTACTAGTTTTGAGTTAAAAAATTGTTATTTGCTTTTATTCTGTTCTGTTATTGGTACGCGATCTTGGTTCCTGCATTAATTGTAGTACAGTAATTGTTTTTGGTGGGTTTTCTTTGATGGGTTTTGCTTAAATTAAACGAAATCAATTTCAGTTTTGTGATTGATGGGTTGCTTATAGTTGATCATGCTTAGCTTTATGCTGGTTTCTGGGTTTGAAATTCTTTTTCCACCCTGTAATCGCTGTTTTTTTTTTCTTTTTCTTAATTGGAATGTTTATTGTGCGGGGTTTCCTGTAAAATATGTAGAGTTCCTCTTGATCCTAGTGATGGATGGGTATGGTCAAGATTCGTGGGTGTTTTACTCAAAACTCAAATGTAGAAATGGTTGATTTTCGAGATACTTGATCTAGGGCGTGAGTTTTTTGTTTTTTTTTGCCTTCATTTACTTTTTCAATTCTGTATCATGGTCACTCATCACTAGTATGTTTGTCCTCTGACATGATTTTTTTGAGGGTTTACATTGACAAGTTAATTATGAGAGTGTTTCATTCGTAAATGGGTAGTGATGGCTCTAGAAGAATGCCTTTAATTGAGAAAGCACCCAGTGGTTCCAAATTTATTGACTCTTGTAATTAGATTGCCTTCTCTGTTGTGCTCTAAGCTAGAAAAGATTAATGCCATTGCCAAGTTCGGTTGATGCATTATGAGAAAATTAACTTGTCAGCTCTCCTTAAAAGGAAAGATTGGGAATGACATGGAAAATTAAAGTTTTATCTCAGGCTTTCTTCGTGTTTTCTTTGTCATTCTGTTTTTTATTTTATTTTTTAAATTTTCTAGAGATCAAACAAGATGTCTTGGATTCATATGCTTTTTTCCCTCCTCTACCAATTCTCAAAAACCTAAGGGAGCCTTGATTTTATGTATATTAGGTTTCTGATTTGGCTTAGTCATTTTAAGGATAATACAATTGTACTTATGTTTAATATTTTTGTTGTTACTCTTAAATTTTTATGTCATATATATTCTATGCACTACATCCTTTTGTCTTAATCAGAAGAATGACCATATTTACCTCTATGATCATAGGTATCCTACAGAGTTCCCCTGCAAGATGTTGTCATTGCTTGAAATTGAATAATGGCTCATAAAGCGGATTTAGTTATCATTGGGATCTCTGTTGGTGTGGCTGTTGGCATTCTTATAGCAACACTTGCATTTTTTGGCATACGATGGTATAAAAGACGTGCTCATCTTCGAAGATGTGCAAATGATCGCTCTCTATCGAATCTTCCTATACGCACAAATGGCCTAGATACGAGTCTTAGCTCAAGTGTATCCCTCTCAAATCCAGTAACAGTTAAGATATCAAATTACCCTGTAAAAGTTTCTCCGAAGTCTCGTTGGAGTAACAATGGTAAAGAGCGGTTTGCTTCGCCATCTGGCATACCAAGATACCCTTACAAGTATGTGGTTTCTTAAGCTTTTAAATTATTTTTGTAGATATTAGATCTTATGTACGATTTCCACCGCTGAAACTATAACCTATATAAACTACATTAAAAGAACCATGAACCATGGGTTTCATAATTTGTGTGAGCAACTCCATATCGGATCTTCATTTCAAATATGGTCAAATTGACTTTGAAAAGTCAGAAGTGACTGTTTTTTCTAATCATGTCACTCTTGGATATTACTACTTTCTTTCCATTAAAAGAGGGCACTTTAAAAAGTCAAGAATTTTAAGGATAAATTTGATTTGTCATATTTACTCTCTTAAGCATAAACGTAGTTCTATTAATTCTAAGCCTAACTTGATAAGATATTTTGGAAACTAAAAATATTTAGCTTAGTTTTTCAAATGGTCATTAAATGGAACATTCCAATTTATTGGAATGGAGGAGTAGCAAGTAAAGAGATATGAAATGGTCTAACCTCACACACTTTTCACTTTCAGGGACATTCAGAAAGCTACAGAAAATTTTACGACTATATTAGGACAAGGGTCTTTTGGTCCTGTGTATAAAGCTAAAATGCCAGCTGGTGAAGTGGTGGCTGTAAAGGTTCTTGCTTCAGATTCCAAACAAGGGGAGAAGGAGTTCCAAACCGAGGTGACCGCTAATCCAAGGGCTCACTCATAAGAAATCAAATGTTCAGCTATCTGGCTAGAAAATATAATTGGAAAAAAGGTCCCGTTATGATACACATTGTGGCATGTCTTTTGACAGGTGTCTCTGCTAGGTAGACTGCATCACCGGAATTTGGTGAATTTAGTTGGATATTGTGTAGACAAAGGCCAGCACATGTTAATATACGAGTACATGAGCAATGGAAGCTTGGCTAACTCCCTATATAGTAAGTTTTAGATTCTACTTATTTATTCATGAGCAATGGAAGCTTGGCCAACTCCCTATATAGTAAGTTTAGATTCTACTTATTTATTCGTAATTGAGATTGCTTTCCTCATGGAGTAATAAACGGGTAGATATTCGATTCATGTGGAAATATTATATTTGAATAAAATTGCATGAAATCTTATAGGTGGGTATAATGTTACAGTTCTGATTTCAGAACTGATGATATAACTGCATGAATGTAGTTCATTTGTTCTTTGCATCTTGATTTCAAACTGAATTAGAAAATCATCCTGCTGTGGACACACTTAGATGAAGAGAAACAGACCCTGAGTTGGAATGAAAGGCTGCAAATTGCCCTTGACATATCACATGGGATCGAATATCTTCATGATGGGGTATGCCAACATGTGTAATATTTGCAATTTATTTACTTGGTATTCTTTTTTCCTCTTGGTCTCTTACATCTTTAATTCTTGCAACAGGCAGTTCCACCTGTTATACATCGAGATTTGAAGTCTGCAAATATCTTGCTCGACCATTTGATGAGAGCAAAGGTATACGCCCCACTTATGAATAATTCACATTTGTAAATTGATGCCATTCCATTAGTTATCATAATGACCTTTTTATCACCTAGCCGTGTTTCAATTAATTTCAGAAGGTAGTATTGTTTTTGTAATTCATAGGTAACTACACACTTATTTGAATTGGTGATTAATTGTCTGTCATGTCTGCTTGCCATTATGTTTTTTTTTAAATCATCGAAGTAGGTTGCCGATTTTGGTTTGTCAAAGGAAGAGGTTTTTGATGGCCGGAATTCAGGCCTTAAAGGTACATACGGCTACATCGACCCAGAATACATATCCACAAACACGTTCACGATGAAGAGCGACATCTATAGTTTCGGGATTATCCTCTTTGAACTCATTACAGCCATTCACCCTCATCAAAATTTGATGGAATATGTCAATCTTGTAAGTTTGTCTACCAGAATTTTATGTTGTGAGACACTGCAAATGCTATTTATATACCCCAAAATTTAATCCGCTGGTTTATCGCATTGTTTAGGCTTCTATGAGTTCAGATGGTGTGGATGAAATACTTGACACACGACTTGTTGGAGAGTGTAACCCTGAAGACGTGAGGAGCCTGGCTCGCATTGCTCACAAATGCTTGCATAAGACACCCAGAAAACGCCCTTCAATTGGAGAAGTTTCACAGGCTATTATCAAGATAAAACAGAGGCGCCTTGTCAAAGAAGATAGCACCATGTCTTTTGCAGGAGATGAGTTCTCAGGTGTAGTGAACTGTATAGAGTTGCAGCAAAATGAATTGAGAAAAATGACCAGCATATCTGAGGGCTAAGTGGGCAAATGAAAGAAAGTGTTCTTTAATTTCCTTTTTTTTTTTTTTTTTTCATTTTCCTTTTTGCGGCACCTGTAGCATTGCTTGAGTAATGCTGACAAGAGTGCAGTATATACAAGACAGAGAAATTAATCATTAACAGCATGCGCAAAAGTATATTTTGATTTTTTAAGTGTACCCTTTGAGAAGAAATATGTACTTAGAGGTTCTCATCTCAACTCCCCTTAAGATTAACTTCAAAATCAACATTCACTGAACAGCAAACAGGAAGTGGAAAATATGAAGAAAAATAGCTAAATTCTCAACTCAATCAGCTGATAACAAAAACTTGCATCATCTGACAAAAAGTTGGAAAATCTACGCAGTGAAAAGAAAAGGCTAATTTATGAAATAAACCTACCTACAATCTCTACAAGATAAAGTTCTCTTCTTTATTATTGCTTGTATCGGAGCTTGAGCTATCAAAACTGGCATGAAGTCCCGAGCCTCTGTCTTTGCCTTGAACTTGAACACCCTGACTTGCGATTGATGAAAGCTGGGTGCAGAAGCTTATGAAAATTCTCAAGAAACAGCACCCATTCCTCTTCGGTCATGTCTGCCAGCTTCACAAAATTCGTACTCGCAGGCAACTGCTCATTCACACTCCTGTTCCCAGATGAAGGACCAGCCATGTATGTTCCATTCAGTGTTCTGGCCTGGTGCCTCCAACTCTTCTCACCAAGACTGACAGTCCTCAGTGACATGGACAGCCTAGAAATAGCTGGGACATGCCCCTGCACAAGCCTAAAATCCTCTTCCTCCATCTCAAAACTCTCCACTAGTTCAGAAAGCCCAAAACGGAAACAGGATTTGCTTTCAAATTTCCATTTCATATTAGGCTTAAGATCCCGTTCCTCCTCGCATTCCATGGCAAACTGAAACTCCTCGCTGTTCCTTGCTTTAGGTGAAGGAGACCAAGTCTTGTTTTCCTCCAATAGCTTCCTTGCCTGGATACATATGATCTCAAGCTCGCTTGGCTCCTCATCATGGCCATGAAACTCCCTAGTCATCATCTCACCAATCTCAGCAAGGCATAAACCAAAAGAGGCAGCCTCCTTGAGGAATATTGTGCAAAGAACCAGAATGCGGAGGCATGCCTCTCGAATCATAGGAAGCTCCCTTCGTAGCATCTCAGAATCACTAACGGGATCAAGATGATATATATACTCAAGTTCATCATCCGTAAAAGGTATTGATGCCTGTGGCCAGTGGATCCACTCAAAATACGGATCCTCCAAGCTCTCAGGAAGACAGAGACCATGGTCAATTGGGACAAGCTCTACCTGACCAAAGCTCTCTACCCCATCAAGCTTTCTTACCAAAAGATTTCCCGCATGCCTATCTGTGTTCAAAATACGAACATCTAATATCCCAATCCTGTGCACAGCCTGAACAGGGAAGCTTGAAGTCCCATAATCACTGGCATCAAAATCATGTGGAATGAACTGCTGAAAAGATGCAATCTTGCTTACCTTCATCTTGTCCTGTAGCTTGTTCCCACTAACCCCATCGTTTACATTAAAAATTGAGTGTGCAATCTTCACGAGGGCAGTATGGGGAACTTTGGCAAAATGATTGTGGTCAAGAAGATATGCAGCAACCTCTCTACAACCTGTCTCCCCAACCCGAACTGACCTTTTTAAACCTGGTTGTCCAAGTGTTTTGCCTATGAAACCTTTTGGGTTGTTTGGTGCAAAAGGCTCCTCATCTGTTGGCTTCACGATAGCAACATTTTCACTATTGCAGTTTCTGAAATAGTAAGCACCTCCAAGCCCACTAGGGATAGGCAAAGGATCGATACCGATCTCTATTGCCTTTACAATGTCATGTACCAGTTGTTTGGTCATGCCAAGGTAAGTCATTGACCCTAAAATCTCAACTGGACCACTCTGATCATCCTCATGAAGATCGTTACCAACTGGAGAGAGACATGGACTAGACGAGCTTCTGTGCAAAATTTTCCGCGTAAGAAGAATAGGAGAGTCATTTCTTACGGTGCTCAGATCATTCTCCAACACTACATCCCCATATACCAGCAAGCTCTCCTCTGTAGGCACATTGAAGGCAACCTGCAATCTCCTTTTGACTGTATGGACATTTTCACTCCCATCTAACTCTATACCTAGCACAGAACCAGTCTCAGTTTGTACAAAAACACGCCTTTTCCTTGGATGCTTTCCGTCCATTCTTTTATTCCCACGGTACTCATCACCTAGGGGTATTCTGTGTGGAGCGAATGCCATCCAGGTCCGTGCAGGCTGGTAAAAATCAGGAGACATTGAAAGTCGCAGTAAAATTGTTACTCCAATGCTGGCGGCAGAGGCAGCGCCAGCAGAGAGTTTCTCTCAGGCAGACGCCAAACTCACACGCCAGCACCAACTGAAAAAGGAAAGAGTTTCTGGTCTGAGCAAACATATCAACTCTCGACCAGTTAATCTGCCTTCAAGCGTCTCACATTGCAACAAATACAACTGCAATGCAAACTGCAGAATGTATCCAGTCCTCACATTGGATAAGCAACCTGATAATGGTATACTCACGAGAAGATTAAAAGTCAATAAAAGTGATTTAGCACAAAATAACAATTGCAAAGAAAATAGTTTGACAACTTGGGGACATTGTTAAGCAGAAAAAGATCCCAATGAAAAGAGTAATTCAACTTAGAAACTGATAACCACAATTGCCAAGGGAATGAGAAAATTATAGAACAATTGTCTTCAACAACCAACTTCATGAGATCATATATGATATATTTGTAGAAACCAATCAAAAACAATCATACTATGTCCTCTAGGTGATTTATTCATGAAGAGGTGACTTTCACAATCAAGAGACAGGAAGGAAGCTCCCTTAGTCACGTATGGAAGTGTCATACAACTCCAAGTGTATAATAAAGTCATGCCAATGGATGACATAAAGCCTGAAATCTATTCGTGAACTCGTTGACAACTGTCTGTGACGTAAATTCCTAGTAACCAAAGCAACAGCACATGAATACTTTGTGATAAAACACCAAGTACAGTTTAAATCCAACCTGTTTTAAGATATTATAGCCAATACCAAGCCAGTTAATAATCCTCAATGAATATTAACAAGGGACATGTGAGACGTATTAGCAGTTTGCTAATAGCTAAAAATGCTTGAACATATGTAGATCCATCAATTCAGTACAAGATATTTCCCAATAGACTACTCCCATCATAATCACCCACCAAGCGGAGCTCATGTAGCATAGGCCTGAGGTTGTTGATTTCTAACCATATCTACACAAATCCTCTACCTGGTTCAGCTTTTGCAGCCATCTCGCAAGGCCTGATCTTCAGCTTATTATTTAGTGTGTATAAAAGCATGTATGCATTCCCTTCCATCAAATGACAAGTAAATAATCAAGAGAGTACCATTTCTTTCCACATCTTTTATTCATTTTCTTTTTACCCCTTATTTATATAGGAAAGAAATGCAAGTTACTAATGAAAATTACCTAACTTTTATTTCAGAAAGCACTTAGGTTCCAGTCACACTTTTCACATGTTTCATTTTTCTATATGTTCCAAACCGAAGTATCAAATTTACAAAACAAAAGAGAAGAGTTAGAATTCCAACATCACTCAAACCTACCAAATACCAGGCTCCAAGATATCATTACCGCCTCTGTTACTTTACAAAATCTCAATCAGCGTCTCATCTAGACTTTGTCATATGAGTAGGCGAACCAATAAATTAATCCTTGTAGTGCTATCCAAATTAATATTTCCAACATGCGAACTATAGAAAAATCAAAATCAATTTCCTTTGCACACAATTGTGTGAAAAATCATGAATGATCAGTGATCATACACCAATCTTTTTTATATGAAAATAATCATGAATGATCTAAGTGTCCATCATACATCATTCTTGCCGTTAACAACCAACCAGTTGTCACGACTTCAATATAACAGACGATTTTGAGGTACCATTCTCGGATAGAAGTTTCACTATGTATATCACTTCCTAAACACATAAATGTGACAAATCATAAATTGGATTAATAAAATGGGCACTGATCATGAAAATTTCAAACAAATTTGTGACTAAATGTTGAAACTAGTGATTGAGAAGTGATCAGGAGGATTTAGTAAAAGGAATCAACTTACAGATTGGATGATCCGGTGAGGACGACGGACCCGTACGGCTGGCCACCGCCGACCAACGAAGCAGAGAATAGAGACACCGTCAATTTGGGATCTGATAGGCCCGTTCCAGAGTCTGAAGTGTGTGTATGTGTGTAAATGTACCATCCGATTTGAGATTCTCTAACACCATTACAAGGGAAGCGCGAGGGCTTGACCGTCAATATCTACGGGATCCGATTCCATACAATTACCCTTGGCGCCATATACTGACGTGTGGGACCCACAATCAAGTGCTGATTCCTGAAGACGCGTTGGTGGTGTTTGATGGTGAAAGCTGATTGGGGAGGTGTATAAGGTGAGAATGCAGTAAACTGCAGGTGACTGAAACTTTGGATTTCATAGCGGTTCCATCACGGATGTCGGGATGGGGGTCACTGAGGTTTACGTGGCGAATGGACAGTGCTCTTTTGGCGGCAGACAATATAAAGCCCCCATCCCAAACACCTTAACACCCAAATCTGGCAAATAGTTTGTATGGCAGATTAAAGTCCAAAATATGAAAATAAACTCCAAAGTATCCAACTAACCACGTAATGGTACACATAATAAAATATTTTCGACCTGAGTATACAATGTTACTAATTATTCCAACATTCTTTAAAAAACTCACGTTAAAATGCACGTGATCTTTCACGTGCTGGACATTTTCGTGATTTTCACTTTGAGAGTTAAGTCGATGGAGTTTGGGTAATATCATTAAAACAAGGGGGTCTTGTAAAAAATTTCATACACAACCTTCTCTTCTTCCCCGGTAACACATTTCTTCCCCCTTTCTCTCTCTAAACGATCCAATGTCGGCGACAATGGAGGAGAGATAACCTGCCAAATCCCCTCTATTTCCCCCTTAATAACAGCCCTCACCCTCGCTTTCTTTCTTTCTTTCTCTCTCTCTCTCTCTCTCTCTCTCTCTCTCTCTCTCTCTCTCTCTCTCTCTCTCACACACACACACACACACACGAATAAAACCACTCTCTATAATTTCCCTCACCCCCATTGGACATCATTGACCAGTAAATCTAGTTACCTCCATCGTGTAATTGGTCGGCAATCTGTACACCCGGGTACACAGTAGCATCCATCACTGTTACATATCTCAATTCGTATAAAACAACGTCCTCACAGTAAAATTTTATTTTTGAATCGTTTTCTCTGCGGCCGACGCCTTTGTTCCCCGACGATCACAAAACAGAATCTCCGTTATGCATATTCCATAATATCAATCACAAAACAGAAAATATAGTCAACTCCGTTAATTCAACGTTGATTCTCGTTCGTCTCTCAATTGCTTTTAAAACCCCTTGATTTTTCAAAGTTTAACTGATAAATTCAAATTCCCCAATCTCAAAGCTCTAAAACGAAAGTTTAGTACTCAGTACAAAACAACTATTGGTGCAGATTTCTTGGCTAAGGAAGTCCAGTTTAAGGATAGGCTTTCACCTTGCAGGTCAGCGTGTGTGATGATCTTTGCTTGATTTTTGTTTTATTGTATTGTGTATGTTGTGCTTATTGGTTCCTCTGTTTAAGGGTGTTAATTGTTCTGTTACATGCAACTGTGGATTGTTAGATTTCTAAGAACAGTGGCAATTAAGAGGTTGGATAAGGAAGACAAGGAGCGTTCAAAGGCATTTTGTAGGGAATTAATGATTGCAAGCTCAGATTTAACATCTAATTTTGTTAATGGATAAAGAGAAGAGAGAGAAAAAGAAGTTTGAGAGAGAGAGAGAGAGAGAGAGAGAGAGAGAGAGAGAGAGAGAGAGAGAGAGAGAGAGAGTGGTAATGGTGTTGGCAAGGGGCCAAACTGGGATCTCAATATCCCAAGGACGGAAATGACTAAAATGTCCTGCATGTGTCATGCCCATGTTAACATCCGTTAAAGTTTCTAACACCCATCACGACAAGGGGCCAAACTGGAATAATTAATAACATTGTATACCCAAGTGAAAAATATTTTATTCTGGGTACCATTATGAAATTGGGTGGATGCTTTGGGGAGTTTTTCATATTTTGGCCCAGATTAAAATATCATTTGCAACTTTTAATTTTTCGTAAGTGTTTAACGCAGCCTCAAAGCTAAATGCCATCCCGGTAAAATTAACTTGCCATTGTCTTTTATATATAGAAAATATTCAACTTAAAACGCTCACTTTCATTTGCTTTGAATGTGTATATATTTGACATATTTTGTGTTAAATTTATTATTTTTTTTGCTTAGTTATTTGTTTCTAATTATGTGTATGTTTTTGACATATTTTGTGTTAAATATTTTTTTTGCCTTATTATTGTGTTATAATGTACATTTTTACAAAAAAAAAAATAATAAAAATTAGATGGACATGCTATTGGGCCTTGTGCATGTCCTCTTTGAACATGCGCCTGGTCGTGCCCATGTACCCTTGTTCCCCTTGAATTTGTAATTTTTTTAAAAATTGCACATATCCCCTTGAATTTGTTAATTTTGTTAATTTTTTTATTTCGGTATAGTACAAATTTCTATTAAGTTAAACAATTTAACGAAATTAACAAACTCAAGGGGGTTATAGTGCAATTTTTTAAAATTTTTACAAATTCAGTGGGTAAAAGTACAACAATTGAAAAATAAAAAACAAGGGGACATGCGCATGGGCTAGGCGCAAGTCCAATTGAAAATGCGCATGAGCCAGACATATATTCAAGAGGACATGCGCAAGGTCCAGGCGCATGTCCCTCCGAATTTATTATTATTATTTTTTACAAAAATATACATTATAACACAATAATAACAACAACAAAAATTAAATTTAACACAAAATATGTCGAAAACATACACATTCGAAACAAATAAAAGTGAGAGTTTTAAATTACAAATTTTTTATATATAAAAGACGAAGACAAGTTAGTAACTTTGCTGGGAGGGGGTTGTATTTAGCGTACAGGGAAGGCCGCGTTTAGCACCTCCCTAATTTTTTTTTTCCCATGAAAATAAAAATAAGAAAGAATCCACGAGGAGGAAGTTGTATGTTGTTGATTGTGTATGATCAATAAGATGGAAAAGAAGAATGTAAGGAGGAAACTTCAGAGAGAAATTAGTAATACGGCCGCTAAAAAAAATAATTTTTTTTTGTCAAATTTTTCTCTTTGATATGTCTCAAAAAAAAAAAAATAGTCTTATTTTTTAAAAAAAATACTGTGAACTTTGTAATATTTATAATGCAACTAGAAAAGATACAAACAAGGTAAAACTAATTTTAAATAGTTTGAGTTGTCAAATGAAATTATTTTTTTCAAGTGAAGGAAGTATTACTTGTGAATTTGTTTCTACTTCGTTTAACAAGGCAGCTATATTAAAAAACTTTATAATCATAATTTGTTATTTTTTTTCTTCAAATTCTTCCGATGAAAATCTTGGATATGAACAAAGCCCAACTTGTTGCAACGAGGAATTATGGTCTTATTCAAAATTTCTAGGAATTATTGTGGATTAGTACCTTTTATAAGATTTTTAACCGTTTTAGTCCACTATAATTATTTTCAACCGTTTAAATTCATTTTAAGTGTTAAATTGACCAATTACTATTTCAAAACTGCCACCACCGTAACAACTTAAAACACGTTTTAAGCAATTTATTTCTTGATTTACTACTCTAAATCTCGACTTTCTTTCCATTGTAATTTCTTACCCTTATTAAATATCTTTAAATTTAAATATCATTAATTAAATTTCAAGTTCATTGTGTACAAGTTAAGTATTATGTGCATTAGTACTGTTTTGTGCATCACAATGCATCAATTTGTGCATCGCGATGATTTAATTTTGGAATGGGCATGACGGCCAAAATTATGGGCGTGGCACTCATTTTGTAGTGTTAAGGAAATTTCATGCATCGCGATGCACAAAAACAGTACTTTATTAGTACAATTTTATGCATCGCGATGCACACTTTTTGTGCATCGCGATGCACACTTTTTGTGCATCGCAATTGTAATGTTGTGCATCGCGATGTGTTGCGATGCATCATTTTTGGTTTGCGATGTGATGTATAACGTGCTGTTTCATACTCCCTCCGTCCCTAAATTATTGTCTGGGTTGACCCGGCACACGGATTAAGAAAACTCAATTGACTTGATTATTAATATTGGAATAGTATTGAAAAAGTGTGTTGTTTCCTTTAATGCCCATGTGTATGTGGCCCATAATTAAAGTAGGAAGAAAAAGTAAGGGTAAAATAGTAAAAGTGATGTTCTAAAAAGGAAAGTTTCAAACAAG
Source organism: Platycodon grandiflorus (assembly GCA_016624345.1). Lineage (NCBI taxonomy): Eukaryota > Viridiplantae > Streptophyta > Magnoliopsida > Asterales > Campanulaceae > Platycodon > Platycodon grandiflorus. The sequence continues at coordinate 26,801,244 of CM028361.1, forward strand.
ACAATTATTTTGGGACGGACGAAAAAGGAAAGGAAGACAATAATTTAGGGACGGAGGGAGTATTTTTTAAGGGCACAGATGAAATTTTTCTGTTAGAAAAATCAATTACAATAATTTGAAAATAAAAAATTACAGAATCTAAAAATCGGCAAAACTACAAAATAAAAAGGATGAAACTGTTCTGGAATAATTTCTCCATACGATCCGAGGCCTGAGTAACACACAGTGTCCTCCTTAAAACAAATTCATCCCCTCACCGTTAATGTGTTCACTGCTAGAAAAACAGTCATTACTTGCGAAATTTTCCATAGGTAATTTCATATTTTCGTCGGTAATTATTTTATACCAACGGAATTCTCCGTCGGTATTCCGTCGATGACTGAGTGACGGTAATTAGCGACAGATCACTTACCGTAGGTAATTACCGACGGAATATTCCGTGGGTGATCATCTACGGAAAATTCCGTAGGTAATCACCTACGAAAATTCCGTGGGTGTTTACCCACGGTAAGTAATTTCGTAGGTAATAAGTTCCATCGGTAAAATTATAAAAAAAAATTAAAAAAATAAATTTACCTACGGTACGTTCCGTTGGTAAAATTATAAAAAATAAAAAAATAAATAATAAAAAAAGATTACTGAAATTTTTTTGGTACCTAATTGATCAATTTGTAACAATTCAAAAGTTTCATAAATTCAAACACAACTAACAATTCAAATACAAATTATTCAAACAACAATTCAAAAGTTTCACAAATTCAAACACAAGTAACAATTCAAATACAAATTAAAAGTTACAATAAACTAAAAGAAAAATAATTTTAAATGTCTCGAAATAAGTTGCGAACAAGTGATTCAGGGGAGGGGGTTTGACTTTGGTGGGTCTGTTGTTACAAGAGTTGTTGGACTTGTGCCTGCAACTGCGCCATGGTTTGTTGACGCTGATTCTCTCTTTCTTCCATCTCCGCTATACGCCAATTCTCCCTTTACTGCATATCCACCAAGGCCTACTGCGTCTAAGTCAATTCTCTTTGTAAATTGGCCACAGTTGGTTTAGGCTCTGAGGGATGCGATCGAGCCGTGGACGGAGAATCAATATCAACAAAGGCTATGGATGGTATGATCACAGTTGCACCATGGTCTCCTAACTCGTATATCCTCTCTCTCCTCTTCTTTCGCCTAGGGGTGTTCATCGGTTCGGTTTTCGGATTGTTCGGGTTGTTCGGTTCGGTTTGTTCGATTTTTATTATTTCAACCTTAAAACCAAAAACCAAACCAAACCAAATAAAAAACCAAGAAACCAAACCAAATTCGAATTCGGTTTTCGGTTTGGTTCGGTTCGGTTTTCGGTTTAAACCAAACAAATGTTAAAAATACAATTCAATTCAAAGTTTAAATATTTATCATTTGAAAAACATCCAAAACAAATATTAAAACTTTAACAAAATTACATAATATCCCTAAAAAACTAAGATTACATATACTTAGTCACTCGAACGTGAAAGAAGTCTTGGATTCCACACATTAGTTGTCTCTCTTGTCACTAAACATCCACAAAATTTGTTTGAGTTGTCACTTGTGTTATTTCTACGATTCATTACAAGAACATTTAAATAAACCAAGAAATGTAAAAAAATATATTGAAAAAGAAACAATGAATTACATTGTTCAAACTTTATATAACTAATAATTATTTATATAACTAATAATAATATATTTAATTTTATTATATTTTTTTAATTCGGTTTTCGGTTTGGTTTTCGGTTTGAAAGGCAAAACCAAAAACCAAACCAAAAACCATATTAGAATTCGGTTTTGCCAACCAAACCAAACCAAAAACCAAATTTGAATTCGGTTTCGGGTTGTTCGGTTCGGATGATTGGTTTTTCGGTTTGGTTTTCGGATGAAACCAAATACTGAACACCCCTACTTTCGCCCATTTGAGGCCACATCACACCATAAAGGAGGGCTCCACACAATATTTGAGACCGAACTCTCTGTCCGAACCTTGGTCTTATATTCATTCTGTAATAATAAAAAAAGAACAATATTAAAACTCTATGCATATTTAATTTAAAAGTTACAACAACATTAAGCATTTTAATACTTACATATACCGCCTCAGCCTTTTCATCAACCCACTGAACGGGTTCATTGGGACCAGTCACACTCATGTGGGTGCTCACAAATACATCTGGATACTTGATGTGGGGACCATATTTTTGTATCTACACAATCATAATTATTATTAGTTGAATATATCTAATTAAATTATTATAAGAAATGTAAGAAGCATAATTATAAATTATAACCTAGATTTCATATAGCATAACATAATTACCTAAGTAATTTAAACACAAGTATAATAAAAAAGAAACATGCCCTACCCACCCAACCTAATTTGAACACAAGCACAAAGAAAAACATTCAAATTCTTTGAATTTAAAATATTAACAGTAACCAAGAGACCCCATCCCCTTCCCAGCCCTAATGAAAGCTACACATGTTTTCAACATATCCAAAAACGACCACAACATGTCCTAACGAACAACTATACATCGACTATAACAATAACAACTAAACTATCTCGACGGCTGTAACCCAAGCCGGAGATCTAGCTACAATAAACCACACCTCACCGATCTAAAACATGGAGTCAAATAACAAGTATAAAAACAACTTAAACAAAACTAAAATCATGGATTTCATAGTCAACATGATTACCAAACTAATTTAAACGCAAGTATACTAAAGCTTTGAACATTAAATTTACATTAACTTATTTGAATGTTCATACTAATACGCCCACCCAGCCAACCTTATATCGACTATAAAACCACACACCTCATCGAGCTAAAACATGGAGTCAAATAACAAGTATAAAAACACTTAAACAAAACTAAAACCATGAATTTCATAGCATCAACATGGTTACCCAACAAATTTAAACACAAGTATACTAAAGAAATAGTAAATTTACACTTTAACCCCTTTATTTGAATATTCACACTAATACCCCAACCCACCCAACCTTGCATCGACTATAAAACCCACACACCTCAACGAGCTAAATAACTTGGAGTCAAATAATAAGTATAAAAATAATTTAAATAAAACTAAAATCATGGATTTCATAGCATCAACATGGTTACCCAACTAATTTAAACACAAGTATACTAAAGGAACAATAAATTTACACTTTAATCCCTTTATTTGAATGTTCACACTAATACCCCAACCCACCCAACCTTACATCGACTATAAAACCCACACACCTCAACGAGCTAACTAACTTACTGTCAAATAACAATATAAAAACAACTTAAATAAAACTAAAACCATAGATTTCATAGCATCAACATGGTTACCGAACTAATTTAAACACAAGTATACTAAAGGAACAATAAATTTACAATTTAATCCCTTTATTTGAATGTTCACACTAATACCCCAACCCACCTAACCTTACATCGACTATAAAATTCACACACCTCAACGAGCTAAATAACTTACTGTCAAATAACAAGTATAAAAACAACTTAAATGAAACTAAAACCATAGATTTTATAGTATCAACATGGTTACCCAACTAATTTAAACACAAGTATACTAAAGGAACAGTAAATTCACACTTTAACCCCTTTATTTAAATGTTCACACTAATACCCCAACCCACCCAACCTTACATCGACTATAAAACCCACACACCTCAACGAGCTAAATAACTTACTGTCAAATAACAAGTATAAAAACAAATTAAATAAAACTAAAATCATAGATTTCATAGCATCAACATGGTTACCCAACAAATTTAAACACAAGTATACTAAAAGGAACAATAAATTTACACTTTAATCCCTTTATTTGAATGTTCACACTAATACCCCAACCCACCCAACCTTACATCGACTATAAAATCCACACACCTTAACGAGCTAAATAACTTAATGTCCAATAACAAGTATAAAAACAACTTAAATAAAACTAAAATCATGAATTTCATAGCATCAACATGGTTACCTAACTAATTTAAACACAAGTATACTAAAGGAACAATAAATTTACACTTTAACCCCTTTATTTGAATGTTCACACTAATACCCCAACCCCACCCAACCTTACATCGACTATAAAACTCACACACCTCAACGAGCTAAATAACTTACTATCAAATAACAAGTATAAAAATAACTTAAAGAAAACTAAAATCATGAATTTCATAGCATCAACATGGTTACGCAACTAATTTAAACACAAGTATACTAAAGGAACAGTAAATTTACAGTTTAACCCCTTTATTTGAATGTTCACACTAATACCCCAACCCACCCAACCTTACAGCGACTATAAAACCCACACACCTTAACGAGCTAAATAACTTACTGTCAAATAACAAGTATAAAAACAACTTTAATAAAACTAAAACCATGGATTTTATAGCATCAACATGGTTACTCAATTAATTTAAACACAAATATACTAAAGGAACATTAAATTTACACTTTAATACCACAGAACCCAACTAATTTAAACACAAGTATAAAAATAAGTACATACCATACGCACCTGGTACTCAGCAATGTTGATCGACCCCGTCCTCTGCTTTGTACCCGACCCCAATCCGCTAGCTTTGTTCTTTCTTGCCCTCTCCGAAGCTGCTTTAGCCTCAGGGTTGTTCCAATACAACATGTACATTGCCCAAACATTATCGGCGAAGAATGTTGGCTTTAAGCCTCCATGTTTGATGAAATATTTATCCTTGACTTCATAGATGAAATCCTTGTATCGATTAAGCATCAAGATCTTGAACGTTTCAGGATACAACGAAGTACCAGAGAGGCCTTAGCACTTGAGGTTCCGGCGAGGATACAACGGAGAACTAGAGAGGCCTTAACACTTGAGGTTCCGGCAAATTGAACTCGTGCTCAAATCGTGTTACCAAGAAACTATACGGAGGCCAAAGAAACGATGTCGCAATATGCAATGCAAATTATGGAGATTGCTGGAAAATTTTTGATCCCTTCACTGTGTTAAACGAGTTTGATTTATTCTGTCAAACCGAAACGGTTTCAACACCCAATTACCACAGGTCGCGCTTGCGACTAAGGTCCGGACTTCAAAATCGAATTGAGATTAGCACCTCCAGCAGGCGTGCACGCGAGAGAGAGCTTCTATGCTATACAAACTTAATCCTTACAAGAAAGAAGCCTGTATATAAACTAGCATTCATTTACTTTTTTTCAATGTGGGACAAATCCAGTACTTATCCTAGAACCCACCTATTTTAGGCCTTAATACCTCCATTATCCAAACATCGTTTTGAACAAATAAATATACGATTTCGATGTTCTCACGAAGTAGAAAATATTTTCATAATTCTCTTTGTCATTCGACAAACGAACCACTAAGAAATTTGTGCCACAAGAAACACAATTTTCTTCACTTTGTACAAATTTTTTCAGCAATTTCATGCATCGCGAAGCATAAAAACAGTACTTTTTAGTACAATTTTGTGCTTCGCAAGCAGGAGTGTTCATCGGTTCGATTTTCGGGTTGTTGGGGTCGGTTTGTTCGATTTTTGTTATTTCAACCTTAAAACCAAAAACCAAACCAAACCAAATAAAAAAAAGAAACCAAACCAAATTCGAATTCGATTTTCAATTTGGTTCGGTTCGGCTTTCGGTTTAATCCAACAAATGTTAAAACTACAATCCAATTCAAAGTTTAAATATTTATCATTTAAAAAATATTCAAAACAAAGATTAAAATTTTATCAAAATTATATAATATCTCTAAAGATGTAAGATTACATATACTTAGTCACTCGAACTTAAAGGAAGTCTTGGATTCCACACATTAGTTTGCCCTTTCTTGTCACTAAACAACCACGAAATTTGTTTGAGTTGTCACTTGTGTTATTTCTACGACACATTACAATAATTATGGATATTAATTAATTATATAACTAATAATAATATATTTAATTTTATTATATTTTTTCTAATTCGGTTTTCGGTTTGAAAGGCAAAACCAAAAACCAAACAAAAAACCATTTTAGAATTCGGGTTTGCCAACCAAACCAAACTAAAAACCGAATTCAAATTTGGTTTCGGTTTGTTTGGTTCGGATGATCGGTTTTTAAATTTGATGAAACCAAATACTGAACACCCCTATTCGCAAGTGTAATGTTGTGCATCGCGATGTGTTGTGATACATCGATTTGGTTTGCGATGCATAGCGTGCCGTTTCGTATTTTTTAAGGGCATAGATGACATTTCGCAATAAAAGTGTCATTTTTTTAATTTAAAATAATTATGGTGGTTAAAACGGTTAAAAATTGTGTAAAATGTACCGGTCCGAATTTCTCTTAAATTTCTAACATCAATCATTAATATGTATGATTACTATTGGCCGGGGGGGGGGTGTTGTAAGAGAAACCGAGAACCGATAAAATTGTGAAAATTATCGCCAAATCAAACCAATTAAATCAATATATATATATATATATATATATATATATATATAAGTTGGTGAGGAGGCCTATGAGTTTGCCACCTATACTATTTTTGTTAAATTTTTATTTTGGTGAATTTGACTCTTCAAATTCTAGGTAATAATATTACCTAATAACAATAACTATTATAAAGAGTATATATAATTAATAGTAAATAGTAATAGGTGAAGAACTTTAAATATTGACAAGGAAATGAAAAGCAAAATAATGTTCCTAATGAGGTTTAAACTCACACCTTTTTATATATATATATATATATATATACCCACCTTAAACTAACTCAACCAATTATATTATAGGTAATGTTTTTAGAATACTACATATATTATAGTTAAGTGGGGGTTACGAGACCCATGTACTATAATATCCACTTATTTTAATTATTATTTCAGTGTATCAAAAATAAACTATTTTGTAAATATAGTATCCAACTAAACCTTTTCTAATCATTGAATGATCTTCAAAAATTATTTTATAAAATATAATTATATTCAATTCTTAAACAATTCTTCTTTGTTCAGAAAAAAATTATCTTTCTTTAATAAATCCCAAAGTAAATATTTTATTTTTAATTTTTAAAAAATTCTTCAAATATATGTCCAAAATATCTTTATTAAGTGCAAGATGAAAAAAAAAAAAACAAAACAAAGCAAAGGAAAAGCAACCGAACAAAAATGTATAAAAATAAAAATATATATATTGACCACCAATAAAAAATACTTATTTTGAAACGAAAATACTATACTAAACGATCACGCATATATCTAATAATAATAATTTTATATAAAATTATACATAAAATGTATCAATTAAACACAAAAATTAAATTACATCCGTGCAAAGCACGGGTTCTATAACTAGTCTCAGTTTGATTGTAAAGTTCAGTTTTCATATTTTGAGAAACCACAGTTTGGTTTTAAATAATTATAAAAATTGTAAAAAAATGAACGGCGTCATCTTGCTTAAGTTATTTAGAAAGCCCTTTTTTGTATTGAATTTGCATTAAAAATTGTATATTATAATGGTCTTACTACACTAGATTGACTCATATTATAGGAAAATCCTTTAAGAAGTTTTGGATATAGAGCAATTACAGTAATTTGTAACAAAATAATATGCAATTACAGAAATTTAGTTCATTTTTCATGAGTACAATACATTTATGACTTTTATTTCCTTAAATATTTGTCAAAAAATTCTAAAAAGAAGGGTCTTAGAAAAGCCAATTTTAATAGTAAAAAAATGACTGAAACCAAAATTAGAAAACTGTGGCAAACCGTGCGATTGGTTTTCAAAATGAGAACAATTGCCACACATAGGTGCGATTTTCGTAGCCATTGCAAGTGATTCTCCGATTGTGAGTTAGAAAAGTTACCTTTTACTATTGACAAGTTCTGAGAAAGATGTAGTATTTAAGTATTATTGCTTAATTAATATAGCTGATGGCTTGAACGGATTTTGACTTTTTTAAAATTATGCAACTTCAAATTGTAAAGCAAGAAAAATTCTCTCCTCTCATCTATTTTAGTTTATTTCTTTCGAAGAAAACTTTTGATGATGCACGAAAAATTGGGCGTACCAGGGGTGTCGCTCCGATCGTTGCTGTAGCTAGGATTTTTGAATATCTGGCTTGTGTATCTGTAAAAAAAAAAAAAAAAAAATCGTGAGAGGGATGGGGAGGGTTCCCCGCCAAAACCCTCCGGTGTTTGTCAGTCTCAAGGCTATGCAAAAAAATATGTGTGTATGCTATGCTAAAAATGAGACGCACCTTGTACTGAAAGAGGATGTGGTTATATATAATCGAACTGGTCGGGAATATACACATCAGAAGCCCCACTCCTTATTCATTGAGGTTCATCTCGAGGGTGAGGAGTACTAGTTGCTTGCGTTTGCCTCGGACCTGCCGAAGTTTCAATGGTTGGGGTTCGTATTAGTGCTCGGGCCTGTCGAGTCTTGAATTTTGTCCCTGACCTGCAAGACTCGTTTGAACTTTGACGTCGACCTGCGAGGTTTGTTTAAATTTTGGCTTTAACCTCGACCTGCGAGGTTCGTTTTGAGCTTTAACCTTGACCTGCGAGTTTCATTTAAACTTTGATATCGACTTGCAAGGTTCATTTGAAATTTTCGACCTCGACCTGCGAGGTTTATTTGAATTTTTTGACCTCGACCTATGAGGTTTGTTTGACCTTGACTGGCAAGGTTCATTTGAATTCGAACTTAAAGTTTAACAAGGCTCATTTACGAATTCTGACCTTGTCCTACGAGGTTCGTTTGAACTTGACATCGACCCGTGAGGTTCGTTTAAACTTTGACCTCGATCTGCGAGGTTCATTTGAACTTTGACCTTGACCTACGAGGTTCCTTTGAGTTTTGACCTTGACCTGCGATGTTTGTTTTATTTGACCGTTAAATTCCATTTGAATCAACCTTAACAAGGCTCGTTTACAAATTCGAAGGAACTTAATGGAGCTTGCCGTATAGTGAAGGGGTCCATTTGCAAGTGTTATGCATTTAAGGGGCCAACTATAACTGCCCATCAATTAAGGGATTTAGCTGTAACTTCCTAGCAATTGAAGGATCACGTTGCAACTGCTTAGTAATAGAGGGACTCATTTGTAACTTCTCAATAGTTAATAGTCAAGTTTGTAACTGTCCAATAGTAATGGGTTCGTTTTATAACTGACCAGCAATTAAGGGATTGAGTTGTAACCGCCCAGCAGTGAATGGGTGACATTGTAATTGCCAAATATTTAATGGGGTGTGTTTGTAACAGCTAGTAGTCACCCACACGTTTTCAGCTTACGCGTAAAGCGTAACTGCTGCTTCATTCTGCTTCCATGCCAGCGGTTACAAGTCCAGTTGCTTCAGCCGACACGTGGAGGCTCATGGGAGCTCAAATGGCGGTGATTCTGGTGTCGCTGGCTTCGCCTTGGCGAGACGCAGCCACCAGTGGCATTTACTTTTTGTTCTATGCTCATCACATTCAGTCAGTTCCCTAGCAGCCATGGTCACCGGCGTCGTGTTTGCAAGGCGAAGGTCTCTGTGTCACTTAATCTCTTCTTTGCCCAATTCGCACGAAGGTTCAGTAAGCTCGCCGACGTCGAAGTTGTGCGAACAAGTCCCCCAAGGTGTGCACGCCAACTGCTCGTCATTATGCCCAGCACCAATCCAGTCACTAATGCCCAGTGCCTATTGTTATGCGTGCGTGGCTGTCCCTGCCTGCAGTCTACTGCTCAGATTTTTGGTGTTCTTCTTGTCTTTGCACAAATTTGGGACTATTTCTTGTGATGATTTCTCAGATGAGCCAAAGGAAAAGAATTTGTTATTTTCCTTTGATTGAGTCCCCTGGCCATGACCAATAATTTGTGAGGAAGATGGCGGAGAGCAGGATGTCTACTGGGGTAGGACTTCTAGGCAGCAACCTGACTTGTTTTTCCTTCCAGCTTTTGTCGTCTTTTTCTTAATCTTCAACTTGAATTTTTCAATCTACTTCTTTTGCCCATGATTGCAAATTTTCGCCCAATTTGAATGGGATTTGCTAATGCTTTAAGAAGAAATAGATGTGATATTTTGAGAAAAAAAATCGCATTATAGACAAAATTGCAAAATTTCGTGATGACTGTGCATAGCGATTTCGTTTCTTAGTAATGGAACCAACTGATGTAGCCGAAAAAATTGGATTCTTAGCAATAGAACCAACTGATGTAGCTGAAAAAATTGGATGCACTGGGGGTACCGAACCAATTGTTGTCGTGTCGCAGATATCGAATATTTTACATGTGTATGTATCTATAAAAAAAAAACCATGAGAGGGGTGGGGAAGGTTCCCAGCCAAAACCCTTGTTTGTCAGTCTCAAGGCTATGCAAAAAACATGTGTGTATGTTATGCCAAAAATGAGACGTATCTTGGACTAAATGAGGAGGTGATTATATATACTCGAAAGGTTCGGAATATGCACATCAACTTTCAACTTCTTTTGATTTTGAAAATAATATAATCTAATCTAATTTCGAAAAGGAAAAAAGAAATATTATATTGTTGTGTAGATACAAAATTAGGAGTTAATAATAGTAGAAACAAATAAAGGGAAGTAGGTAAAATAGCTCAACTTAGAATCTGAAATGCGTTGAAATAATACTTGAATTTGATTGTTGACTCTGAATAAACGAGCAATCTGATATTTGACTTTTAGTCGAGCAAAATAGGTTGATTATTTGACATTTATTGAATATGGCTCAAGCTTAACTTGTTTAGTTTTTGACAAGAGCATAAATCGAGCTTTTTGAAAAAGACCTTAAAATAAACATTGAACTTCCTTACTCTTAGGGACAGTAGGGATAGCTTGATTTTGACCAATTTCGTTACAATGAATTTCTGTTCCAATTTGCCCAAAATATATCTCCACACTTGGTTCACACAACCTCGAGTAAGCATCAACCGGGTTCTGGTGACAAAATATAAAAGTGAAAGTTTTTTTTTTTTTTTGATCGCAAATTATTTGAGAGGATGGGATTCAAATTCATATTTTTCAAAGAGATTGAAATTGTTTTGTAACATCTTATAACATCATGTAAATATTAAGAGCAAACTACACAAATAGTCCCTGTGCTCTACTCCTTTTTTGGGATTGGTCCTTGAACTAAAATTCGAAAAAATTAAGTCCTTGTGTTGAAACTTTTTAAGCAATTGGTCCTTCCGTCCAACTCTGTTAGTTTTTTTCCGTTAAGTCTGCTCACGTGCAACTCTCATGCCTTTGCCCAAGGGTAAAATTGTCCATGCATTCTTTTATTTTGAATGGACAAAAACATCCATAATATTTTTGTTTTTTAAAGCTTAAATGAGGGTATTTTTGTAATTAGCTAAATCTAATTTTTAAACCTCTTTCTTCCTCATTCCAGCCCCTTCCCCCTCGGTTTCACCATATCAACCATGGCCGCAACCACCACTACCGTCGCCGGCGAACACAAAATCCAAACCCATAATTCTGCAAATCATTCAGTAAACAAAAGCCATCTTCAATCCCCACATTGTGTGGAGTTCCAAATCATGGATTTGTAATAAATGATTTGCAAAATTCCATGAATTTTTGAAGTGGGTTTGTCTTATGGTGGGTCTTACCATAACCATTCTCGTTACCCCTCGTAACCTCCCTCTCCTTAACCCCCTTCTCGCCTCCCACCCATCTATCAACACCCTCGTCTTGCCTATGCCTTCCCACCCCTTAATTCCACTGGCGTCGAGAACGTTAAGACCGTCCCGCGCGACTTGCTATGATGCAAGCCATCGCAAACTCCATGACCCTCTCCTCACTTGGTTCCAAAATCATCCCTCGCCTCCCGTCGCCATCGTTTCCGATATGTTTTGGGTTGGACCCACCATCTCGCCCTCGGCATCCGTCGGTTTGTGTTCGCTCCGTCCGGTGCATCGCCATGTCGTTATTTATTCACCGTGGCGCGACCTACCGAAAAGAGACGATCCCAACAAACTGAACATAGCGATTAGCTTTTCAAGAATTCCAAATTCCCCGGTTTACCCCGGTGGCACTGTCTCCGATTTATCGCAGCCTTCGTCGAAGGAGGCCCACTCTCGGAATTCCTTAAAGATGAGTTTTGTGCTAATATGGCGAGTTGGGGACTCGTGATCAACTCGTTCACTGAGTTTGAAGGTCTTTATTATGAAATGTCTATTTTACCCCTATCAGAAAACACGTGAGTTGCACATGTCTATACTTAACGGTAAAAATTTGACGGAAGGACCAATGGTGTAAGTCACCCCACTACAGAGATCACTGGCGTGGGGTAAGGACCAATCCCAAAAAAGGGGTAGAGCACAGGGACTATTTGTGTATTTTGCTCAAATATTAATTATGTTTTGCTCCTTTTTTAGTGAAAGAAGAGTAAATTTACGAGCATGCCGAGGCTACAAATTTTTTTACTATTAATATAATTTTCCATACAGGGTCGGCCCAACACTTATAGAGACCTTAAACGAACTTTATAATGAGGCCTTTTTGAAGTAAATAATAAAATTTTATTGAAATTATTATATTTTTATTTAAAGTTTATCTTTCCTGGTTTTTGGAATGCAAAATCATTTATTAAATAAGATTAGTTCACTTAATCTTTGTTGAGACATTGTCGATCTTAGATAAGATTTTATTAGTATTAGTTTTGAAAATTTTCTTTTTGCCGAAGCAATAGTTACGCGAGTCGTTAACATTATTCCATAAGCGATATACGCATTTAGAAAATAATCAAATCTTATTATATAATTAAGTATGATAGTTAGTGTATCATTTTTCACTTGTATAATTTCTCTTAAAAAATTTAATTCTGTGAATAAATCTAATATATCAAATATAAGAATTGTCATTATGTTGTAATAAATGTTTAAGATGAAGACAATTTTCTTTTAAATTTTCATTATCTAATGACCTTAATTTCTCAATACTAAATTAAAAAATCAAAAATATCTTGATATATTTTAAATTGTTCAAATCTACTTTTAAATTAAAGTAAAAAACTACAAATTTCTTACTCTCTTAATATATAAAAATAAAAAATTATAATAATAATATATATTTTTTTAAGACCTATTATTTTTGGAGGGCTAAAACCTGTGTTTCCCAATTTTCACCCTCAAGCCGGCCATGTTCCCATAAACATTAACTCCCCATATCTTTCCCATATTCTTTGTTCCCAAGGGCCAACAACACCATTTGCTATATTGGCACCTTCAGAAAGTGACACACAATAACCAGAAGTTTGATGTCACGTGACTAAAGAACCGCCTCACGTGATCTACTGTCACAATAATGGTTTACGGAACAAAAAGACTCACGCGCTCCCACCAACAACTGCAACCACTTCCATCCATCCAATAAGGACAGCGTGAGGATAACCCCGCCTTTCGATCACCAAGCAGACAGTGATCGAACGCGCCTCAAGAGAGAGAGAGAGAGTAGGCCAGTACTCAGGCGTGTCAGGAATACGGGCATGTCTGAGTGCTTTCATCTTCTGTCAACTCAAGACCAAAGGCAAATGTCTCCACACGCTCCATCTTCTTCTTCCCCCTCTGTTTCATGTGTGTGTGATCTGTGTTGGTGAAAGTCAAATGAAAGGGGAAGGAAAAATGGTGTTCCGGTCAAAGTTGAAGTGGATTGGGCTAGTTGGGCTTGTTCTCTCTGCTTTCTCTCTCTTCACTCACTTCCTCCTGGCTAGATACACAGATGAGGGTGGTGTTTCAGAATACCAGGCTGCCATCACAATCTTTTCTTGGAGGCCCATTTTCGAAAATGCAGATCTTTCCACCACTGTAATCTGCTCAACCCCACTTAAAGATCTCACATTTTTCTTCAATTCTTGTCTCCTAGGTGATTCAACTGCTTTTGCATGCTTAAACCAGATGTGTGTGTTATGTGTATGTGTGTTGTGTGTGTGGCTCTGATTTTCTAATCTTTTGTACTGTTTGAATCTAATGGGTTCCCCCTGCTTTTAACTATCAATTAGATTCTGCTTTTTAGTTCCAGAATATTCTGTATTTTCTTTTTCTACTTTCCCAATTACAATTTTGCAACTATTCACATGTTTATTTCTTGGTGAATTTTCTATCTGGAACTTTGTAAATTAGGAAATTAAGTTATTTATGAACATGAGGTATCCTTTTGTCCTAACCATATGAAGATTGTGTAATTTGACTGTTAATTCGATTTATATGTTGTACAGAATCCATTATTTAGAAGACTTTGGGGTCCTGTTAGGCATCTTGAATTGCTACATCCACATGCGAATCCTGGAGCAAATTATGCAGGTTATACATTCCACATTCTTCTACTAATATTGAGTTTTCTTTAGTAATAAAAGGAGGATTTTCTTTTTGGATTCTAAGGATCTAGGGGTTATGGGTTAATACTTAATGTGAATGAGTTTAATGACTTGTTTCTGCTTTTTTTAGGGACGTGGGTTGGGGATTTATGGTTAGTGCTTACAGTAGAAATTATAAGCTATAATCTAAGATTTGTAGTTTGGGCTTGGAGCTTAGGGTTTGGGGTTTAGATTTCCGTGTTTATGCTCATGATTTAAGCTAGAATTCTGGGTTCGAGTTTATGATTTTCCTTTCAATTTAAGTTTAGGCTTTGAATTTTCTTACGTGGCTTTGGAGTTTGAGGTTAGGGTGATGTAATTTTGGGATTAGGTTATAGGCTAAAGGATGTTATGGTTAGGTTTTAGGTTTGGCCTTTTGATTTGGAATTGGAATTGTATCTACACTGTCAGATCCTTTATCAATGAATCTACCCTTAATGGCAAATCAACACCGTATGATTTTGGGCTAGGATGTTTTGGTGCAGAGTTTATGTTTTAAGTTTGGCCATCCAATTTGGAATTTGAATTGCATCTGGCTTTCTCGAGCAATCTATTAGAATTTTCGTGTTTAACCTCTATCAAAGAAGTGAACTGGCCTTTTCTTTCCTCTGTTTTATACATTTCATGTACTTGGCTACTTCAAATTCTAGTATGTTTTCATGCTATAATATATACCTAGTAAACTCTGGTGGGAGAAGTCATGAAGTTGGAGTGGTTCATGTGTAAACTCCGGTGTTTTATGTGTAAAAAGGATGAGGAGACGGTAAATCATTTACTTCTGCATTGTCCAGTAGCTAGGGAGATTTGGAACTCTTTTTTGGCTCTTGCTCATATTTCGTGGGTGATGCCAAGGTCAGTTACAGAGCTGCTTTGAGGGTGGTCTTTGTTTAAGAGAAAAAGGTGAAATATTATATGGGAAGCTGCTCCTCTAGCTATCTGCTGGAGTAGTTGGAAGGAGAGGAATTGCAGGATTTTTGAGAATGCAGAATCAGACATCAATTGCTTAAAGGAGAGCACATTCCAGACTCTTCGCTTTTGGTGTACGGGGCAGGGTATCCGAGTATAGAGGATTCTCTTGTAGAGATCATGGAAAGCTTTTTCTGATGTTTTTTCTTTTTTTGTATACTCCTAGTGTACGAAGGACGCGTCACCTGTTTTGACGCTTTGTTATTATATCTCTATTACTTAATCAAAAAAAGAAAAAGGAAGTTGGAGTGGTTCACAGTATTTTTGGGGTGGAAAGTGGGTGCTCTTCCTTCTAAATACGTGGGAAATCCAGTTGGAGATGGTCATAAGTCATTAGTCATTGGACAAGTCATTGAGAGGTTTGAGAAAAGACATTCCTGGTCAAAGCATCAATAGTTATCGAAGGGGGGAGCCTCACACTGTCAAATTTTCTGACATGTTTCATGTCCTTAACTTCCATCCTAGCTTCGGTGGCCAGAAGGTTGGAGAAAATCGAAAGGGATTTCCTTTGGAAAGAAATGAGGATGAATTCAAATACCCACTGTTGAATGAAAGAATATATAAGACCCGATTCGTGAAAGGGGGTATGGGATTGGGAATATTGTTGCTTTTAACAAGGCTTCATTGCAAACTGGCTCTTGAATTTTTCAAAACGAGAAGGGAATATTTGAAAGCAATCCTGCATGAGTTTGTTTTGGTCTAATCGTGATGGATGGAGGTCTGGGATGATTCAAAAACCTCATGGAGTGGGGTTGGGGAAGGGTATTGGAGCAGCTTTGACTTTGAACAGCAAGTATGTATATATGGAGGTGAGAGAGGGAAGCAAAGTTAGGCTGTGGTAAGACCATTGGTGCAGAAAGAATTCAATGTGCATCAAAATCCTCACATGTTCAATGTTGCTATTTTGGCTGATTATGTGGTAGTTGGAATAATAGACCTGTTTGGACTTTGGAATCCTCTTTCTAGGAGGAATTTGCAAGATTGGAAACTGTAGGAAGTTGAACATTTTATGATATTTTTGTTTGAAATGGGTACTCCAAGCTGGGTATGAATAAGCTGAGATGGAAAAGGAAAAAAGAAAAAAAAAAAAAAGAGAGGATGATTTTTTCAGGTCTTTCTATGAGGCTATTATTAATCCACC
Organism: Platycodon grandiflorus; assembly: GCA_016624345.1. Lineage (NCBI taxonomy): Eukaryota > Viridiplantae > Streptophyta > Magnoliopsida > Asterales > Campanulaceae > Platycodon > Platycodon grandiflorus. The sequence continues at coordinate 26,817,728 of CM028361.1, forward strand.
TCATTTTTTGTGTGGACAGCCGCTTTGGAAGCTATCCTACTGCATGGAAAAATCATCATTAATTGGGGCTATATGTGCAAAAAAGAACGGTGAATCAATTTACCATTTGTCGCTGCATTATCAAGTGGCTAGAGATCTGTGGAGCATGCTACTTATATTGTTCTGGATGAGTTAGTTGTGCGGTAGTCTGTTGAATCTCTCTTTTCTGTTTGAGCAGGAGCTTGTGTGTGGGAAAATCTGACAAGCAAAGATGGAGATTGGCTCCTCAGTGCCATATGTGAGTATTTGAAGGAAAGGAATAGAAAGAGTTTTGATGTGATTGGAGTGCTCGTTACAGAGTTTAAAAGACTAAATACCGAATTTGTTTTATTCATTGTTGAACGAGTCACTTCCGGAGTCCTGTTCTTTTTTGGGAAATAATGTGCCATTGATGCTTTGATGTTGTTCATTTTGAACTTTTTTGGGTTCTTAGAAGAGATGTAGAAGCTAATGCAGATAATGATAAATTTCTCTTAAATTTTTTGCTGTCTTGGTTCGTTACTTAAAAAACTGATGCCCTGTTAACCTGGGTTAATAATGTAATAGCCATAAGAATGCCAAACAGTTATAATGTGAATGTAAATTATGGATAAATGTTAAGGGAGTAAAACAGATATGGAAGTGCATTTCATTTCTTATCGTGTTCTCTTATTTAATAGCAGCGTCTTTTCTTGCTATCTACTTCTAGCAGGTCCATTTTTGCAAACTACAGGCTTCATTTTTGTACGAATACGAGGAGGTTTTCATGAGATCAGGAGCGCAGTAAGTATGGTATTCAAAGTACAAATTTGGCCACTACTTGTGCGTTTAGTATAGTTTAAAAGGCCTTTATTTGTCTTTTATAGATTTGTGATGCCGTTGTAATATCTCGGCTTCTCAATGCTACACTAGTTATTCCAGAGATTCAGTCAACTACCAGCAGCAAAGGAATCAGGTTAATATTGTTCTTGAGTTTAGCCGAATTAATTTAAGCTAAATAGATATAATCATCAATAACTCTTGTTATGTCATGTGTTATGTGCAGCACGGAGTTTAAGAGCTTTGCCTACCTCTATAATGAGGATCAGTTCATGGCAGCATTATCGAATGATATAAACATTGTAAAAACACTTCCGAAGAGTCTGAAAGGAGCAAGGAGAAAGAAAGAGATTCCTTCGTTTAAAGTGCCAAACTCAGCAACTCCGTACTTCTATCTGCATAATGTTCTCCCAGTATTAACCAAGCACTCAGTGGTTGAACTCGTTGTTTCTGATGGTGGATGCTTGCAGGTATTGGCCCCTACGGAGTATTATGTTTCTCATTTTCAGTGTAGCTTAATGTAGACATCTTATTGTCCAACAACTTTTAACAAATTATCGTGTTACTTTTGTAGGCAATACTTCCTCCAAGTCTTGTAGAATATCAAAGGCTGAGATGTCGGGTTGCTTTTCATGCCCTAAGGCTCCGACAGGAGGTCCAGGAACTTGCCACAAAAATTTTAAATAGGTAAATCATCACTAATTAGCTAAGATGCCACTGAATATTGTTAGGAATTATGCTCATATCATATAGTCTTCAGGTTGAGGGCTCCAGGGCGGCCATTTATCGCGTATGACCCCGGGATGACCAGAGATGCCTTAGCATATTATGGCTGTGCTGAACTCTTCCAGGTACCTCCCTTTTACAAGCATGTCTGAAAATTTAATCCTTTTTTTTTCTTCTTTAAATCTCTCAAATAATTACAAGTCCTTTACGCTACTTGATACATCCCTAAATTCTTCACAAGGATGTACATACTGAACTCATTCAGCACAGACGAGCATGGATGATTAAGCGTGGAATTGTCAAGGGTAATCTTACTGTGGATTCGGCTGAGCTTCGTCTTAATGGCTCTTGTCCACTTATGCCAGAAGAGGTAAAAAAGGGAAAAAATGACTTCATTTTTCAACCCCAAGAATTGATCTGAACGGCACTTTGTGATACAGGTTGGCATTGTTCTTCGAGCATATGGTTACTCTTGGGACACGATAATCTATGTCTCTGGGGGAGAAGTCTTTGGTGGGCAAAAGAAGCTGATTCCCCTCCACGCTATGTTTGAAAACGTTGTTGATAGGACATCACTGACCACACCATGGGAGTTGACCAAAATATATGGTCGTGAGGCAAACCTCGTTGACAATTATCCTATGGCCCCACCTTCCACTGAGGGAGAAATGAAGATTGATCAAGCCTGGAGAACCTCGGGCCCACGCCCTCGTCCACTTCCTCCACCTCCAGCACGACCCAAATCCTATAACATTGAAGGCTGGTGGGGATGGGTAGCCGAGAGCGATAACGAGCCTGAGAGTACAGTCTTCGAGTTAAGGACTAACGCTCACAAACTGCTATGGGAAGCAATTGATTACACAGTATGTGTAGAAGCCGATGTGTTCGTCCCAGGTTTTGATCGTGATGGTAAAGGACGCCCTAATTTTGCAAGCTTGGTAATGGGTCACAGGCTCTATCAATCTGCTGCAACCAAAACATACAGGCTAGACAGGTAATTCTAATTTGCATATTTATTACTCTTTGACATGTTATGTTGCTGACAATTGCTTGTGCTCAAAACAGGAAAGAAGTAGCCAAGCATATGGAAGAGATCCGTGATCATTTGTATGATGCCAATCATACCTGGATAACATCAGTGCGAAAACACATGAGAAGAAACTTACTTGATGGGTTAATAGAAGATTCTAGAAAATCGAAACCATCATCTTTCCTCTCTTTTCCGGTCCCTGAGTGTACTTGCATAAGGTATGAACCCACTGAAACATCCTCCCATGCATCTAGCCCTTCGACTCGCTCCCAACTTCCGGCTGCCCTTAGTCTTTCGCACCCGTGCCCTGCTTGGATGAATAGTAAGGATAGAGATACTATCTTGAGGCCAAGAGAGAAGGAAACAGACGAGGATGTTGAGGATGATGATTCAGCACCATTTGGGTTGTTTTTTGGGAATAGTAATAGAAACCAGGAAGGTGGAGGTGTAGAAATGAACAGCAAAGAAGAGACTCAAATGGAGGATCAAGAAGAACTGGAGGGTGGAGACAGATAGGCCTTGTTTGTAGTAATGTACATATTAGAGCTGAAAAGTTTGCTCGCTGATCCTGGGGGAACGAACGTTAGAAACTGTTTAGGATAAATATAATTCAGTTTTGAAGTATGGGAGCGAAAACAAAGATATGACGCTAGCTGCCTCCATCGAGTTTGTCATTGTAGCATGAATGCATTTTTCCCATCAGGATAATGGAGTCTGTATTCATGTTCTCCTAATAACAAAACCCTTAATTCGTTCCCCTCAACTAATTTTACTGTAAAACGTACAGAAGATTTGTACCCCTACCCCCCCAATTGATGTTTATGCAATAATTCACGCACTCTGTAAACTCCATGTGAGATTCATGCAAATATCATATGTAGTCATCCTCCCAAGTGTTTTGTGTAATACTGCTGCAAGCCTCTTAATAGTTAAGAGAGCCTCGTTACAATCGAGGAATGGAGTTGAGGAAAATATTTTCGACAATTAAGCTTTAGATTCACCATTTGACTAGGCATTTCAATTCGGTATCCTTGTGTTTGGATTACACGACACCGTAAGTATGATCATTTTTTCTCTTTGTTTCAGTTTAGCAACATTAGAGTCCAATAGGCAAAGGTTCTCAAATTCTATGTTGTGTTTGTTATTCCCTTTAAAGGTCAATATATTCGGTAAGTTTGCTTTCACTTCTGTTAGTCTTCCTTAATGGCGAATGATATTACGAGCTTGAGCTTGTGGTATTATTACAAGCTCTAGTGTTAATATCGTCAAGTAACATCAAACTTGCTTAAATTTCTACGCCGTCTTGTAGTATTATTACAAGCTCTAGTGTTAATATCGTCAAGTAACATCAAACTTGCTTAAATCTTTACGCCGTCTGATGAAATTTGCCCTTTTTTAAGTAATAATATGAACAAACTTGTAAATTTGATTAAACGGCGTTAACACTAAAACTTCTATGTATATCATAAGCTCGAGCTCGTAATATCAGACATATTTATTTAATCAACATTATCAATTAGAGCCCGTTTGGTGCAACGTTTTCAAAACGTAGCGTATTTGAAATGCAGATTTTTTAAAACGCAGTTTTTTTTTTAAAATGTTTTAAAACCTGCGTTTTGGAAAAAAAAATGAAAATTCCAGCGTTTTAAAACGACGTTACGTTTTGAAAACGTAACTTTTACTGCCGCAGCATTGAAACACAATTCTTAAAAATAAATTTTGGTCAAAACGCACGACCTAACGGGTTTTAACTAATGCATTTGAATTTGAAAAGCAATGTTCATTTAAGAAGAAGATACTATTCCCTCCGTTCTGGATAAATGTTATTAGTTGATAAAATACAGGAATTAAGAAACATAATTAATGTTGTGCTGTAAAATGTAATCTGACGATAATACACATGAACATTAATTGAGTTCAACTATTCCAACTAATTGGATTTCTTTGGATGTGTTATATTAAATGAAGCTTGGTATATTAGGAAGAATGATAGAAAATAGGTAAATGAAAAGTATTTAGAAACATTAGTTGAGACATCACAAAATAGAAGTAGAAACATTTATCCGGAACTGTGGTATTAATTCATTTCGGTCAAAAACTAATAGGATCCACTTTAAGCTCGTATTTATAGCATGTTCTTGACATTGACAATTTTGAAAGAGTGATGCTATGTGCACCTAAAGTGTGCATCAAATATGCATCAAAATTTCAGTTGTTATCTTTTGTTTGCTTAAACGATTTGTGGGTCCTACTACTTAAAAATCTTTTAAGAGCATCACCTATGCAAATGTAAATATGAAAAAAATGGGTACCACCTATGATTTACACATTTTAAAAAAAAAAAAAACTTTCTAATGCAATTGTAGAATATGATATGTCAACTAAATTGTTTCTTATTGATTATTAGATAATTAATTTTTTGACTTCCAATGCACATTGTGTTAATGTGCATTGGAAGTCAAAAAATTAATTATCTAATAATCAATAAGAAACAATTTAGTTGACACATCATATTCTCATTCCTTCTCCACAATTGCATTGAAGAGTTTTTTTTCTTTGAAAAATGTGTAAATTCTAAGTGGCACCTAATTTTTTCACATTCACATTTGCATTGGTGATGCTCTAACCAACCAAAAGATGTTAACAAGGACTTTTGGTACATATTTGGTGCACACTTTAGCTGCACATAACATTACTCATTTTGAAATGATAACTATCCAGGTAAAACTTACTACTCCCTCCGTACCTAAACTATTGTCTTGTTTGATCTGGCACACGGATTAAAAAAAAAATAATTGACTTGATTATTAATATTAATTTAGTGTGTTATTTTCTTTAATGTCCAAGTTTATGTAGCCCATAATTAAAATAGGAAGAAAAAAATAAGGATAAAATGGTAAAAATAATATTTTAAAAAAGAAAGTTTCAAATAAGATAATTATTTAGAAATGGACAAAAAAAAATAAAAAATAAAAACAATAATTTAGGGACGGAAGGAGTATTAAGTTTAGCTTTTAAAATTATGTCCTTAAAACTTGAGCTATGCAAATCCCTTATTTTAATGGTTTAAAGCCATGCTTGACCATAGTACTTGGGTTCAATGATTAGAGCATCTACAATAACAACGCTCTATACTATACTCTAAATACTTTATTTTAATTTTAATTTTATTTTTTTAAAATTCTAAAAAAAAATTCACTCCAACAAGCACCCTCTAGACGACCCTTTAAAAATTTAATCTCTCTTATCTTAACTAACAAACCTAACTACCATTATATTTTTCCTCTTTTATTTATATTTTTCCACCACAATTAAAATAAAATATTTTAAATTTTAAATTTCATATACTATGAAAAATATATTGTACTCTTTTCGCCCCTAAATTATTGTTTTGTTTGACCCGGCACATAGCTTAAGAAAAAATAATTGACTTGATTATTAATATTGATATAATGTGTAGTTTCCTTTAATGCCCATTTGTATATGACCTATAATTAAAGTAGGGAGAAAAATAAGAGTAAAATGGTAAAAATAATCTCCTAAAAAGGAAAGTTTCAAACAAGACAATTAGTTAGGAACGGACAAAAAAAGAAAACAAAACAATAATTTAGGGACGGAGAGAGTATATTTTAATAATTTTCATTCCAAAATATTAAATAAAAGTATATTGTGCTCAAATAAAGTGAAGGAGAATGTGGAGGATTTGAGTCACTATTTATGTTAAAACTCACTCTATATTTGAAGGGTGATTTAATTAGTTTTAGAGGAAGAGGGTGGATTAGAGGGATCACTGTGGGATCAAGGGAGGGTAAAAAAACTCTAAAATTGCTTTTAGTGGGTTGAGAGAGGGCACCACTGTAGACGCTCTTACGAACTAACAATAGAGTGAGGTTTACTATAACTTGCCTAATTATGTTGATATACATTAAATTATTTTCTATATAAGCACTTTTTTCACAAATAATTATTTTGTGATTTGTATTTTATTTACTTTATGAACGGAGAATATTATGAAAACTAAAAATAAGATATTTAAATCACTATAAACTCTTAAAAAGTGTCTCAAATTTGGACTTTTCTAATTAAGCTATTGTTGTACTCCCTCCGTTCTAGGTAAAAAGTCCACTTTTCTTTTTTAGAAGTCAATATGTGACTAAACCAAATCAAAATTTTACATACTTTACTTATGTTTTAGAAAATAAATTTTTATTAATTAAAAACTATCTTAAGAATGCTATGTATTACAACTATTATAATTTTGTAAAAATAACTAAATTTATGTAAATTATTGGTCAAACTTTAACTAAGTTGACCAAAAAAGTTAAAAGTGAATTATTTGCCTGAAACGGAGGGAGTATTAATTAATTTTGGCGTTAACTGGAGAAGGTCAAGCAAGTTGATCCTTATTGTAAATGGATTCCTTTATTGATATTAATTGAGAGTTTTAATCCCAATTTAATTAGATTTTTCCTAAAGCCTATATAAAGAGGTGATGAGACTTCAATTATCAATAAGACCAAAAGTGTGAGATATACAAATTGGGGAGAGACGGATGATAGACACAGTTGGTAGTCGAGAGTTTTGATGTCTTGGTGATGTTAGACAAAATAGTGCGTGACTATTTTGGACTGTGTGAGGTATGGTACTCTGTGGGATCGTGTCAATTCTTGTAACTCTTGTCCTTGGTAGGGTGAGTACATTGAAAGCTCTATTGTAATTCTTCATCGTTTATAGTGAATTGTTACTTGCCTTGGAGTTGATTAAACCACGTAAATTCTATGTTCCCTTTTTTGATTATGTTATATTTTCTATTTTCTTACCATTCTTTCTCCAAATACTTGGTACTATTATTTTAGACCGATTCGCTTTCGCATTAAAGATAGAAACTTGAAATTCTTAATCCAAGAATTATATCCTCGTTTTTATAACAAATGGGTATCAAAATTTTGGGCTAGTCAAAATTATGAATCAATAGATTGGAGTTTTAAAGATAGTGATGTTGGAAATTCTATGCAATTTCAATTGGTGAAATTTAACGGAAGTAATAACTTTAGCTTGTTGCAAGTAAAGTTAGGGATGTGTTGATCTAAGCAGATCAAGAGATTGTTTTGAAAGGAAAGGAAGCAAAGTCCGATGATATGAAGGATGAGATATGAAAGAGAATTGATCAAAAGACGGCTAGCACTATCCGACAATGTTGCGCGGATAATGTTCTCTACAACGTTATCTCCGAAAAATTCGCGAAGGCATTATGAGAGAAGTTGAAGAGTCTCTATATGGGGAAATCTATGTCAAACTGGTTGTATCTAAAGAAATAGTTGTTCAACTTCACGATGTCTGAAGGTACGAATATTCATGATCACTTGAATATTTTTAACAAGATACTTGGCGAATTAGCTAATATGAGTAATATCAGTGTTAAAATTGAGGATAAAGATCAAGGTTTAATTTTGCTAAAGTATTTATCACCATCTTCCAAGCATTTAGTTACTACTGTTATGCATGAGAAAGATAAACTTACTTTGGGTGAGGTACAAACTTCATTATTAACTGATGATTCTATGTACAAGGGTTCTAAGAATAATGATAATAGTGATGCTTTGTATGTGAGAGACAAAATTAATCATGTTAAAAATTCGTCCGATCAAGGTTCAAGAGGTGGTGAGAAAAATAAGAAGATTTCCAATAAAATGTTGGCATTGTAATGAGATGGGTCATGTTGTTAGTAATTGTCAAAAACTCAAGAATGAAGTGAAGAAAAATTAAATTCTAATGCTAATATTGTTACTTTTGATGAAGGTGATATTAGCAATAACAAATGACGGTGATATACTTAATGTAACCGTGGGTGGTGATAATCTACGAAATGAATGAGTTCTTGATTCCGGTTGTTCTTTTCACATGTATTTCAATAGAGATATGCTTTCTACTTACAAGAGTGCAAGTTGTGATGTATTTTTAGCGAATGATTCTTCTTGCAAGATTGAAGGTGTTGGAACAATTAAAATCAAGACTCAAGGTGGAGTGAAAACGCTAACTGAAGTTCGTCATGTTCCTAGCTTGAGGAGAAATTTAATTTCATTGGGTTCCTTTGATTCGAAAGGTTGCAATTACACAGTTCGTGATGGAAAGATGAAAATCTTTTGCCATGGTCGTTTTCTCATGAGTGGAAACAAAAAGAGCAACTTGTATCTACTATAAGGGAGTGTCATTCAAGGTGGAGCTCACACCATGTTTCAAAGTGAAGGTGTCATGTGTGAAGAAATTGGAAGTATTCGGTGTGATAGTATTTCATGGAGCGAGTTCAAGGGTCGTTTGGACTCGTGTGTTTGAGATCAATTCTAGGCACCCATGGTGGGGTGCATGACGGGTAAGCAACAATGTGGATAGACGATTGATGAAATTTGAGGCAAGGTGTCACACCCCAACCCAGACCCCATACGTTGAGCCCCGAATTAGGATATGAGCCTATCATAACTCATATATAAACCTATATATAACACGGGTTAAACCAGTTTCCAAATCAAGATACCAAAATTCAACCACAATAACAACTACTAAGACCACCTCGACAGCTATACACAAGCCGGAGAACAACAATACAACCACACACCTCCACGACCTAATGCTCGGAGCCAAATACAACAATCATAACAACATCGAGCTACACTGCTCGGTATCTATAAACTTAACCATAACTGGCCACACGGCCACAACCATCACATACATAATATACAATACCCAAATCGTTCATCATTCTAATACACCTCGACATCACGTGTCAGAATATAAACCATATGTAACACCCTGGTTCCACTTACGTGTGATTTACTTATTTTATGTATGTTTTATATATTAAACTTGTTTTAGTAGCATGATGGTTGAATTATGCTTTATCTCATATTTTAGTTTCATATTTATAAGAATTGTTAGATTAATTATGCATTGTTAATTTGATTATTATGATTCATGATGTCTATGAGATGTGTTATAAATGTTGTATAATCAAACCTAGGAGTGGTCATGTGATCGAACCTAGGAAATAGAATTTATAGACTTTAAAATGGACTTTTGAAATTGGCACGACCGTGCAGCCTTTATTGGCACGGCCGTGTGAAGGAGGACAGAAAGTCCAGACTTGTGCTGAGAGGTTGGCACGGCCGTGCAGCCTTTCTTGGCACGGCTGTGCGAAGTCGGGCAGTTTAAATCTCTGTTTTCCGAAAATTTTATTTCACTTAAAAATCTCCATCATTTGTGTGGATCTCCTTGAGCCACATCATCACCACCCCAAAATCAGACTTTTATCCACTTAAATCAAGTGGAGAGAATGAAGAGAATTCATTCTCTCCATCTTTCCCTCCCATTTCCTCTATAGAGTGTGTGTGTGAGAGTTTTGGTGAGACTAGTGTGTGTGTGTGAGTTCCCAAAGATCTAACCATCCTATCGATTGACGATCCAAGACCGTCATTGAGTTGGCGTTGAGTAAGGGCGCATCTTGGGTGGCTTTGATTTCATTTTCATTGACTTGATATTCGATTCTAGGTAAGTTACTAAACCTCCTTTTGTATGCTTTAAGCTTTAATGTATGCTAGTTCATCATTGATCATATATGACTTGCTTTGGATGTTGTTTTCATGTACAAATCTCTAGGTTAAGACGAGTACATTATACTTGTGATATGTTTATGGGTTGAATGATGTTTGATGAGCTAGGGTTTGAACATTAACCTTAGGATTTGAACAAATAGAGAACTTGAGACTTGAAATTGGGAAATCTTGCATTTAGCATTGAAATCCTAATTTTGTGCACTTTAGCAATAACTCCGAGAAGTTGATTTTAGGGAAGATTATGATTCCCCGAACAACATGTTAAATTACTACGAAGTTTAGAGTTCGATTGATCGAGATTCTAGTCCTCTGTGCTTTTGGTACTGTTAAAGTAGAGACTTGTGAATGACTCTAGTGTGTTGATTAGAATTCTTGCAACATGTGTTGAATGATAATCGATAGTAAAATAGAATAATTTACTTGTCATTTTCAAGTTCACTACTTTTGAACTTGATGATTATTTGCATTAGATGATTAAGAACATCTATTTGTGCATTGTGTAAGTCCAGCTGGCGTCGTTGGTTGAGTAAGGTGGGACGACCTATAGTCTTCACAAATCAAGGTTTGTGATCGCTATAAGTCGCCGTACCGGAGTTTCACACACCCCTCTTCTGTTGGCCACAGTTGAGAAGTAGCCCCACTGTTGTAGCAATACGCATGGTTTTGGTTTGCTAGATTGAACTCGATGGTATTAATTGGGGACGTCGATACTACACACACGAGTATCGAGGCACATTTGATTATTTTGTGTATTGCAGGAGCAACGCAAAGAATGGACAAAGAGATATCATATCCTTTATAATGTGGTTTATTACGAGTACTTATGTGAACATCAAAGTGTTACGTGTAATGCATATGAATTGTAAATCAACGATGATGTTACATGTTTGATTGTGATATATACAAATGTATTACTATGCTACGATTTCCAGTTGAGCATTATGCCATGACATATAATTGCATTTAGTAACTTATTGAGTTTCGACTCACCCCGTTTGTTGTTTAATTGTTTTCCTTAGATCCGAGCCAGGTAGGGAGTTCGCGGTGAGGCCGGATAGTATTACCGTTTAGCTCGCAGGTGGTCTTTTGCTTCGTAAACCCTGGAGCTCTTTTGTTATTAGTGTTAGCAATTCTTTTGGTGAGGACGATTGGTTAAGTAAAGTCATGTAGACTTTACTTTGGGTAGTATTGATACATTATTTGTACTTATTATCTTTTGGGTAGCCGACACGTGTATGTCGAGCTCGTATACTCTGTTACATATTTAACTCAGTTATTTTTCCATGCATGTTGTAGCTTGTGGTTTATGCACAGTTGTTCCGGCATGTTGTGGTCGAGGTAGTTGATGTTGTGAATGATTTTCTACAAAACTTATACTTGTGTTTTATTAGTTGGGTTCCGGCTGTAACGTCGCCGATGATTGGTTTTATTTCATTAAGTTTTTATTATTATGGTTTTGTGGTAAGCACGGGTTGTTGCGCCACGTGCTTTTATTAATTGTTATTGTTATTTGCATGTTGTTTTGGCGCGTCGACTTTAGGATTCCGTATTGGAATCCGGGTCGGGGCGTCACACCATAACTATCGATACACATTATTATATTACAAATCCCAACCGAGGTTTACATGATCCACAATATCTTCAAAACTAAACACAACTCAACAACCCATACGCAACGGTTACTATCCAGCTTCTAAGTATACCATCCCGGCCTCACAGACCGCTAATAATCGGGTTCCTGCAAGCTAAGGAAAAACAATATCAATATGTAACGATTCTCCATGATAGCTATCTATAACAAGTAGCATGTTATAACCAGTCAATATAAACACATGTAAAGGATACGGGGGTCAAGGTACACCTTCGACCACTTCCAACCTTTTCACTTCATTCCACATATTATTGTGGTACCAACTTGAACAACTGTATAGTGAAGCGCACGCACTGGACCTTCGTCAGTCCAGTCCCTTACAATCTGGGAAGATCATTCGGTCTCGTCACCATCTCAAACAACCAGAGATGTGCTAAGCCTCTCTAGAGCCAATAGCGGGGGATTCAGGCCGTACCGTAGCTCAACAACAACGTTTCACTAGCACTCCGCCCTCATGAAACATCAATGATACTACGACCCCTGGGGTTTAGTTCTTATTCTTTACTCTTATTCTGGATCACATCCTATCAGATTTCATGTAGAGATTACTCTACCAACATATTCCTATTCACAGAACCAAACCATATAACCCCATATATCTCATCACTTCTAGCTACCAAACAAGTAGGACGGATGAGTAAACATCATTCACAATTTCGTATCAATGTGAGATTCCATAGTGTCCATATCACATTTATAGTTCACTAGTTCAACTAATAGTTCACGCATTTCATTTCAGGAATCCCAACTCAATTACGGGTTATCGTCATCAATCTTGGTCTCCGTAGAGTCCAATTTCACAATTCCTCAAGTTAAGTCACTAACTTAATTACCCGTATTTTGTAACATGTTTAGGTGCCGTAGACTAAATCACATATTAACAAACAAGTTTCTCATGTCCAATTCGAACAAACACGTATCTCATGTCAAATTCGAACAAACACGTATCTTATGTCAAATTCTGACTCCGTAGAGTCCAATCACATCGCAATTTAATGGTTTAGCACATATTTCATGTATAGTAAGAATCCCAACAATTTCGGCTACTAAACATATATATAGAGGAAATGCACTAAAATCAATTAACATACTATCACAATATCATTTCTATATAATCACCAATTATCGCACATAACATCAAGTTTCACCGTAACGACATGAAATACATGTTATACAACATGAATAGATTCTACGGATAAGAAATAAAAGTAGTAACTTACTAAACACCGCGAATTCACCAAGGAAACGGAGTTGGCTTGGGTGGAAATACACTCCTTAATGATCTCTACGCCGCTACGAAGCCCGATTGTCGAACCCGCACTCAATCTCGCCCCGATTCAAGCCTTCTCTCTTTTTAAAACCACTTTCTCTCTCTAGAACTTGGGAGAAGAAGAGGGGTTCATGAATAACCAACAGTTCATGAGATTTCTTCTACTAGAAATGTTTTCCTCGTCGCCCTCTACGCTACGGCAAAGTCAAATCGTCAATCCAATGTCAGAATCTCAAGATATTATCATTTTCTCTCATTACTCTTTCTAACTCTCTCTCTCTTGCATGGTTGAAGATGTGTTGAATAATGGGTAGAATTGGTCTCCTAAGATCTAATTTTAGTTGGGAAATGTCTGGCCAAGAGCTCCTCTCACGTGGCCAATTAATAGCCAAGAGAATGGGTTAACAAGTCAAAAATTAGAAAATGTCAAAAACTGCCGACACGCGGTGCGACCGCGCGGGCTTCCTTGGCGTGAGCGCGCCGATGCATGCTAAGGCGCGACGTTGGGGCTCGAAGGTCTCTGAAGTTTGCGAATTCTAATTTTTAAAAACTTTAAAATGTTGCGCGCTAGGGCGCGACTCCAGACCTCGAACTTCTTCGAAAGTGTCCGAAAATGCCTCCGAAATGATTCTAAGTGACCCAAAGATGATTCTAACTCCTAGGCAAGGTCAAGACACGTCGAAAACTCAATCGATTCATCCTGCAATGATGCATGAATGACGATGAACCCAAGTCTCGATCGTACACGAAGATAAACACGCAAAACGACACTCGAATCAACTCAACTTACGAGTTAACGACAAGACTAATGTGTTTGTCATTCGTGAGCGAATCTAAACCAAGGCTAGGTCAAATAAACGTTAGAGTTATACGATGTATACGAATACGAGTTGAAGTCGAGAATAATCTCGCACAACTACAGAACTACTGTACAACTCATCGTGGGTCAACCACGAGCCAAATATGAGTTAAGTCTTATCGCGTTACGCTTAGTAAGTATGACGAATCTCTTGATTTAATCATGGAGGTCCACACATCACAATACAAGGTCTACTAAGCCGATACGAAGTGAGGAACATGGTTTTACACTACAACACGGCTTAACTTGTTAGGCTCACGGCTAGGTTTTAAGGACAAGTTATGAGCATGCTAAGGGTTCTCAACCCAAGATGAGTACACGGGGGAATGAATATGACAACGCTAAGCATGTCGAATTGTTGGGGTCTTACACAAGGTGGAGATTTGTTAAAAATTGTCTCAAATTTGAACTTTCCTAATTAAACTAGGGTTGTAATAATTAATCTTGTGGTTAATTAGAGAAAGTCAAACAAGTTGATCCTTATTGTAAAAGGATTCATTTATTGATATGAATTGAGAGTCTTAATCCCAATTTGATTAGATTTTCCCTAAAACCTATATAAAGAGATGACGAGACTTCAATTATCGACAAGACCAAAAGTGTGAGATACACAAATTGGGGAGAGATGGACGACGGACACAGTTGGTGGTCGAGGGTCTCGATGTCTTGGCGGTGTTAGACAAAATATTGCGTGGTTATTTTGGGCTGTGAGAGGTGTGGTAGTCTTTGAGATCGTGTCAATTCTTGTAACCCTTATCATAGGTAGGGTGAGTACATTGAAAACTCTCTATTGTAATTACTCATCGTTTATAGTGAATTATTGTTTGCCTTGGAGTGGATTAAACCACATAAATCCTTTGTTCCCTTTTGTTTGATTGTGTTATATTTTTTATTTTCTTGCCATTATTTCTCCAAATACTTGGTTCTTTTATTTTCGATCGATTCGCTTCCGCATTGAAAATAAAAACTTGGAATTCTTAATCCAAGAATATCCTCGTTTTTATAACATAAACTCTTAAATTATGTTTGAATGCTTAATTCCAGAGCTCGAAAATAGAATTAGAAAAATAATTTGAATTCCATAAAGCTTAAATTATTCATATAATTTTAATTATAAAATTTGGCATTGAGTAGTCAAACGTATCGTTAGCTAACATTTGATTATTTGCATCATGATATAAGAAAAACTAACCTTATCTGCGCCAAGTGGGAAGTTGGGGAGCGGAACTTCAGTTAAGGACCATTGATTACCAATAAATAGAAAGTGACAAGTTCAAGTACCAAATATTTATTTCAACCTTAGTTTAAATATCATTGGACAAAAAATGTGTGCGACTTCCTGTTGAGAACATTAATTCATATCCGGAAAATTCAAATTTTGCAAAAAAAAAAAAAGAAAAAAAAATCCCAAGGATATCTTCAAGTCCAAAAGTACTCTAATTCTGAGCAGGACTACAAGAGCGAGCAGTAAATTTCTCTCTACCAAATTTTATGCACTGCATTTGCACGACTCTCCCTACCAAATATTGCATCTACTAACTATGACAACTGATCAACATTTATTATTTACCAAACCATCTTACCAAAAGGACAGATTGCAGATAATTAAAATTAGACTTCAAATCTTCTATTCCATCCCTTATCACACTTTGTGTTTCATTTAATCCTATCCTTACATGTGTCTTTGTTATTTTAACTTTTGTTTTTTTCTTACAATTTTTACATGTGTCTTTGTTATTTTAACTTGTCTTTTTCTTACAATTTTTACAAAGAAACGTGTAGGATTAAGATTTAATGGGACAGAGAGTGTGATAGAGAATGTGATAGAAGATTTGAAGCCTTAAAGTTATACCTAAATTTTGGCACACATCAAAGAATCATTTACGAAGATCCAAATATGTCCAAGCATGTTGTTTAAGATTGCTCTCCTCACAGGCTGCTTTACTCGCCTGACTAGCAATCTCAACACTCCAATGTTAAACTTACGTTAAAGCAAACAACAATCCATCCATCTGTTGTGTGTATGTGTCGTTGGCCCCTTAATCTTTCACCCCCTTATATCAACCAATTGGCCCATATCATCTTCCCCACTCATGATTTTCGCTCTGATTTTTTTTCCCCCCTTTCTTCTAGTTGAGTATCTCAGGTTACCATTTGCCCCACCATATGTGGGTTTTCAGAGATCAACAATGAAAACGGGATTGAATTATGCATCTGCAACTTGCCGCATTCTCTCAGAAACTGGAAAGTATTTGGTAAGATCTCATATCAACAATGGATCTAAAATATATATATATATATATATATATATATGAGGGAGTATTTAATAGTTATTTTTTTATCTAATCATCAATGGTTACTCTCATTTTCAACCATTGGATCAAAAATTAAATGTTGAGATTTAATGGTTAGTTGGAAAATACAATTAATGTAAGTAGGTGAGTCATTTTTTTTTATCCAATGGTTAAAAATGAGAGTAACCATTGATGGTTAAATAAAAAAGTAACCATTAAATACACCCCCATATATATATATTAGATTAATATACAATTTGGTCCCTGAACTTGCAACATTTTTCTGATTAGGTTTCAGTACTATGATATTTCCTATTGTGGCACTTGTACTGAACATTTGGGCTTACGGTTAGTCCCCCATTTGACGAAAGTTAACAGAAACGTTAAATTTTAACTCAAAAGACCAAATTACCCTTATATATATAAATAAAAATAAATGGTAAGTACTTTCAGCATCACACGACTTGTATTCCTCCCTCCTCTCTCCTCTCTCTTCTCTCTTTTTCTCTCTCTCTCTCTCTCTTTCTCTCGTTAATTGCGGTTCTTCAAATTGCCCCAAATCACTTTCTCTTTCTCAATTTTTTTTCATCAACGATTTCAAATTTGGGTTTGGAAAAGAAGAATTGACGACGGCCACAAAGCAAAAAGTCGACGTCGTTTCAGCCTCTTCCTTTTCCAATGGAAGAATGAGACCTTGAGATTGGACGCGACGGCAAAGTAATCGGAGCGAGAGTGGGCGAGGACAGTGTGGCCTTGGCAGACTAGGGTTTTGGCGAGGAATTGACCGAAGTTGCCAAATCCGACAATGGCGATTTTGAGCTTTGTCGATTTTTCGAAGCGGTCAGAGACTTAAGACTCGTAGTCGAACGGTTGAGCGGCATCGAGGGCCAGGATACGGAGGCGGCGAGTACGAATAGTTTGTGTGATATACTAGGAAGGCGAGGAGGCAGTGAAAATAGAGATATTCGATGATGGTGGTGGTGGTGGAGGAAGAACTTGGTGGTGGTCAAAGGGCGAGAATAGGAAAGAGAAAACATGGTTGTTAGTGTATGTTTTAGATTGAGGGGAGGCGGTGGCAGAGTCGGAGACGGAGACGGAGATGGAGACGAGGCGGGGAGGCGAAGGATTGGGGGTAAATGAAATTTTGTGGGAGGCAGATGATGGTGGTGGTGGTGGTCGAAGGGTGAGAAGAGGAGAGAGAAAACATGGTTGTTAGTGTATGTTTTAGATTGAGGGGAGGCGATGGCAGAGACGGAGACGGAGATGGGGCGGGGAGGCGGAGGATTGGGGGTAAATGAAATTTTGTGGGAGGCAGATGATGGTGGTGGTGGAGGAAGAACTTGGTGGTGGTCGAAGGGTGAGAAGAGGAGAGAGAAAACATGGTTGTTAGTGCATGTTTTAGATTGAGGGGAGGCGGTGGCAGAGACGGAGACGGGGCGGGGAGGCAGAGGATTGGGGGTAAATGAAATTTTGTGGGAGGCAGGTGGAGTGCACATGCACAGTAAAGGATAGTTTTTTTTTTTAAATTAATTAATTATACTCCTGAACTTGAAATGTTTTTTTTTTCTTCGTTGGTCATGGGAGAAATATCTAATGAGATGTTACCTATTTATGTTGAGAAAGTTTGTGCTGAGTGGGTTTTAATTTTTGGGAATGTTAATTTGAGGGAAAATTCTTAAAAGTTTTGCAGATGATGAAACTAAGTGGGTGGTTGGGTGGAGAGAGAAGGAGAGAGAGAAAGAGAGAGAGATAAAAAAGAGAGAGAGAGAGAGAAAGAAAGAGAGAGAAAAGAGAGAGGAGAGAGAAGACTATTATAAGATAAATAAAAAAATCCTCTCACACCAGTATTGTCCACGTGGATCAGTCATCAAGAAATAAGGGCAATTTGGTCTTTTGAGTTAAAATTTAACGTTTTTTTATAACTGCCGTCAGATGAGGGACTAACCGTAAGCTCAAATGTTCAGTTTAAGGGCCACAATAGGAAATAAGATAGTACTGAAACCTAATCAGAAAAATGTTGCAAGTTTAGGGACCAAATTGTATATTAACCCTTATGCAATCTCAAAATAAACTTTGAAGCTTTATGTAATGTTATAAGGGGCCAAAGCATTAATTTAGAAATTTAAGAAGGGGGTTATGTGAAAAACCTATTAAAAATTAGGTGCTTTAGATATGTCCTTAAAAACATGTCAGACAAGTCTCATAAAGTCTCTCGTTGAGAATGTACTTTGAGGACACTTACTTGTACAACAACTATTAAATGTTTCCAGTGCAGTGTGTATATTGAAATTATTTGCTGCGCTAGTTTTAGTTATTTTTTGGGAGAAAAAAAACAATCAAATTAATATATATATATATATATATATATATATATATATATTGCATAAATCTCCTTCATGCTGTCTGTGTATTGTAAATACTGGAAAACCATTAACGGGTTGACAAAAATAATCATATTTTATTGAATAGTAATTGATTATTTTTCGTTAATATATTTTCTAATCCTTACTTTGTTTGTTCTCATTGCATTTTATCGTATATTCTATTAAATATCAAGCCCTTGTCCATTAACTTGATAGTTCATTTGAACATATACCTTAGGAAATAGAAAAAAAAATTGATTTGAAATTCATTTGTAATACTCGTTTCGCCCCAAAATAGTATCCATTAAAAATAAAAAAAAATTATCTTAAAATGACTCTCCATTTTTTTATAAATTTAAAATGAGTGTCCATTTGGTACTTAATGAGGAATAAATTAAAAACTAAAATAATTAGCTGTTGTATTTTAAAATGTAGATAAAAATTATAAAATAGATATAAAGTAACTACAACGACACTCAAAATCTTCTGTACTACTTTGTGTGTTCCTCTTTGTACCACCAAACAAATTAAAATATATTGTATGTCCTATGGGCTCAACATATGGCCTACGAGCTCGTGTTCTGATTGTGCTTGGCGGTACAGGAAAAGGTACATAGTGTGGGTACATACTCCAGGCCCATTTAATTTACATGTGACATGTTACTACCAAATGAAAATGTGCCAAACCAAATTGCTTACTAAAATACAAAATTAGGTAATATGTTTATGGGTGAGCAGATTTTATTTAAAATTGGATCTAACAAAAAAAAAAAAAAAAGGATCAAACCAATACTTTTAATTTGGTTCTGGTTATGGTTTTTAATAGAACCGATTATTTGGTTCGGTCTTGATTTTAAAAATCAGAAAATTGCTGGTCGGTCCCCTTTTTAAAAAGTTTAACCCCTAAAGTTCACCCTTTTTTTCTTCTTAACTAGAAAAGTCATTTTGATAATTTTCTTCCTAAAATATTCCTATGCAACATAAACACTTTTATTTTAGAGATTCGTTAAAAAAAACATACACACACAAACATAAAAAATATTTAGTTACATCAAAGAAACTGAAAACTTGTAAACGATTTCATGTTGTTAATATAGTCTTCCCTCATGTTTGGGGATCAATTTTCATGCCTAGAACACGAATTTGATCAAATTCAAATTTTCTGAGTTCATCAAATTTTTTCTTGTTCTTGGGCTGTTTTTACCACTTTAATCTATGTTTTAAACTTCGAATTTGTTTAAAATCAATCACATATTGTTATTCTAACTTAGTACTATATTTGTGCACAATTTTTCTACAAAAAAAAAAAAAAACTATTTTCAAGATCCAAATCGAGCTTGGCAGTGTGCTGTCCAAAAACAGAGTGAGATGTTCTTGGACTGATTTTGGGACTTTAATAAATGATTTGAGTTTTAATTCACCAATCGCAGTATGCTGGGCAACGTAACGGGGATCGACCTACCCAGTCAGGTCGCAGGGGTCGAGGGAATAGCGTCCCTCGTGCGGGTTCGGGGGGCAATGCCCCCGAAAGGTAAACGAAAATCAAGTCCCCTCCAGCAGTTGAAATTCAAATGGCGCCTTGGTTTACTCATCGCGATGTCTTGGTTACTTATCGCGATGTCTTGGTTACTTATCGCGATGCCTGTGTTGCTCATCGCGATGCCTTGGTTGCTCATCGCGATGCCTGTGTTGTTCATCGCGATGCCTTGGTTGTTCATCGCGGTGCCTGTGTTGCTCATCGCGATGCCTTGGAAAATCAAGTCCCCTCCAGTAGTTGAAATTCAAACGGTGCCTTGGTTGCTCATCGCGATGCCTTGGTTGCTCATTGCGATACCTGTGTTGCTCATCGCGATGCCTTGGTTGCTCATCGCGATGCCTTGGTTACTCATCGCGATGCCTGTGTTGCTCATCGCGATGCCTTGGTTGCTCATCGCGATGCCTTTGTTGCTCATCGCGATGCCTTGGTTGCTCATCACGATGATTAACCAACGCGATGCATTGGATTACTCATCGCGATGCCTTGTGTTACTGATGCGCGCGTGTTTTTCTTTCATTAATGGCATAATCGTCTTTTTGCCCCAAAATACCTTTTTCTGGTTTTAAAAAAAGATGACTGGACTGGAGCGATTACAAATGTTTAAAAAGGGACCGACCCGTAATTCATCCAATAAAAATTATAGATTGGTTCTAAATTGGACCGGACCAAAGTATATTATATATATAATATAATTATATAATATATATTAATAAATTAATATTTAAAACATATAGTTTCTATTTTCTAACCCTAACCCAAACCCAAACCATAGGTATTAATGTTTAGTGATATTTCTCTCAGTCGTTTACACGCAAACATAGACTTGATGTTATTGAACCTATTTTTTTTTTCTCATTTTAGTTCATATTGCATGGACTAGATTGTAATATATGACAATGGTCAAAGTACTATCTTTCTTTTTCTTTTTTTCTTTTGTGAATTCTCAACAATTTATCATTATTGAATGTTTTTAATTTTTGTATGAAATATTAGATTTTATTATTTGTTTGCGAGCTCAAAATTTGAAAGGGTCTATTCCTTCAGAACACAAAAATGTGGAGGACCAAACTAATTAGAACTGAACCAAAGTATTGGTTCTCATACATATTGATTTGATTCCAGTTCTGAATTTTTTTAGAACCAGAGTATTGATCTGGTTCTATTTCTCTATTTTTTTTTTTTGCGAAAATGGATCAAACCGGATTGCTAATTATGGTGATATCACATTATTATATATTAACCACTTAATAAAAATTCTTTAAATAAGTAAACATGCTAATGTCATGAACAAAGTTTCCTATTCAACAACCTGCTAATGTAGCATTATTTTTGGATCTAAAATAAGTGTTCTTTTAGAAAAAGAAAAAGAAAAAGAAAAAAAGATATAAGCGTCGTTTTAAGTTGTTAATGAATGATTTTCCTAATTTAACTTTCTCATTTCCCAAGTCTCAATAGGTAATCATCTTATTATTAAATATTTTATCTTATTATTTTCTTCTAACTTATCTTCACAAGTACTCTAGTATAAAAAATAGGATATTTAATAGGAGTATACTTGTCAACATATATAATCTTTTAGTATGTGTGCATTATTCTAAAGCGATATTTATTTTGGATCGGAGGTAGTACTCCCTCCGTCCTTAAACGAGCATTAATTTTTAGTTTTTCATTAAAATTAAGAAATATAGTTTTTCACTAAAATTAAGTAAGTTGACTTTTGAGTCATTTTAGTAGCACGTGTATTAATGTACTTAGGACTTATTTGGTAGTTGGGCAGGGATAAACAATATTATTAATCTTTGTGCTATTAGCGCCCTCGCTATTAATCCTTACTTATAAATCGAGGTAGTATTATAATTAAAAATGTTAGTGACGTGATTTTTTAGTGAGGGTGCTACCACCCTCTCCCTCGGTATTATTAGTGAGGTGATAATGATTTTATCCAGATAACTTGTGCTATTAGTCCCGACCACTTATTGCGAACTAAACATACGACTATTCGACTTATTAATCTCATCCGGCCTTAATTCTGACTGCCAAACAGCTACTTAATGCTGCATATAGTAGAAGCTAACACTAGAACATGACATGTATAAAAGTTGAAAGTAATAAACTTAAACAAAAACGGACACTCATTTAGGAATAGAGAGAAAACATTTTTATTGGGTGCTAATAATAATGATGTAACATATCACCATTTTAGCCAATATATTTCCCACAACCAGGTGATTGGCTCTCTTTTAGGTAGCTTCAAGGGAAGAAAAGATTTAGACGAGCTTTGAGTATAATTTTGGTTCTAATTTAGGGGTGAAAATTGCAGGGTAATTGTTTAAGCTTAAGTGATCAGATGGACTTGTTTGGGAGAACAGTTGAACAAGAACTGCCTAAGCACTTTGATAATGGCTGAAAACTTATAACTGATTACTTGTCCAAGTCAATATTTTTGATCTCCATAGGCAGTAATGATTATCTCAACAATTACCTTCAACCCGATATCTATGACTCAAGCCAACGTTACTCTCCTCAATCTTTTGCCAAACTCCTCATTCATAACCTTTCCCAACAATTACAGGTAAGTATCTCTCTCTCTCTCCCCCACACACACACACACATATATATACACACACACAAGTCAACAATGATTGAAACGGTTAATTGTTAAGAGATATATTAATATTTTTTGGAATTTGTTATATTTATAAAAATGTTAAAGGCTACAAAAAATTCTTATACCACGTGCTTATAAGATTATGAAGATTGTTGACGTAACTTTTGTTATGAGCTCTTTAATTGACATTTTTCAAAATAGAAAAAAATTGTGCTCTTTACATTTAGTATCTCGATACTTTCAAAATTGGAAAGTCTTCCCCATGCTTAAATTGGGAGTAAATAATGAGTATCACAGACACTGAAACCAGTTAAAAAGTGATGTGGGATATTTCCTCTTATTTGATATCGAAATTTTAAAAAAATATTAAGGATTTAACATTTTAACTAATTTGTGATACCACGTTAATAAGAAAGAAGGGTGATCAGATTGTTATTTTCCTTGTTATGTTATGACTCCCTAACTAAAAATCCAATAAACACTTCTCATATTCATTATCCAATTAGATGTTGCATTAACTACCTTACTCTCGTCTATATCCTATTTATCTTTATGAAAAACAAAAAGTATAACTCAATTAACTTGTTGTAGATTACATCACCAGTACATTGATGATTGTACTACTGCTAAACAACACAATAAGTTGTTGTTCTTCAAAGTGTAGCATTACTATTTTTTAAACTAAAATGATATAGCAACTGAAATAGTCGACCAAATTTGTGAACTGCACGTTGTGTGGTGGCGTACCTTCCGAAAGGGTACAACACTGCGCTACGTGCGGTTGGCGGATTCGATCGGTGCAGTCATTTCCGTTGCTGCCATAACTCTTTTCCAAAAGCAAATATGATCGATCATAGACTACTCATGAAAAATTAAGGGGGGTGCTGCTGCCCTCCTTTCAAAAAAAAAAAAAAAAAAACTCATGAAAAATTTGATATTAATCAAACCCATTTTTAATATATTATAAGAAACACACTCAAATTTTGTAATAAGAATGTTTCTTGTTGATATGGAATAGTCCCTCTGTTCCAGACAAAGAGTCTACTTTTTATTTTTAAAAGTCAACATATGACTAAATCAAATCAAAATTTAATTTGCATACGTTACTAATATTTTAGGAAATAAAATTTTAATAATTAAAAACTACATTATGAATATTATGGATTACAATTTTCATTTTGTAAAAACAAATAAATTTACGTAAATTATCGGTCAAACTTTAACTTAATTAAAAAAAAAATCAAAAGTGGACTCTTTATCTGAAACGGGATGTGCAGATGACATAGTTTGTCTTTTGGTAAAGTCAAAGGATTGGAGTCCGCGGAAACCCACGCCTAATAGATAATGAAAAAATCAAAACAAACTCCATTATATCCGTTACTGCATGTGTCGTTTTGCCTTTAATTTCCTTCTCTTTTTCCATTCCTCCGTTGTTCTCTTTTCTATATATAACTCATCTTTTTGAATTTTCTCCAAGTAAAAGTTTCTCCATTTCATCAAATTTTGCCTTGCCTTTTCCTTTTGTTACAAAGATCAATAAGATGGCCATGAACAACTTGAAAACTTTAAGCTTCTTCACCATAATTTTCCATCATTTCCAATATGTGAATTCGGATTCCCCACTTGCACCGGCATTATATGTTTTGGGGGATTCATTGTTTGACAGCGGCAACAATAATCTTTTGCCAACTTTAGCCAAGGCCAATTTCAGGCCTTATGGTATCAATTTCGCTCGTGGAGCCACCGGAAGATTCACCAATGGGAGAACCGTAGTAGATTTTATAGGTAATCGCGCAACTTTTTTCACCACAAACACGCACATTTAATATAATTCGTGACGAGTGAGAAAAGCAAAAACTTTAGCTGTGTAAATTTTTTGACAAAATCAAAAATTAATTTGGTTGTCACATATCGTCATTACTTTCATTTTCATTACAAACTAAATTCTCTCATGCATGTAATAACTGGATTTTGCTTTCTTGGATGTTATATACGGGTTTAAAGTGAAATTTGATTATCAGAATAAAGACTAATTTATATGTTGACCAAGCCCAAAAACTTCGATTTATGTTTGACTGTGGCTTTCGGACACTTTCTAGACTCTTTCACACCAAATATTGGCTATGCTTTTCTCTTGCAGCCGAATTTCTTGGACTACCATTTTCTCCACCGTACCTGAGATTCCAAAGAACTTTGCCATTGACTGGGTTGAATTATGCTTCCGCTTCTTGCGGTATTCTACCAGAAACTGCTATCTATCTCGTAAGTTTGTAAAATATATAATCTCTCAAACTTATTCAAATTATGGTTCTGGAGATTATTCCATTGATAACTATATCCTGAGTGAACAAGTCCGATTTGGAACTTTATATGCTTCGAATATTACATTTTTGCCGCTATCGTTACCTAAATACTCACTTCGTTCCAGTCAAAGAGTCTACTCTTGACTTTTTTTGGTCAACTTAATTAAAGTTTACCTTATAAATTATATGCATTTATTTATTTTTATAAATGAAAGTTGTAATCCACATATTTTTAATTAATGAAATTTTATTTTCTAAAACAAGAGTAAAGTATGTAAAATTTTGATTTGATTTAGTCGACTTTTAAAAATGAAGTGGACTCTTTGACTGGAACGGAAGGAGTATTAAATTTTCTTGACCACTTTTACCCCAAATATAAATTGCAAATTGCTTCTAATTATGTAAAAAAATTGGGAGTTGCAGGGTAAATGCTTAAATTTTGATGATCAAATTAATTTGTTTCGAAGAACAGTTAAACAACAATTGCCTAGGCACTATCAAACCTCACAAGGACTTTCAGAATATTTGTCGAAGGCAATATTTATGATCTCCATTGGCAGCAACGACTACATCAACAATTATCTTCAACCTAATATTTATCTCACGAGCCGACATTACTCTCCTCAATCATTTGCCTCACTTCTCATTGAAACCCTCTCCCAACAATTACAGGTTCTCTCTCTCTCTCTCTCTCTCTCACATGTATGCGCATAATTTCCCCGAGTCTATTTGAGAAAGAGTGACAAAAAGAAAATAAAAAGCTCAAACCTAACATGCGTTTACGTACAGCGATTATTTGCATTAGGAGGAAGAAAATTTATTGTATTTGAAATTGGGCCTCTTGGGTGCATTCCATCAATTACAAGGCAGTACAAACACAATGGAACATGTGTTGAAGAAATTAACCAGCTAGCAATTTTATTCAACGACCAGCTTGCTCCAATGCTACAAAATATGACATCCACTCTTAAAGACTCGGCCTTCATTCTTGGCCATGCTCACTGGCTTGGTTACGATGCCATTATAAATCCCACTAACTACAGTAAGTTTCAAGTTCTCATACATTGTATTTAGTTGTACGTACTAATTTCAAGCTGATTCGTTCAAGTTCTTAAAATGAAATTCTATCAATTTTTAGTAAAATTCTACTTCCTTCGTCCCACAAAATGAGAGTCCATCTTAATTTGTTCATGATCATAAACACTAATTTTATGACAGAGTGAGTAGTAAATAGTCGTATACTACGAAATGTTATCAACGTAAAAGAAATTTTCTTCTTATTCTTCAGTATTATTTTGTACGTAGGGTTAACTGATACGAGCAATCCATGCTGCACTTCGTGGGGAAATGGAACCTTAGGATGCATTCCAGTGCTATCGCCCTGCAAGGACATCGAAAAACACTACTTCTGGGATGGTTATCATCTTACTGAAGCTGTATATTCAGTTATTGGGACACAATGTTTCAATGGCACTAAAGTTTGCATTCCTTTGAACATCAAAGAGCTTGTGAACATTTAAATGTTCCTTGGAATTCTCGGTTTATACTGGTCAAATAAGAGTTCTATCTGCCATTTATTCATTTCAGTTAAAGAGTTCATTCAAATATTGTGCAAAAATTGGATCCTAGTTATGTGATTCTTGTTAATCAAAATGCAAATTATAATGACCTTCCATTGTCGATTAAGGTGTGGAGTACATCAACGAGATTAGGGCGATTGCATTGAATTGGTTTTGTTCAACAGAATTCATTAATTCGATTCATTCTACAAAAGGATGCTCCAGAAATTGAAAAGCGCTATATTGGTCTATATGATTCAAATAAAACTAGCCTTACTTTATGATAAATAAAGTTAGTAGGCCTACTTACTGTACAACATATAGTAACAAACAGATTACTAGTTCTCCTTAGTTTCAGACTAAAAAAACAAAGATAAAGGAAAAAAGAAGGTTTCTAGTGTTAAGCACATACAGTTAGGGGGACTGCACTATAAAGGGGGCAAAATTGTGACTTGTGAGTCTAACCTAACTAATTAGGGTGCCATTAATGCAGATTTTACTTAGTCGTTAGGCTCGTTATTGTTTACAGGAGGCTTGCGACGAGGCTTCCTCATTCCACCATAGTCCTTGCGCATCAGCTGCATAACTTTCTCATTGGCCTCCTCAAGAAGTCTTTGCCATTCTTCTTTGTTATTAGAATTTGATGAACCCTCCAACTCCAAGCTTGCTTCGGTACTTAAACCTGTCTTGGACTGTGGGATGGTGTTTCCCGAGCTTTGTGATTCCAATGTCCTTGTCTTGTCCAATCCTTTTTTGCTATTCTGCGCGAGTAAGAGAATATAACAACTTAATGATTCGATCGATTAATGAAGATTTAAGTTAGTAAATAACTAAATTAATGACTATTGCATGAGCCTCCTTGACCTCGGGAGGATCGAAGCACATAGTCTCACCCATGCAAGTAGAGTAAAGAGAACATATTTATATAGTATTTGAAACCTTGACAGTATGTAACTCTGAGTGTGTGTGTGTGTGTGAGAGAGAGAGAGAGAGAGAGAGAGAGAGAGACCTGGTTGTTCAAGAGATCGTGTGGTCCTTGAAGAGATTCCATTGAAGCATTCTTATCCTTTCCTGCATTAAATAACCAAATATATTTCTCTTCTCAGTCCACAACACACAACATAAGAAATGTACAGTTGCACTTCGTGTCCTTCACAAAAAAAAAAAAAAAAACTAGTGCTATAGTAATTTGAACAAAGAAGATGATAGAAATCATGTAGTACTTGGAAAAAGAAAGGAAGGGAATATTGTTACTCCATCATAATAATATGAATTTCACTATAACATTTATATATACAAGTATTTCCTTTCAATATCTCTTCTACATATACATGTACAATTTTTTTTTTAATAAAATAAAATAAAATAAAATGTATCTAGAAAGGCCTAGCATAGTAATAATTGCCTTCTTTTTTGTAACTTGTTGAGTCAGTTATTCTTAGGAGGGTGGTGTTTTGGCACATGATAATCGGCACCGAAAGCAACAAAACCATCGACATTCAACTTCTTTTGATCACTATGGGTTGCACCTGTTGTTTTCTTTGAAGTAATACTTTCTCCATTAATTCTTTGCCCTTCTTCTTTCTTCAATCCTTTTTCCATCACTGTCATTTTCCTTCCTCCAAGAGGCCCTCCTTTTCCAACCTCATGAGTAGCGGAAATCCTATCAACAAGTTCGCCCTGTTTGCATATTTTAATTGCTACCCTTAATTAGACCCTCAAGAAATCATATCTAAGACTGAAAAATTATTATATACGACCAACTAATTAACGGCAACTTTACCTTTTGGACAGATGCAATAATTCCATTATTCACGCTTAGCGAATTCCATTTCATTCTCCTTCCTGAAACAGAAAATTAGTACAGAAATCGTAAACTATCATCATTTTCTGGTATTTTTCTTGATTTGGAAGCTTATTACGTGCGAACCAGATTAAGCTATATATGTACCTTGATCAGCATGTGAAGAAATTAGGGTTTGGAAAACAAGGAGAAACCCAAGTAGTAAACTTGGAAATCTTACAGACACCATCTTTGAAGTTTTATGTTGAAGTGTTTTTGTTGTGCAACTGTGAAAAAAGAGAAGAAAAGTGGAGAAGGTAAAGTTGGGGTTTTATAGAGTTTTAAAACCCTAGTCAAAGCTAGGGTTCCGACACCTGGTCTAATATAATATCTCTCCTTGGTACATGCAAAACTTAGGGAAGACAAAACAATTAAGTAAAATTAACCAAATGTAGACATATAAATAAGTACTCCATATAAAAGAAAATTAAGATAGAAAATCAAGTTTGCTTTGTTTCAATGTTTGGATCTTAATATTAATAATTTCAAAGTTGAACCAAGTTAAAATGTCAGCTTCAGTGTGGGTTGATGGTTTTGGCAGATAACTGAAATGGTTTTCTCTGCCAAATATGTTTACATGCATGCAAGGATATATATATATATATATATATATATATGTATATATATGCATATATATATATATACATATATATATATATATGTGTGTGTGTGTGTGTGTGCTTCATTCATCCATTTCATGAAGAAAAGAAAATTAAAAGGAAAACTCGATCGTGGTTGCTTGATCCAGTATGCAAATAGAATCCATCTCCTATTTGGCGAACCACCAGCTGACAAGGTTTAGTACTTTTGGTCAGCTTGGGGTTCTTAATAGATAAGTCTGAAGTATTAATTTCAGAGTTGTTTAAGCAAGCTGGGCTTGGTAGATCGTTGTCTGAATCATAAACAACTGATTTTGCAACAAAACAAAAATTTGCTTCTTGTGCACAATCAGCCGATTCATCCTTTGAATCCGTCTCAATCCAAGTGGTAAGTTTGAGAGTTTTATCTTCAGCTACTAACCCTTTTGATTTTGTAAATTTTTTGGGGGCTCTTTTGAAATACTCATTTTTAGTGGTCGAACAAACTAAAGTGTGACCTGGCTTTCTACAGTTAAAGACGGTAATTTTTCATAATCAGCTTTAGCTTTAGTTTGTTTGAAATTAGTAGCCCTTTGAAAATTTGTTGAAGCTGGTTTTTGAAAGTTCTTTGTGAAAGATTTGTATTTCTTAAACTGCCTAGCAAAAGCAGGAAATTCATCTTCATCAAAATCATCATTTGTCTGGAATGAAGTAGAACAGACACTTAGCTTTTCTTCTTGGACAGCTAAAGAGATACCTCTAAAACTTTTCTCAAGTTCTTGATTTTTAAGAACTTCCTTTTCACAAATCTTAAGACTAGCAACAAGACTACGTATATGAGTAGTGTTCAAGTCTCTAGCTTCCTTAACGGCATTGATTTTGACATGCCATCCACTTCCCAAACTACTAAGGAAACGCATGTTAAGATCTTTCATACTATATGCCTTTCCTAAGGACACACAATCATTGATAGAATATGTCGTAAGAAGTTCAAAATGACTCTTTTGGGTCCTTTTTGAAAGCTTTGAACTCTTGAATGTAGTCATACATCTTATTGTCTTTAGTGATCTGGTCTCCGTTATTGTATTGCATGGGAGCTTCCTAGATCTCTTAAGAGGTGGTACAGTCATGAATCTGCTTGTAGACATTGTTGTCCAAAGAGCTAGACAGTATGTGCACGGCTTTGGTATCTAAGGCATCAGTAGCTTTGTCTTCTTCAGACCATTTTGCCTTAGGCTTCTGCACGTACTCATCGACTACTGTAATCACTGGATTTTCTATGTCATCTGCATTATCAGTTTGTTCAACAATGGTCTTAGTATTTATTTTCATATGATAAATGGAACCTCTTAAGACACATTCCATTAGTCTTTTATCTATATTGTTCATGTATCTAGCTAGCAATTCTTTCTTTCCAAATGTCAAAATTGTCCTCATCAAACATGGGAACCTGAGCCATGTTGAAGGTTAAAAAAGCTTTGTTGATTGCCATAGATTAGAACTTTCAAGTGGTAAAACTTGAAAAAATATTTTTCGAAAAGTATGGCTCTGATACAAATTATAGGACAACTTAAGGCAAATAGTAAGCCTAGAGGGGGGGGGGTAAATAGCCTTACTTTCTTTTTGAAAACTTTTAAAACCTTTTAAAACTTTGGCAGCGGAATAATGATTTTAATAAAAACAATGAACTGAACATTAAAAATGTTCAGTCAAGAGTTTGCCTAATGAACAGTTTGATGACTTGACTGAAGTTATGATACAAAGGCTGATTGAAGCTTTAAGTAATGAAGTGCTTAAAGCTTTGGTCAATTTGGTCAAGAAGGCAAGCAATAATGAACACAATATGTAAAGTGGTTTATAGTATAAAAACTGCTACGTCCACTACCAAGTTGGTCAAACTTGGATTTTTAAAGTGTACTAATTATTAATAATCTAGATGATCACTAACGAATCAGTGTACAACAAGGACCTGTGAAATTTATATAGATTGTGTGTTACAAGCAACAAACAATCTCGTGTGTTACAATTAATGATCTCTCAATAACTAAAGTCACCGTTCTTCAATGTATCTTTGGCTTTTAAATAGGCAGGGATAGAAAAGTTGTTGTTGGACACATTTGAATATTTTTGACCTCGCATTTAATGATTTGATGTAGAGCAGGTCAAGAATTGTGAATAACTATTCCTCGAGGCTTGTGTTATCTCAGAAGAGGTAGGTAATACCTGTCATTTCATTTTAAAATACAAGAAAAGGCTAGGAATGGAAAGTGTGTCAAAGTACTCATTAAATGTAAAGCAAAAAGCATGTTTGAAAAACAAGACACGCTAAATACTTACAAAAATTCAAAATAACTACGGAAGCTTCCGTTTGAGGATCAGCAAACTTTCAAGAGATAAGATAAGGACAAGATAAAAGTCTTCTGTCCTTATGCCAAATAATTAGTGACTGACTTGGAAAATATTGAAGTCTTAATCATTTACTTGATATCGGCTGAATTAACTTGACTGATAACTAAAAGTCTATTAGTTCAACAACTTACATAGAATAGTAGTTAATGTGATCAGTCATCATAGTTTAACAAGGATGGTCGGTCACTTGGAATCAGTGACTGATATACAAGAGTATATCGGTCATCAGGGTTGGAATGGCTGGTCATGTGATCAACCATCATTGGTTAAAAGACTACTGGTCACTTGGTTAGCCAACAACAAATGCAAAGCTTGGCTAATGATTCTAAAAGATAGAATGAGTTTAAATAAATTATGGGAATGACCAACAAACTCTTCTTATTTATTTAAAGCCATTTATATCAAAGCAGAAGAAAGAAATAAGCGATAAGCACAAGTCTACTTTGATAGAAAGATAATACCTCAGTTGTATATATAAAACATCCTACAAGAATAAGAGTTGGGCAAGGATAAAAATATACAAGGCAAAACTGAAGTAACCAAAGTGAGTACTTTAAGGAAATAACTATAAGTAAGAACAGTACTAAAATAACAACTGAAAAGTAAAATAAGTTCAAGGGGGAAGGAATCAGTCACTGAGGTCCATTGGATCAGCTTCAGTTGACGTAGAAGGAGAAGGCCCATTGACAGCTAGAGAAATGTTCAGTCGCTTCCTTAGCTCAACAATTTCTTGTTTGAGAACCTTATTGATTTCCTTCTACTTCGTCTCCTCCTAAAGGGATTTAAACAGAGCATCCTCAGTGTTTTGGATTTGAGCAGCAGCTTCCCTTTCAGTAGTAGACACTTGTTCCCAATCGTTAGCATGCACAACCTGTGGATGGCCTACAGCAATAGCTGGACAAACTTCACTATAAACTTCACCCGAACGTCTAGAACAGTCAATCTCATTTGATGACGAAGGTCATCGTGAGAACGAACTAAGCTTCGAAGTGTGATGTCCATCTACATATACTGATACTTTAGAGGATCCACTAGACCCATACGGTTGTTTAATTCATTGATGGACCAGGTCAACAGGGTGAATGTATCAGCAAGTCTCAACTACGCGTCCCTAAGCTCGTTAAAACCTGTAAAAGTGATAGAAAGTATTGATGTAGATGGACCACCAGCCTTGGTATCAGCTACAACAGAGGTAGGTTTAGCAACAGCTTCAGTACTTGTATCAACCGGGGTAGCTTCAGCAGTTTATTCAGTTTCTTTCTCAACCTCTTCAGTAAACTTAATTTTCTTGTTCTGCCTCTTCTCAGGGTTGTAAAGGATCTAATTAACAAGTGTATCCTCTCTTCTTTGCTTTAGAATAATAGGGGGAAGAGGGGCAGCTTTAACTTCCATGGCTTCATCATCTTCAACCAGGAGCCCATCAAAAGTGAATAAGCCCTCAGTAGCCGGGGAATCCTCGGAGTCCTCCAAATCATACTGAATCCCCACACTAATAGTAATGGAGCCAGTAGTGACTGAGGTGGTAAGTGGGGCGGCTAAAGGCTGAGGTTTAGTTGGGGTTAATGATGGACATGCTGATGTTTGGGGAAAAATGAGTTCAGTTGGCTGGAAGGTGGTATCAGCTGGCTGAAGGGTAGAGATATCAGTTGGGTGAAGGGTTAGTGTTTTGGAAGGCTGTATTTGAAAAGGTTGGGTTTGAGGCAAGGATAGAAGGACATGGGCAAAAATGAATGAGAGGGGTGTTTGTGACTGAGTTAGAGAAGGAATTTCATTACCCGTATCAGTTCCATCATTGTTATCATCATCATTTTCATCTTCAGTAGATGACTGAACAAAGGCTAGAAAATGCGCAAAACTGAATTATGGGATTTAGTCAGACACGTGTGACTGAATTTGGATGGTTCAGCTAGGCGGTGGTGACTAAATACATGAAGCACTGAATTGAGGTGACTAATTTAGCCGCGCGACTGAATATCTTGGTAGCGCTGGCGACTGAACCAGTTGGGAAAATTAGTAGCTTCTGGTTGATTGAATTAAAAAAGTGATTGAATTTGTACGTGATTGGCATGTGATTCAATATTCTGCTGAATTTAGTAACTAAAATACTTAAAAACAATCAAACACATTAAAAAAATACCTGTCACTTATAAAATAAGCATTCCTAATTCTCCTCTTAAAAAAGAAAATCTTGTAGAGTCTAAGGCTTTAGTAAATATATCAGCTAATTGTAAATCAGTAGATATATATATTCAAGTTGTATGTTACTTTTCGCCACATAATTTTTTAAGAAGTGATACTTGATGTCAATATGTTTGGTCATGGAATGCATGACAGGGTTCTGAGATACCGATATTGCTGATGTGTTGTCGCAAAATATTGGACATTTTTCTATCTTGAGCTCATGGTCGATCAGTTATTCCTTCATCAAAAGTATTTGAACACAACAGCTTCCAATAAAAATATATTGAGCTTCAGTTGTAGAGGTTGAGACTGAGGCTTGTTTCTTGCTAGCCCATGAGATCAGTCTGTTCCTAGGAACTGACAAGTACCACTGGTATTCTTCCTATCTACTCTACAAGCTGCGAAGTCAACATCTGAATATCCAATTAAATTGAAAGAAAAATCTTTGGGATACCAGATGTGATGTGATTCCAAGATCGTGACAAAGCGGAACCAACCAAGAACGTTGATTGAAAACAGAAATAACTAATTGAAACGAAAAGATAGGGAGCTTCCCTCAACCCTAGGGCAGATTTAATCCCTAGAATCTTGGGGTGCAACCTTAACACACTAATCGCAATTGATTAGGAACCAAGATCACGGAACGCGACAAGCCTGCAGCTCAACAAACTTGATAAGTTCAAGGGTTGAGAATTCTAATCCAAGAAATCTCTCAAAAGTTCACAATATTGTGAAAACTTAATTCAATTCAATAATAATCAATGTTCTGAATTCAATACATAAGATGCCTTTATATAGGCTTAAAACCAAACCTACTAAACCTAGGAAACGTTTATTAGGAAACAAAAATACCTAAAATACTTTAAAGTTACCAAAACTGTTAAAAATCCGTCAAATAGCGCATCACCCATATTCTGGGTACAAGGCGATCGCTTTAAATCGATGCAAAGAGATCGCTTTGCAAGTAGTCTTCAGGGCGATCGCTTTTGTCGAAATAGGGCGATCGCTTCCTAGGCAGAACACAGGCTTTGTTTCTTGCATGTAAATGAACCTCCGACCGTTGCTTTGCACATCCTTGGGTGTTGTCAGGGCTTCAAAGAATATGCTTGAACTCTTCAATCCCTTCCACAAGTGATGCTAAATTCTCACGAATCTTTGTTGCATGCTCATGAGTCGTTGGACCTCTTGTCATGCTTAACGAATCACGAACATCATTACAAACGTTGATTAGACCCAAACCATGATTGTCTCGACCCAAACCCTCCTTGTCCCTCCCTCTTCAAAAGGATTCATCCTCGAATCACATACATCAAAAGGACACAAATCAGCAATAGAAAAATATACACTCACATGCAACTTACCATTCAAGTCCACTCCAAAAATATTGGCAAACACATGATCTTCCATGATCCTTGCTTCAACCTGACATGTAAACTCAACAACAGAACTCAAAATAAGATGATCAAGAGTACTAGGAGAAAACAAAATTAGCTTCAAAGAAGAGCACATCCTAGGCATGCGAGGTAGGTCCACAATGTTATGAAACAAGAAATCCTCCACATACTTAGGAGACTTAATGCAACCACATTCTCCATAATATCCAAGCTCTCCACAAAAGTTATGGGAATCAACATGTAAATTATCATTGTTTTTGAAACCCAATAACATAGTATCCTAAGGAAAAAGTAAGACAAACCTTTGAGAAAGTGTATGGACTACAACAATCTCATTACCCGGTTCATAGCCCCATTTGAATCTCAAAACTTTCTTGCTTACTTCAGGAAACACGTCAACGAAAACCTGTAGAGAAGTGACAACACATTGAATAGAAAATCAAGGTGAAATGTTAGCATAAAAAGAGCTCTCCTTGGAAAAGAGAACTATCTCACTTTGATTCTTCCCCAACTCCCTCATAACCTCACTAGGTTTAGCAAAAAGAATTAGTTTCGCTCTCTCAATGCCATACGACTTCTCAACTATTTATTTGTCTTCCTCAATCCCTCGTATTTCCACCCTCTTATTTTTACCTCCATCTCTCTTTATTTCTTCTCCACTCGGGTTTTCTCTCAACTCTCTCCCACCACTCTCTTTATTTTTTCACTCATTCTCATTAGCCTCACATTCCTTGTTCTTTAAGACCTTGAATTCATACACTTGTTGAGGTGTTAGAGACACAAGTGTAGTGGTTTTGCCATCGTGCTTCACAATATAGTTATTAAAAAACCCATCATGTATCACATGCCTATCATACTGCCATGGCCTACCCAAAAGTACATGTCCCACTTGCATAAAGAAATTAAGGCTTGTTTGGATACCTTAATCTCTCCACAATTATTAAGCCATTGTAGTTTATAAGCTTGTGCATGTCTTACAACAGGGATACTTAATTTTTCAACGACTTCAGTGCTCACAACATTCGTGCAACTACCATCATCAATGATAAGATCACATACCTTCCCTAGAATGAAACAACGAGAATGGAAGAGATGTTCTCTTTGTTGATCACAATGCTCCTTCACTTGCATATTCAAATCCTTTTTTACCACAAGGGCCTCCCACATACGGCTTCGACGATATCCGTATCATCTTCTTCACTATCTACCACCACACCCTCATCCTTGTCATCTTCCGAGTAATACTCTCCTCCACGAAGAACTACAATTCTCCTATTAGGACATTGAGATACGATATGACCCCTCCCATTGCACTTAAAACATACAATCCCCCTTGACTTAGGTGTATTGGATTCCACACCCTTTCCTTTATCAACTTCCTTACCCCTAGAAGTCTCCCCAAAGGACTTGGTAAGTGTAACACTTGGGTCCTTATCCCATTCGCGACTTTGGATTTATTAGGGCTTTGAAAAGATGAAGGCGAATTATAACCTCGAGTAAAAGTACCCTTCTTCTTAAGTTGTCATTCCACCTTGACGGCGGCATGAGCAACTTCCTCCATCTCGTCATACTCCCTCAATTCGACTATATTCGCAATCTCTCTATTTAGGCCATTGATGAACCTAAAAATCATTGTTTCTTCATCCTCATCGATGTTGGCTTGAGTAAGAGCCATCTCTATCTCCCTATGGTACTCTTCCACCGATCTACTCCCTTGGGTCACGTTTTGAACCTTTCTCAACAAATCTCGATGGTGGTAGCTCGGACCAAACCTCCTGTGCATAATACGTTTCATATCTTCCCATGTGTTAATGCAACCCTCTCCAATCCTCCTTCGGTTGATCACTAGTTGTTCCCACCACACACTAGTGTATTCGGTGAACTCCAGAGAGGCAAGTTTGACTTTTTGAGCCTCTGTATAGATATTACACCCGAATAAAACCTCAACTTTTCTAACCCACTCCAAATACTCCTCCAGATCAGCTTTACCCTTAAGAGGAGGAACTTTCATTTAAATGTTTGAAATTCCTCTTTCTTGTCGTGGGTTATTCACCCTCGCTCCTCCCATCCTATCATCCGCATACTCTCTCTCTCTCTACCTACACATCCTCCTCCTCTACATACTGCCCCTTCCTCTGTTGGAATCGAGGTAGATTCCCTTGAGGTTGTGTTTCCCCTCTTTCTTCCAGTCTAGCCAACCGCTGAGTAATATCACTACTAGAAACACGCTAATTACTGTCGGAGGATTTACTGTCGGAATTTTTCGACAGTAATTACTGTCGAAAAATTGGAAATTACTGTCGGAATATCCGACAGTAACGTTAATTTTTTGGCGGGATAAATATTACTGTCGGATTATTTCCGACAGTAATTGTCCGACAGTAATATAGGTATATTCTCAGAATATACTTTTTCATCCGACAGAATTACCGTCGGCGATTCCGACGAATTTTCCGACAAGAATAAGGGAATATTCTTCGAATATTCCTTTTTGCATCGTCGAATTTGGAGATTAATATTACCGAATCCGACAAGAAAATTCCGACGAATTCGACGGATCGTTTCGTTGGATAACTCCGACGAAATTATAATTAAACCTAAATCGAGCAGACCTTCCCCAAATCGACATTTCTCTCTCTCTCTCTCTCTCACGCTCACTCTCTCTCTCTCTGCTTCGCACGTGGTTTCCGCCTCCGTCGCCGTCTCCCCACCCCACCGTCGCCGCTTGCTGCCGTCGTCGCCTCGATCACTCTCTCTCTGCTTCAGCCGTGGTTTCGCCTCCGTCGCCGCCGCCCAACCCACCGTCGCCGCTTGCTTGCCGTCGTCGCTCCGTCGCCCGTCTCTCTCTCTCTCTCTCTCTCTCCCCGCACTACCTCCAACGCCGGTAATCATTTCTCCCTCTCTCTCTCTCTCTCTCTCGATTCATCGCCTTTTTCATAGATCTACCGTTGTTCTAAGGTTGTCATCGATCATGCATGTAATGTATGATTAGTTCATTTCTGGCTTGTTGCTATTGTTGTTTAAGCATTTTCAAAAAATGTTTTCAGTGCCTAAATTTTAAATTTTACTTGTACTTTAGATATGTTTAACAATAATACTGCCGCCTTTGTGGTTTGGGTTTATTCCACTTTCCTCCTTTTTGAATTTGTCTCGCTTTACCCCTTCTATCAAGTCTCTGATAGGGAATTTTTTTGTTGGAATTTTTTTGTTTGACCAATTTGACTATACCAGAAGGCTATTATGTCCTCATAACTACCTCAATAAGGAACAAAGAGAAACTTAGTTCTCTTCCGCCCATCTACTTGACAAGCAAATTCTCCACCATTGGTTTCCAACAGATGTGGATTTAGGGCTTGCTAAATAAGCCCAAAGACAGATGGAAACTCGCTTATGAGGCATAATCGCTTGATTTTGACCCACCGCTAATTCGTTTCAAGGGGTGCAAAATTACATTAGGGGTAGAAAATTAGATGTTAAGATCTAAATTTTTGCCACTAGGGATGCAAAACTATAAATCTGCAATTTTTGAAGCAATATTCATGTTTTATCTTGCTCGATGGCGTGATTTCTTGTATAATATTGTTCCTAAACTTCTTCAAAAGGAAGCTATTGTCTAATCATTATTTACGAGTCTAATTCGTGGTTGTCACTATTTACACAAATGGCCGACTATAACAATTAGCGTCTTTAGTAATCTAACTACAAAAGGTGGGTTTCACAAGATTGTCTAACATGTTGTTTGTTCACCAATTTTGTTTCGCTTGTATTGTATATCCTAATCAAGCAAAGAATATGCCACACTTCGTTTCTTTATATTGATATTTGCTAAAAACCGGACAAAGGACTAGATTACGACATAAAAGCCTAGAAATCACTAGAGGTTTTGCACTAAAATTGTGAAGCAAATTAACCAAAGAAATGCACATCATCTTCGC
Source organism: Platycodon grandiflorus (assembly GCA_016624345.1). NCBI lineage: Eukaryota > Viridiplantae > Streptophyta > Magnoliopsida > Asterales > Campanulaceae > Platycodon > Platycodon grandiflorus. The sequence continues at coordinate 26,856,712 of CM028361.1, forward strand.
AGCTTACTACGTCGGTTAGAGTGGAAGTTATTCTTGATAGATTTGGCTTTCGAGTTTCAAAAGTTAGTATGTTTAGCCTTATCTTTTGGCACATGTATTTCTTTGAGGTAAGGCCTTAAGTCTTCCTTGTACCTTCAGTACTCCAAGTTCGTATTAAGTCCCCACATCGATTTTATATCCTAATAAAACTTTATGTGATTCATGCCCTTTATCTAAGAAAAGAAAAGGAACAAGAGATTTAACGTAGGGAATCACTAATGATAAAGACAACTAGGCAAGTCACTACAAAAATATTTAAATAGCATATATGCGAACTATCGGTTAAAACACACACTTGTGAGCCAATTTAGAGCTGCATACCACAACCGAATCGAATCTCTAGCATTTGACAGATAGTCCAAGAAGGAACGTGACACGAACTCCATCCAAGATGCGTGGTACAGGGACAATTTTTCACCAAAACTATAAATGTTTTTCCTCATAGTAAGCGTGGTAGGGGACAATTTTTCCGAAACTAAAGGGGCACAAGTGGTTCTTATGTGTGTAGCTCCACCACCCCGGTTTCCTTTAAGAACTAAAATAGAGTCATAAACCCCTTAGGAGTATTCTCTTGCTTCATCCATATGTGAATCATTATCAAATTTTGGATGCAGGAGACTATACTGCAGTATGCTTAAAACAAGATTTAATATGTTTTGTCAAATTTAGTCTCAACATTGTTACCTATGTACTAATATATGGTATGACCGATCCGTTTGCAAGCTTTGATCATTAGAGGCTCTCTTTGTGATATATCTTTTCGGTTTATCTCTCGAACATACTCCCTCTCTTGAGTGTTTTAAAGTCAAAATAAGTTATTTATAATGCTAGTAGACTTTTAACTAATTTAAACTCATTTAAAATGCTAGTAGACTTTTAACTAATTCCTTCTTAGACTTCTTAGGTTGTTCAAGTTTAATATGTTGATATTACATATTCTCCATTGAGAGTATTATGTTGATATCCATGCATTAGTTGAACCACTTAATGTGTTTCACTTCCCTTTAGAGATTTAATGTCTCTATTGTATGCCCGTAGCAGATGGCACGAACTAGGAAGACCGCCAGATGTCGCTATGCATCCGATCTTATTTCAACTCGACACGCATTACGAGAACGAGAGAACTTGAGGACCAACTGAATGTGGCCCTAGGTGAGACACCCCGAGTGGAGCAAGTGACCCCACCGAACCCTCCCGCACCTACCCAAGACTCCAATAGGGAATGTAATCATTGAGAGTGTGTTACACTCTATGTTTCGACTAGCATGTATAGTATGTGGTATTGGTATCCAATGATACCGATCCGTCCCGTTGAATGTATTTAGAGTTCGAAACTCTTATTATTATTTATGTTGACCTTGTGACTTATTGATGTGAATAGTGCATCACGAGCATGTTAACTTGGGATTCCGTTAGCTTTTTATATTGTCGGTGATGATGGGATGTAAGCTAAGAAATCAACTTTGACTTAAATCAATTAAACATATATTTCATCGATGATCATTCATTAATAAATTATAATATCTGGACACCGCCGCACTTGTGGTTCTTAAAGTTATCAAACTTTAAGAATGGACGGGTAGAACAAAAGGATATTATTTTTCATTAATGAATTTCGCTTGTTTCTTTACCCTATAAAGTTACATAAATTTCCCTTAATCACAACCTTAAATTCTAAACCCCAACCTAAACCCTAAATTGGACCCTTAAACAACCCTAAACCATATCTAAACCGTATCCAGTTAAAATTAATCAAATATATTTATCTTTAAAAAAATCAAGTTTTTAGAAAATTAGGATGTAAGCTATATAAGAAATCAACTTTGACTTAAATCAATTAAACATATATTTCATCGATGATCATTCATTAATAAATTATAATATCTGGACACCGCGCACTCGGTGGTTCTTAAAGTTATCAAACTTTAAGAATGGACGGAGTAGAACAAAAGGATATTATTTTTCATTAATGAATTTCGCTTGTTTCTTTACCCTATAAAGTTTCGTAAATTTCCCTTAATCACAACCTTAAATTCTAAACCCCAACCTAAACCCTAAATTGGACCCTTAAACAACCCTAAACCATATCTAAACCGTATCCAGTTAAAATTAATCAAATATATTTATCTTTAAAAAAATCAAGTTTTTAGAAAATTAGGATGTAAGCTATATAAGAAATCAACTTTGACTTAAATCAATTAAACATATATTTCATCGATGATCATTCATTAATAAATTATAATATCCGGACACCGTCGGTCTTCTTAAAGTTATCAAACTTTAAGAATGGACGGGTAGAACAAAAGGATATTATTTTTCATTAATGAATTTCGCTTGTTTCTTTACCCTATAAACACTAAACCCTATCTAAACCCCTAAACCCGATCTAAACCCTAAATTCTAAATCATATCTAAACCCTAAACACTCACTCTATCTAAACCCCCAAAACTCTATATAAACCCTAAACCATGCCTAAACCCTAAATATTATCTAAATCGTATCTATCATTATATTCTCGTCATTCCCGATCTAAAGCCGATCGTCCCAAATTTCCCACATCAATGTAGGTTTATTGATTCAAGATGGGAGATCCTTCAATTGAAGTATCTCTTTCATTCGCCGTGGAGCAATTACTAGATAAAATTTGTGTACGTCGTCGTTAATTATCTCTGCCGAATTAACAATATTTAAGAAGAGGAATTCTTGAAAGCATCCAAGGACAACGGAGATGCTATTCTTTATGTCGTTGATAGCTGTCCGTCCTTTCATAGATCCTACAAATATTGCTCGTGAAGAAGAGTTCTCGGCACTTGGGACTGACCTCAAAAGGGTTGAAAACTATTCTTATGCCGGAGATGCTACTAAGTTTTGTTAAAGCTTAGTCTTAACTCCAAAGGATACTTTGCAATCCTTGTGAGCTCACTCCCAAAGTGCCGAAAACTCTTTTCACCAAAGAATATTTTTAGGCTTCAATGAACGATGGAGAGTCACAACGACATAGGGAATTACAAAACTCCGTTGCCTTGGATGCTTTCAAGAATTCCTCTTCTTAAATATTGTTAATTCGGCAGAGATAATTAACGACGACGTACAAATTTTATCTAGTAATTGCTCCACGGCGAATGAAAGAGGTACTTCAATTGAATGATCTCCCATCTTGAATCCAATAAACCTACATTGATGTGGGAAATTTGGGACGATCGCTTTAGATCCGGGTTTGACGAGAGTATGATGATAGATACCGATTTAGATAATATTTAGGTTTAGTACATGTAACAGCGTGATGTCGACCGATGAATTGTGATTACCGTAATAAGTGTATTTTTCTCATACTAATCATTTGTTGCTTAATAGGAGTTATGTCGATCGACGATCGCAGCTGGATGTATAATCGGAGGTTGCCGAATCGTAGTGGTATTACGATGAGTTCATTAGAGGTTTGAAGAGTTTTATCGAATTTGCTCTAGCGAACCCCAAATACATGAGTGGTAACAACATAAGGTGTCCATGTGATGGCTGCAAAATCGAAAGTACTTCCTTCGATGATTGTGGAGAAGCACCTTCTCCAAGACGGGTTTCAAGTTGGGTACAAGCGGTAGCTCACGGTGAGCAAATCGAGTAGTGTCTAGGCCGGAAAGTAACCAGCAGAGGATTCTGTACGTGAACCCGAACCGGTAAATACGAGTGTGAACGATGAACCATTTCGTGGTATGGAAGATATGGTTAGGGATGTTGCTGGTCCTCATTTTGACCGGTCGGAGAACGCACGTCAAGAGGAGCCAAATCCCGCAGTAAGTTCATTGAAGCTATGGAGTCTCGCAACGGAGAAGTTGTATCCTCGCTCGAGCGCACCGTTTTGGAGACCGTGGTGAGTTCCTAAACATCAAGTCGATTGCAATATTAGTCAATCTGGTTTCAATCGTCTTATGAAAGCACCGAAAAAGCTTTAAAGGGAATAAGATGCCGAGAACTTCTATCGACAAAGAAGATGGTTGGGCATATTGGGTTGAAATATGAGAAGATTGATGCGTGCAAGAATGATTGCATGCTTTTCTACAAGGAAGATTCAAACCTGAAAGAATGTTCCGTGTGTGGCCATGATCGATATAAGCCGAAACGGAGGGCGCTCAAACGCAAGAAGAATGAACCTTATAAGCGGTTGCGTTACTTGCCGTTGACTCCGAGATTGCAACGCCTCTACGCGTCTAAAGCTAATTCGAAGCTATGCGTTGGCACAAAGAAAGCCCGCGAGGATGGCGTGTTGACTCATCCGTCGGACGGCTTGGCTTGGAAACAATTTGATGCAACCCATCCCGACTTTGCCGCCGGCTAGAAATATCGTTGTGCATATGCGCGGATGGTTTTACTCCTTTCGGGCCCGGGCGAAGTCCTACTCTTGTTGGCCGGTTATAGCTACCGTGTACAATCTTCCACCGTGGTTGTGTATGAGTGATCCTTATATGTTCTTGTCACTGCTCATACCGGACCGACTAGCCCCGGCAAGAACATTGATGTTTATCTCCGCCCTTTGATTGACGAGTTGAAAATGCTCGGGAAGACGGAGTGGAAACATGGGATGCATTCAAAAAGAAAATTTTAAAATGAAAGCCGCGTTGATGTGGACGGTGAATGACTTCCCCGCCTACGGATGTTATCGGGTTGGAGCACACATGGGAAGCTTGCATGTCCTATCTCGTATGGATGACACTAAGTCGTTCACACTCGAGCACTCTCGTAAACCTTGTTGGTTTGATTGTCATCGTCAATTTCTACCGGATGACCACCCTTTTAGATCACGTAGCGCAATTCACCAAGAATAGGGTTGAGCGTGATGAGGCGCCTAGACGTTTGAGCGGTGAAGCTTTATGAAAAGGTGTCTAAACTACGTAAGACCAGTGGGGAAGATGTATGCAAAGGATAGATGCGAGATTTTGGTGTAAAGCATAATTGGACCAAAAGAGTATATTCGGGAGTTGCCTTATTGGAAAGATAATTTGATACGCCATAATCTTGACGTCATGCACATTGAGAAGAATGTGTTTGACAATATTTTTAACACCATTATGGATTGGAGGGCAACTACCAAGGACACACCCAAAGCCCGAATGGACATGAAAGACATATGTAAGCGGCCTTCCTTGGAGCTAAAAGAGGTCAATGGTAAAACGGAAACCTGTCGCTCCATACGTGCTAACCAAGGAACAAAGACTTCTAGTGTTGAAGTGGTTGAAGGGATTGAGGCTTCCAGACGGTTACGCTTCTAACATCGGAAATTGTGTAAATGTAGACGAAGGAAAGGTTCATGGTTTGAAGAGTCATGATTGTCACGTGTTACTGAACAGGTTACTTCCTATTGCGCTTAGAGACTTGTTGCCCGACAATATATGGATTGCGTTAACCGAGCTGAGTGAATCATTCAGAGCGTTATCATCCAAAGACTCGCGGGTTGATGACATGAGAAGACTCGAAGCGAGCATTGTCGTGACGATTTGCAAACTTGAGAAGATCTTTCCTCCGTCTTTTTGATTCTATGGAGCATTTACCGGTCCACTTGGCATATGAAGCTAGGGTTGGGGGTCCAGCTCAATACGATGGATGTATCCATTTGAGAGGTAATAACTCGTCTCATAATAATCGTTTTCATGATCTATAACATATTTAAAAGTCGGTTATAGATTGAGTAACATTTTTAATCCTCATTCATTAATGAATTAGGTATCTCGGTCATTTGAAAAGGAAGATGAGAAACAGGGCAAAGGTTGAGGCCTCAATATGCGAGGCTATTATTATAGAGGAAATTGTTGCCTTTGCCGCGCAATATTTTCATCCCGATATTGAAACGAGATTGACTCGGGTTGGGCGCAATTACGATGGTGGAGAGCCCGATGTCAATGAGGACATCTCGTATTTAATGCTCCGGTCGGCCACTCGGTAAACCGGTTAAGACTCGAATGCTAAGCAATAAGGAGTATGAAGTCTGAGACTCTATATACTCCTTAATTGTCCCGAGGTTGAGGAATATCTCAAGTAAGTTAATTATCAATTTCATTTAATTTTAGATAGTCGTCGATTCAAATTAAAGTTGTCGATGCACAAATAACTCGTATAAACTCTAAACCTAATGCAAGATGTTCGAAGATCAAGCCGAGATGATATATCGACTTGCGAGATATCGGGACAGAGAAAGAGTTTCCGTCGTGGTTACGCAAATATGTAAATATCATTTCCTGGCTCGATTTATATGTAGACCTCTTATTAATGGCTCACCATTAAAAATGTCTATTATGCAATACTTTTCGGTTTTGGAGCATCCTAATGACCCGCGAATCGCGAGATTATCTCACATATCCGCAAATCCGTTGATGAGAGTTACTATATACAACGGATATTATGTGAATGGCTATGTCTTCCATACAAAGGAATACGGGAGGGAAAACAAACAGATAACACGGTGTCAATCTTAAAGGCAACCTTGACTATTATGGTGTCCTTAAAGAAGTCATCGAGTTACGATATCTCGGGAGGAAAAATATAGTCCTATTCAATTGTGATCGCGAGACGCCGTGCGAGGTATAAAAAGCACGACTTGTTTGACCTAATCGATGTGAAGCACACGTCTAGACATGCGGGTGATGATGTGTTTATCTTAGCATCACAAGCACAACAAGTCTACATGACACCATACCCTTATCGAGCGATGAGAGGGATGGTGGGTCGTTTGGAAGACCAAGGCCGAAGCACTATTGATATAGCATATCGGTCGACGACATAACTACGTAATCGTCACTAGAAGGATGTTATCAAGAGGATGAAATGCCCATACCTCCCGTTGTATCTTCGATAGTCATCCAATGGATGAAATGCTCGTGCCTCCCTTGGGCCTGGAGATAGTATTGCCCGTTGATTTGCCACCTCCTTCCCGTCCGAAGACGAAATCCCGATTATTGAAGGTGATGCGAAGAAGACGAGGTAAGAGAAGAAGAGGATTGGATGTCCGAGGATGAGACGAAGAAGAACTTGAGTTTTGTAGTAGCGACTCAAACGCCGAGACCGGAGAATCGAGAATGAAGAAAATGCAAACACCGAGAATGAAGACTCGAGTAGTCTTGCAATATGTACCGTTTAGGCTCTTTTATTTTTGTTAGAAAGTAAATGTCATGTGTAGAACGCTATTTGTATGTTACTTGTTATCATGAAGATGAGAGATTTTAATTTATGTTATGTATTTTAACTTAATTGTCATCTAAACTTAGCGTTAATTGTCAACATTAATATACTAATTTATATATAGACATGTCGGACGAGCGGTAGAGGTAGGAGTCGGACACCTAAGGTCCGACTTCTACCTACATGCATTACGGTACACAGCTACTGCACTGCAGGAGCCGATCCCGACTTGGATCGGCCCGAGGATGCACCCGACTCTCCCCACGAGCCGATGAGCGGGTGGGTCCTCATCGACTCGATCATGGACACGCAGAAGATGGTCGGATTATCGTTACCATCTCCAAATTTAAGCGATAAGTAATAATATTTCGCTTTAAAATTTTAATGCTTGTACGACATTGGTTACATGTTAATTGCATATTTGTATAATATATTTGTTTAATATTTGTCGTTTGCGGGCGGGTATCCCGATCCGACCCGCTTCCTTGGACGTATTCGCGACGATGAGGCACGAGTGCGGCCACATTACTCTAGCGTGCCTACGGCGACCCGAGACCATGGTGGGATGATTTTAGGGTAAGGATTCTAAGGATATATAAAATATGTTAATGTTTAATAATTTAATAATTTTTATCAAAGTTTATAATTAATATGTTTAAATTGGTTAAACTTGCACTTCATTATTGTTGGCTGCGCACTCGACGCCGAGGCGCAGGCGTTTAGGTTACCGTGCGCGAAGAAGTTCCGCGACCGGATTTACGGCATGAAGAAGGCGGGATGAGAGGAGGGTGAGGGCTCCAAATTTCATCGATGATGTCCGTAAGTACATTATAATAATATACTTGATTTAATTTCATTCCTTAAATAGATGAGAGATTTTTATATATTGTATCTCTATAACAATTTTAACATTTTCACAGTATACCGAGGGTTGGGATTCCGATGACGCTAGAGCCGCCGCCGATCGCAACAGAATAGGCCGAGCGGCACGGGGAGGGTGAAGCACACCTCGGGGTCGATCAACACCTCCGAGCACCACTTGCGCATGGTAAGGACTTTAATGTGTTGTATTGTAATTAATTAATACATGCTTTAATTGTTTTAGCGGTGCTTTAAATTGTTTTGTTGGGTAGCCATGTGGATGCTATGAAATCCATGGTGGAAGAGGCAATCGATGCAAATATGTTGTTTTATAAGGGGTTTGAGTGTAAATGTAGAGTTTTACTTGTTTGAGTGAAATTAGGCCTTTATGAATTCATCAAAACATACATATTATATGTTATTTTTTACTTATGCTTTAAATTAATTTGTTGGGTAGCCATGTGGATGCTATGAAATCCATGGTCGAAAGCACCAGGTAACAATTAGGTTGTTTTATAAGGGATTGGGTGTAAATGTACTATTTTAGAAGGGTTTGAATGTCAATAGGCTGTTTTAGAAGGGTTTGAATGTCAATAGGTTTTTAGAAGGGTTTGAGTGTAAATAGGCCTTTATGAATTCCTCGAACATACATATTATATGTTATTGTTTTACTTATAATTTAAATTGATTTGTTGGGTAGCCATGTGGATGCTATGAAATCCATGGTGAAAGCAGGCACCGGTAACAATTAGGTTGTTTTAGAAGGGTTTGAGTGTCAATAGTGTTTTATAAGGGTTTGAGTGTAAATAGGCCTTTATGAATTCCTCAAAACACACATATTATATGTTATTGTTTTACTTATGATTTAAATTGATTTGTTGGGTAGCCATGTGGATGCTATGAAATCCATGGTGAAAAGGCACGGTAACAATTAGGTTGTTTTAGAAGGGTTTGAGTGTAAATAGGTTGTTTTAGAAGGGTTTGAGTGTACAAAAGCCTTTATGAAAGGGTTTTTCGGTTTAAATAGGTTGCTTTAGAAGGGTTTGAGTGCAAATAGGTTATTTTCGAAGGTTCGAGTGTAAATAAGTTGTTTTAGAAGGGGTTTGAGGGTCAATAGACTATTTTATAACGATTTGAGTCTTAATAGGTTGTTATGAGAATGAATTGAGTTCAAATAGGTGTCTTAGTAGGGTTTGAGTGTATATATAGGCCGTTTTTATTGTTTTCTTATAAGTTGATCGTGTTATAGCTTACTATGTGTTCTTTGCTAATTTTAATTAATTATATTTGTAGAATCAATACTACGGTACCGAGGTACCGATGACCGATTTATTTGTGCGACCCACACCACTCCTGCTCCTCCCGGTGCCGATTCGCCGATTGTCTTTGTCGATGAGACGGAGAGAGCATTTGTAAGTATTACTTAAAATATTTTAATTCTATTTTGTTTATTAGTTAATGGTAAATGTTAATATTAATGTTAAAATGTTTTTGTGACACGAGAGCCTATAAGGACTCTATGTCCACGCAGTCGCCGAGGGCTTGTCCGCGACCCCCGAGGTGCAGACGCCATTTGTCTCCGACATTTGGCATTCGGTCACCGCGGAGTCAAGGAAGAAGAGGGAGATCGCCTACGGCTTTGGTGACCACGGCGCCGCTGGCTTAGACCAGTGGATCGACTTCTTCCTCGGCGACCACGTCTTCGGTCCTCGGAACCGCCGGCTACAGCGTGCCGCTCGAGAAGACGCAGACTCTCGAGCAGCGTTGCAGCAGAGGCCGAGGAGGCGCAGCAGACGCGGCAGCGGATGGAGCACAGATGCAGCAGCGGAGGAGCAGATGCGGCGGAGGCCGGCAGAGCGAGCTGCGACGGTTATGGGCAGGCAGCAGCGGCCTACTAGGCGTATTTTATTTGACCCCTCCACAAGAGACCCTCCACAAGAGATACATTTATTTTCGTCGTAATATATTTTAATTTGTATATATATTAATTTTAATTTAGTTTATGTTTTAGTTGTTAATTAGTTTTATTGCGGTGTGGTGTGTGTGATTTGTGTATATATAATTGTTATATCGTGCAAAAAACAAATTTAAAAATTTTAAATTTTATTTTTTTATTTTAATTAGTAATTACCGTCGGAACTTCCGACAAGAAATTAAATATTATTCTACCGTTTATTATCGTCGGATAATCCGACAAGAATTAGTCGGAGAAAGAAAATTATTGTTGGATTGTCCGACAGTAATTACTGTCGGATATTCCGACAGTAATTTCGCCACTATTCACTTAGTGGATTATGTCGAATATCCGACAGAATGACCGTCGGATATTCCGACGTGATTTTCCACGTAATTCTGTCGGACATTCCGGCGTAATCTCCGGATTAGGGTCCGACGGTGATTCTGTCGGCGAATCCGACGCAATTACCGTCGTTCTGTCAATTACTGTCGGAGAAAATTACCGTCGACCGTTTACTGTCGGAAACTGTCGGAACGTTTCCGACAGTAAATTCATCATTACTGTCGGAATTTTTAAATTACTGTCGGAAATCTCCGACAGTAAAGACGGGTTTTCCAGTAGTGTATCCTCCATCAATAGTCGAGATTCCAGTCGTTGAGATTCTATTAGCCGGACAATCCGTTCAATTGAGTTTTTCGGGCCTTCCCTAGCTGCTTCATTACCTTCTTGAGACTGTTTGAGACAACACACACAACTCACAATTCCCTCGTGTATAAACTCTCTCACTCACAAACTCACAATTTCTTGAAGAGATTCTCTTACCCACGAAATTATCAATATGTAGTGCAAGTTTTGAAAACTTTAGGAGTTGGAACTAAAACAATGCAATCTAAGGTTTAGATTTTTTTTATTTTTTTTTTTGGCAATATTTTCAAAGTGAGATGCAATTTCACAGTGAAAGAAAGAAAAGAATGAATTTAATAGATGTTGGAAAGATTCGATGAACAAGTTGGATGAATGGGAGTAATCTTGCAGCAATATAATACTTAATGAAATTGTTTCTTTGTAACAAGTTTCCAAAACCCTAATTTCTTTAACAATTTTCGGCTCCTTTACTCTCTTTTTTTTTTTTTTGACTTTTTTTTGCAACTTCTTGATCAAGCTTTATTTTTCTTGACTCAAAAGATTTTCTTTGGAGCAATATGAATCCTCTTTTTTTTTTGTAACTAGGGTTTGGGAAGAAATAATAAGAAATAAAGATTTGCTGGAAATTTTGTTAGGAAAGAAGAAAACAAAATTTTATGAAGAACGCTAGAACAAAACGTTGGTTACCTCTTTGTTGCTCTGATATCAATTGATGTGATTCCAAGATTGTGACAAAGCAGAACCAACCAAGAACGCGGATTGAAAGCAGAAACAACGAATTGAAACGAAAAGATAGGGAGCTTCCCTCAACCCTAGGGCGGATTTAATCCCTAGAACCTTGGGGTGCAACCTTAACCCACTAATCGCAATTGATAGGAACCAACATAAGCCTACAGCTCAACAAACTTGATAAGTTCAAGGGTTGAGAATTCTAATCCAAGAAATCTCTCAAAAGCTCACAATATTGTGAAAACTCAATTCAATTTAATAATAATCAATGTTCTGAATTCAATACATAAGATGCCTTTATATAGGCTTAAAACCAAACCTACTAAACCTAGAAAACATTTATTAGGAAACAAAAATACCTAAAATACTTTAAAGTTACCAAAACTGTTAAAAATCCGTCAAACAGTGTGTCACCCATATTTTGGGTACAAGGCGACCGCTTTAAATCGATACAAAGCGATCGCTTTGCAAGCAGTTTTCAGGGCGATCGCTTTCTGTCGAAACAGGGTGATCGCTTCCTAGGCAGAACACAGGCTTTGCTTCTTGCCTGTAAATAAACCTCCGACTGTTGCTTTGCACGTCCCTGGGCGCTGTCAGGGCTTCAAAGAATATGCTTGACTCCTTAATCCCTTCCATAAGCGATGCTAAATTCTCACGAATCTTTGTTGCATGCTCATGAGTCGTTGGATCTCTGGTTATGCTTAACGAATCACTAACATCATTACGAATGTTGATTAGACCCGAACCATGATTGTCTCAACCCAAACCCTCTTTGCCTTGGTTTTTATCAAGATGCCAAGCTTTTCAGATCTTATTAAATATCTGGTTATTCTCTTTATTGCTGTCTGATGTGACTCCTTGGGATCTGCTTGAAAACGAGCACAGACATACACAACAAACATAATATCTGGCATAAAGTCAGTTAGATATAATAAAGAACCATTCATACCTCTATATTCAGTCATGTCGACTGATTTACCTTTTTCATCTTTGTCCAGATGATAAGTAGGGGCCATAGGAGTATCATATGATTTAGCATCTTGAAGTTTGAACTTCTTGATCAGCTCTTTTGTCCAGATGACAAGAGAGTTGTATCGATTTTACCTCTTTCGAAACCTTTTTCCAAAAGGAACTTAGATAGGGTTTCGTACCAAGATCTTGGTGCTTATTTGAGGCCGTAGAGAGCTTTCTTCAACTTGTATACATAGTCTCTATGTGTATGATCAAGAAAACCAGGGGGTTGCTCTACGTATACTTGCTCTTGTAAATCACCATTCATGAACGCACTCTTCACATTCATTTGATATACCTTGAAATCTTTGTAAGATGCACAGGCTAGAAAAAATATGATGGCTTCAAGATGAACTACAGGAGCAAATGTTTCGTCGTAATAAATTCACACCTCCTGTCTATAGCCTTGGGCCACCAATCTAGCTTTGTTCCTGGTGACATTTTTTCTTTTCATCCATCTTGTTCCTAAACACACATTTAGTTCCAACAACTTGTTGATTAGTAGGTCTAGGAACCAAGCTCCAAACTTGACAATGCTAATAGTGATTCAGCTCCTCCTGCATTGCTTCCACCCCAGTTTGGATCTTCAAGAGCCTCATCAACCTTCTTTGGTTCAGTCGTTGAGACAAAGGCTGTTGAGTAAAGGCACTCGTTTCTTGAACTGCTTCTGGTTTTGACTCCAGCGAATGGGTCACCAATAGTATTCTCAATTGGATGGTGTCTAGCCTCTCTAACTTCTTGAGGCAGATCATGTATTAGTGGTTTCTTGAGGTAGTTCAGATGTGGATTCAATAAGAGGATTATCAGAAGGTTGTCTGTCAGGTAAAGTTATTTGAGGTGGGATAGCTGACGAATAAGTTCAGATGGCTAATCTCTTTGAGGATTGGCTGAAAGAGTTGGAGTATCAGCAACTGTTAGATGGTTAGTTGATGAAGGATTTTCAGCAAGTGAAACGTTGGTTGAAAAGTTGTTGGCTGAACCTGTACTTGTGTTTTCAATCTCAAAATTTTAAAAATTGTTAGTACAATCTTGAGTCTCATTAGATTCAACTAAATTTAATTCATCAAAAATAACATGTACAGATTCAATAATAATATAAGATTTCTTAATAAAAACTCTAAAAGCCTTACTGATTTTGGAGTATCCAACGAAAATGCCTTCATCAGTTTTCTCATAAAATTTACCTCTGTGGTCATTGTCGTTGTAATGGATGTAACTTGCATCCAAAAATCTTGAAGAAGGCAATGTTAGGAGTCCTTCCTTTTCACGGTTCGTATAGAGTGTTGCCATGGAATTTGTTGACTAGAGATCAATTTTGTGTGAAGCAAACTGAATTTACAGCTTCAGCCCAAAAGTATTTTGCCAGCTTGGCTTCAGCTATCATTGTCATTTTCGCTTTTATCAGCATCCTAATTCTTCCTTTCAACAACTCCATTCTGCTGAGGGTTCTTAACTGCCGAGAAGTTGTGACCAATCTCATGGTCATCACAGTAGACATCCATGCCTTGATTCTTGAACTCTGTTCCATGATCTGAGCATAGACTAACTATTTCACACCCCTTTTGAGTTTGAAGATTTTTGAAGAGTGCTATCAGTATGCCGTAGATTTCATCTTTGGACATCATCATCTCTACCCATGTATATCTTGAATAGTCATCCACAACCACTAGTGTGTACCTGTTTCTACCGAAACTAGCAAATGTAACAGGACCAAAAAGGTCCATGTGCAACAATTGAAGTACATGTGTGGTTGAAAGACAAGGTTTGAGTTTAAAAGATGATTTAGTTAGTTTACCAAGGGCACAAGCTCTACATTTCTTGTCATGAAGAAAATTTACAGAAGGTAAACCATTAACTAAATTTCCTTTAGAAAGTTTTGACAAGTGTTTGAAATTTAAGTACGAGGGCCTTTTGTGCCAGCTGAGCCAAGATATTTCGGAAGAATTTTTAGCAACTAAGCACACTTGAGAAATGTTATTAATAAAAAGTAAATCAATAGAAAAAACATTTCTTTTTTTTGGCCCTGTAAGCAAAACTTCATTGGTTGAGGTATTTTTAACAAAACAGTATGTGGATGTAAAAATACAAGTCATACATTTGCTACAAAATTGTGATATGCTGAGCAGGTTGTGCTTCAGCCCATCAACCAAAGATACATTTTCTATCTTGACTGACCTTCTTAGGATTGTACCATACCCAATGGTATTTCCTTTAGAATTATCTCCGAAGATAATTGAGGGTCCTTTGGTTTCAACTATGTCAGTCAGGAGGTTAGCTATCCAGTCATGTGTCTTAAACATCCACTGTCCAAGGTCCATTTTTCTGAAGCTTGATTAGCAGCTACAAAGCATACCTGACATAGAAGATTTGGTCATGGTACCCTTTATGTATTTAGGCCCAAGGGGATAGCATCCTTGGGCAACCATATCTGCCAACCTTTGGCAAGTTGACTCTCTTGGAAGGGGCAAATCTAAATAAACATTCGTGGGCCAAGTTACCTGAACAGAAACAAGTATGACACTTGTGTTGACCACTTGGTTCAGTCACTTTAGGTTTAGGCTTAGGTTCTACTAGAACCCACCTAGCAGACTTAGGAGAGACAAACTTGAGTGGCTTAAATTTAGCACCCATTAGCCTCTTGTTCACACCTTTGACATCAGCAAGTTTTGTGTCAGCTGACTGATCAGTCGACCGAATAGGTTGCTTCTTGGCTGATCTCTGCCTTTAGCAGATGTTTGAATAGTTGGCTGATGGTTACTAGAATTTAACCATTTCATATAATTCTCTATTTGTTTCTCAGCCTTTCTAAGCTGATTCTTGGGATAAACATATTGAACACCATGATTTATGTTCTTGGAAGAATTTTGTTTGTTGTCCCTTTTTAGCAGAACTTTTGGTCCACCTTTAGATTGTCTGGTCTCAGTCTCAATTTTTCCTTTGTCTTTGTTGTTGTTTTGTGAGTAGCCATTGCCATTTTGATTAGCATTTTCTCTTTACTGACTAATAATAGTAGCAACAGCAACTTTGGATTTGGAATATGTATTAACAACATTGGTTAGTCATTGATTCCTTCCACCAAGTCAGTGATTTGGGAGAATGAGACTTTAGGCTGAATTCAAAATTTTCATTAATGCTCTTCAGTGTCAACATTTTAGCTTGCTTAATTTAATAAAGATCACCAACTTTCTGGACCTCAATGTTTTCAGCTTTCAGTCTTCTCAGTTCAGCAGTCTGAGAATTGTGAATATTTGTGAGAGTTTCAAACTTAGAGTAAATAAGTTGCATTTGAATCTCTAATTCAGTTTGACTCTCATCAGCTATTGTCTCCTCTTTTTCAGGTGGACTGACAACAGTTTTGATAACTCGAGAAGGTTTTTTAGTCCTTCTCTCAGTTGGCTTGCTTAGGATTCCTTGGCCATAAAATCCATCTCCTATTTCGCGAACCACTAGCTGACAAGGTTTAGTACTTTTGGTCAGCTTGGTAGGTAAGTCTAAAGTATTAATTTCAAACTTGTTTAAGCAGGCTGGGCTTGGTAGATCGTTATCTGAATCATAAACAACTGATTCTGTAACAAGACAAAGATTTTCTTCTTGTGCACAATCAGCTGATTCATCCTCTGAATCCTTCTCAATCCAAGTGGTAAGTTTGAGAGTTTCGTCGATCAGCTACCAACCCTTTTGATTTTACAAATTTTCTGGGGGCTCTTTTGAAATACTCATTTTTAGTGGTTGGACAAGCAGAAGCAAAATAACCTGACTTTCAACAGTTAAAGCACAGTAACTTTTCGTAATCAGCTTTACCTTCAGTTTGTTTGAAATTAGTAGCCTTTAAAAATTTGTGGCAGCTGGTTTTTGAAAGTTCTTTGTGAAAGATTTGTATTTCTTAAACTGCCTAGCCAAAGCAGCAAATTCATCTACATCAAAGTCATCATTTGACTGGGATGAAGTAGAACAGACACTTGGCTTTTCTTTTGGGCAGCTAAAGAGATACCTCTAAAACTTTTCCCAAGTTCTTGATTTTTGAGAACTTTCTTTTCATAAATCTTAAGACTAGCAATAAGACTAGGTATATGAGTAGTGTTCAAGTCTCTAGCTTTCTTAACGGCAATGATTTTCACATGACATCCACTTCCCAAACTACTACGAAAACGCATGTTAAAATCTTTCATAGTATATGCCTTTCCTAAGGCAACACAAGCATTGCTTACCTCACAGAATCTGTTGTAAGCAGTTCTCAATGACTCTTTTGGGTCCTTTTTGAAAGCTTCAAACTCTTGAATGTAGTCATACAACTTATTGTCTTTAGTGATCTGGTCGCCGTCAATGTATTGCGTGAGAGCTTCCCAGATCTCTTGAGAGATGGTGCAGTCGTGAATCTGCTTAAAGACATTGTTGTCCAAAGAGCTGGACAATATGTGCACAACTTTGGTATCTAAGGCGTCAGTAGCTTTGTCTTCTTCAGACCATTCTGCCTTGGGCTTCAGCAGTACGTACTCATCGACTGTTATAATCACTGGATTCTCTGTGTCATCTGCATTATTAGTTTATTCAACAGTGGTCTTAGTATTTATTTTCATAGGATAAATGGGACCTCCTAGGACACATTTCTTCAGTCTTTTATCTATACTGTTCATGTATCTAGCAATTCTTTCTTTCCAAATGTCAAAATTGTCCTCATCAAACATGGGAACCTGAGCCACGTTAAGGGTTAATTGATTGCCATAGATCAGAACTTTCAAGAAGTAAAACTTAGAAAAATATTTTTCAAAAAATATGGCACTGATACCAATTGTAGGTCCACTTAAGGCAAATAGTAAGGCTAGAGGGGGGGGTTGGTTGGTGAATAGCCTTACTAATTCTTTTTGAAAAGTTTTAAAACCTTTTAAAACTTTGTCAGTGGAATAATGATTTTAATAAAAACAATCAACTGAACAATGAAATTGTTCAGTCAAGAGTTTGGCTAATGAACAGTTTGATGACTCGACTGAAGTTATGATACATAGACTGACTGAAGCTTTAAGTAATGAAGGTCAGTTTGGTCAAGAAGGCAAGCAGTAATGAACACAATATGTAAAGTGGTTCACAGTATAAAAACTGTTACGTCCATTACCAAGTTGGTCAAACTTGGATTTTTGAAATGCACTAATTATTAATAATCTAGGTGATCACTAACGAATCAGTGTACAACAAGGACCTGTGAAATTTATGGAGATTGTGTGTTACATGGAACAAACAATCTCGTGTATTACAATCAATGATCTCTCAATAACTAAGTAGTTGTGAGAGATTCAAATAATGATTGAACTTAAAAGAGTAAATACAAAGAATGAGAAGTAGCAATAAATAATTAATCTAAGTATTTTTCTCTTTAATGAAGTTCCAGAAATCTTGAGAGTATTGAAAGCTTGAGAATTTTTGAGAGACTTCGTAGTTGTTAAAGTCACCGTTCTTCAATGCATCTCCGTCTTTTAAATAGGCAGGGATAGAAAAGTTGTTGTTGGACACATTTGAATATTTTTGCCTCGCATTTAATGATCTGATGTAGAGCAGGTCAAGAGCGGTGAATAACTATTCCTCGAGGCTTGTGTTATCTCAGAAGAGGTAGGTAGTACCTGTTATTTCATTTTGAAATACAACAAAAGGCTAGGAATGGAAAGTGTGTCACAGTACTCATTAAATGTAAAGCAAAAGTATGTTTGAAAAACAAGACACGCTAAGTACTAACACAAATTCAAAATAACTACGGAAGCTTATCACGGAAGCTTCCGTTTGAGGATCAACAGACTTTCAAGAGATAACATAAGGACAAGATAAAAGTCTACTTTTCTTATGCTAAATAATTAGTGACTGACTTGGAAAATATTTAAGCCTTAATCAGTCACTTGATATTGGCTGAATTAACTTGACTGATAACTAAAAGTCTATCAGTTTAACAGCCAACATAGAATGACAGTTAATGTGATCAGTTATCGTTGTTTAATAAGGATGGCTGGTCACCTGGAGTCAGATATAAAAGAGTATATCGGTCATCAGCAGGGTTGGAATGGCTGGTCTTGTGATCAGCTATCTTCAGTTAAAAGACTGCTGGTCACTTGGTCAGCCAACAACAAATGCAAAGCTTGGCTGATGATTACAAAAGATAGAATGTATTTAAATAAATCATGGGAATGACGAAGAATCTCCCATGGCCTCAGTGATGCTCTGATACCATATAAAATTTCACAACAGACTAGACTTTGTTAGACCTATGGAATAAGAAAGAAAACAGAAGGAACATAACAGAACTAAGAAACAAAACAAAGAAGAAAAGATGAAGAGAGTGTCTTTGGAAAACAACCCCACGACTTAGTGAGGGTTATAACATTCAGCCACCATATATATACTATATGAGAATGATCTATACAGTACAAAGCATCTAGCAAGATGCATCTTTCTAAGAAATCTAATATTTTAATGTCTATACATTTTCTTGGTCAAACAAGTAAACAAATACATTTAACATGTGGGCTATACAAATTATCATGTATGAACTGATTGACTGCTTTCACTTATGACTGATGGACTAATGAACTAATGTTGTTTGATTTAGGTCTTTCGAAATGCTGCGCTGTCTAGTTAGTGGGAAGTTGAGACAAAAAAGCCAAATCGTAGGACATGGAATGAATGAGAAGATATGAGAACAGAATTTGCTTGCAGATAAGTGTAATCTTAAAATATATTAGTAGAAAGTTTTATTTATGGAGAGGGTTTTTGTATTTTTTTTTACAAATAAAAATCAGTACAAGTCTAGGGTTTACAACTTAACTATGACTTTAAATGTGATGTAAAAGTTTTGTACATGACTTATAACTAAACACATAAAAAATAACTTATAGTTAGTCATAAGCTTTAAAAACATCCCAAAAAATCAAATCAAACATGCCCTAACTCTTTTAAAATCCATAAAACAATATGTGTTCGCCTTCAAATACAATACTCAAATTCCTCCAACTTTTAGACTAAATATTACGAATTTTCCGTTCCATTTTCTTTTGTCTCAAATTCTTGAACAAAACAAACTTTAAAATGTTTGTCCGGAATAAGAGAGTTAGGATCATCCTATATTTCATTGAACCCTATATTAGTTATAAAACCAAGAAATAGGCATCTTTCTTGAATCCTCACCTCAAAGACGCCGTTTTTGGAGTAAACTTAAATAGGGTTTATTTCTTAAATTTTAAATAAGCAGAACGAAACTTGCAAGTAAGAAACATGAGTAGATATATATATATATATATATATATATATATATATTTATATATGTGTGTGTGTGTGTATGTATACAAATTAGGTCTGAGTCAGAGATTCTTTCTCCATCTTGATGATCAGCTTTGCTTTGGATACTTTTAGTTCTTATGTAGCGACGAAGCCAGTTATTTGTTTAAAGGGGTCAAGATTATTTTAGGTACTTCCTCGGTTCCACAAAAACAGTTCACGTTTGAAAAGTCTAGTAATTAAGGAATATATAAGTATCATTAACATAGTTAATATTCTTATATTGTATTCCAAAAATAAAATAATAGACTATTTGAGTGAAATGGAGAGAGTATATAGTAGTATATGAACTTGGCTCAAATGGGGGGTCATATTTATAAAATAGCATTCCCTCCATTTTTAAATTATCGTAATGTTTGACTTTTTTTTTGTCAAACATAATGTTTTTCAAATGCAAATTTGACCTATATTTTTTTATTTTTTTAAAAATTATAAAACATGTAATTCGTAGTACATCCAAAATATTGTGAATTTTAGTAATTTTTTTAAAAAATAAAATTATTTACATCAAATTTGTATTTAAAAAGTTTTTTTTTTTTTTTTAAAAAGTCAAAAAGTGACGATTTTAGAAAAGGAGGAAGTAGTACAATATTTTCTTAAAAGGAAGGGGGTCAAAATTATCATTTTTAGGAATAAAATATCAATTTTTCCTAAAGTTGAAGTTGGTATAAGCAAATTCAAAGGGGGTCAGGTAAGCCCTTTAGGTTGGTCTTGTGCCTAACATTTTAATGATCTGACATTAAATTAATTTTTTTTATATATAACATTAGTTTTTCTATGCAGAAGTTGGTGGTAAAGGATACACTTTTTCTACTATATATATATATATATATATATATATATATATATATATATATATATTAACAACACAACTGTCTGCTGCAAACTGTGATTCTAACAAAGAAAGAGATTGACCAAATGTAGCTTGCTGTTTGGAATACTGCACAAATTGGAACCATTTTCAAACCCAAGTCAAAGATGAATCAACTTGCAATATGGTTAGAATAAAGTACTCCACTCTTATTTAATTGGGTGATCATAACTAGCTGGAGCTGGAGCTGGAGCTGGAGCTGGAGCCAGTTGTAGCTTTTCATTTTAGGTGTATGCATGGCCAGATAATTAGCTAGGTAATGCTACATATCAAGGAAAATTAATACAGACAACATCAAACATTAAATCATTGTATTTTACCCTACTAATGCAATAATAATTTATATATAATGCATTTTCTTTTTTATCGGTAAGGTTAGTTGTTAAACTCAGCTTGCGTGCACCTTCCAAACTCGAATATGCATTAGCCTCATTGTTTAGTTTCACATGAAATTCTTATTTCAACTCAATATAATAGGCAACTTTAGCCCAATATATGAATTAATTTACCTTGTGCTCCCTCCGTTCCACCTAAAGAGTCTATGTTTGAAAAGTCTAATAATTAAGGGATATGTAATTAGCATTAGAATTGATTATAATTACAAAAATATTTAAGTATAATTAATATGTTTATACCACATGTGAAGGGTAAAATTATAAAAACTATAGGCATAATTTTTAAAAGTTGACTCTTATGTAAATTATTCTAAAATAGAATAGTAGTATTTAATAAATTAATTGATTATTTAGTTGGTGGAGTATCAATTTTAAAAGAATTAAAATATTTTTTGGTCCCTCGACTATGACCCAACTATTTATTTGGTCCTACCTCCATAAAACCTATTCATATGGTCCTACAAGTTGCATTTCTTCTTTAGATTCCTCCTCTTGCCGTTAAAGTTCCGTCCAAAAATTTCAATATGACTAAATTACCCTTACTAAGAAGTTCCTCATGGACTGACTTTTTAAAAAGTATAAAATATAAGGGGTCAATATGCTAATTCAAAAATTAGATTATCTTCAACCTTAGAAACTCTGTTGTGTCTTGCTCTGCCTATGGATTTTAGTGTGTGTGTGTGTGTATTTGGGACTACATGAGATCAAAAGCTCATTCTTCTCCGGCAGAAACAGCCGTTTGAAATCCAACGAGCTGCGAGTCGTCCGTTCCCACCATTGCTGTTGATCTCACTGTTATTATTAAACTCTGTCGATAAATAATCATCCAGAGGTTTATATTGGACTGTCTGAGCCCAAGCAAAATTATACAAACAGGAGCGTAATCCCTCGCCATCTGAAACTTATTCTAATACTTTTAACAAATCTCGCATCGTCCAAACCCTAGGCTGCTGCTGCTGCTGCTGCTTCAAGTCAGAACCCGTCGCCGCCACCACCACATTTGCCGTTGCCAGGGCCGGCCCAAGGGGCGGGCAGGCTGGGCACCCGCCCAAGGCCCAAATTAATAAGGGGCCCAATTTTTTTTAACTGTTGTAGTATTAGTATACATGTAAACTAAAAATAGTATCCAAATTTCTTGAACTGAGGTCCAAACTCAAAGCTTTTGTTATTATTTTGAATTATGTTTGTTCAATTGTTTGTTGAGACTTTATTTATTTGTTAAATTTTGTTACATTGTTATTTTTCTTTTTACAATGTTTTTGTGTGTTTAAAAATTGAAAGTGACATTGACTTTGTTTATTTGTTAAATTTTGAATTATGTTTGTTCAATTGTTTTTTGTGACTTTTGAGTTTGATAGTTTATTCACATCTTACATAGTTACATTGAATTTTCAATTTAGTTAATTACTAATTTGAGGTCATAGTTCTGAGTGATTGATAAGAGAACCATAAAATAGAAGTGCGAAGCAACAAGAATCCCAAATTATTCTTACAATGATTGTTGATTCGAGTAATTGAGAATTTTTTTTTTACTTTACGAGACTGAAATTCGGCAAAAAATTGTTCAGTTTTCTAGATAATAATGTTTCCCCAAACTTAATTTCAGCTAAGTAGAAACCCGTTATTGAAATTGTACTGATAGCAAAAATTATTTTTGTCTCTCAGAAATTAAATTTAAAAAAATACATGAGATTAATATTTGATAATTAAATTAGGGCCCTTCTTTTAACTTTGCCCCGGGCCTATAAAATGCTAGAAACGGCCCTGGCCGTTGCCGCCGCCGCCGCAGTCTCTAGAGGCTTAACAAAATCCTCCTCACTTATCTCCTCCACAGACACCGAATCAGACATCTCACCTTCCTCCACATCTTGGATCGACACACATTCATCTCCTTTATACCCCATTCACATCATTGGATTTTCTTCTCGATTTCGATATTTAAGTGCAAATTGATTAAAAACAGTATGAAATTTAATTTAGGGTTTGACTAACAGATCTGGTGACATCAGCGAGTTGGGGTTGACTTTAATTTTGGCCTGAATTAGGGTTGGTCGGAGGGGAGCAGGTGGAAGAATGGACTGGAATGGTGACGAAGAAGAAAAGGGGAGAGAGTTTTTTTTTTTTTTTTTTTGATGCGTTAAATAATTACTAGAATGCCCTAGCATATATTATGGTTAAAGGAATTGCTAAGGGTATTTTTGCCAATTTCTCTATCATTCAAGATTCACTACTTTACAAATAAGGGTTTTTTTTTTTTTTTTTAGGTATATTGCAAAATTATAGACAACTAACGATAACGGTCTTAGGAGGGAATCTAATTAAGTAATGAAATATGTAGAACCATATGAATATATTTTAAGAAGGTAGGATCAAACAAATAGTTGAATCAAAGTCTAGGGACCAGAAAATATTTTAATTCATTTTAAAACACAAGAATAGGATTGATAAGTAAGGAAATTAGCTAGGGAAAAGGCATGCATATTTCCCGAAGAATTGAAGGAGCACGAGAGAGCATGAAAGGGAGAGCTTGAGGGAACATGGGCAAGTAGTACGTGAGCATTGCATAGAATTTCTCAAAGGAACTTTAACTACTCCACATCTGCTGTTTGTTGCTATTTTAAGTAATTTCTAACAGCTTAGTGAATGGAGTTTTTGAAGAACACGAGGGAGGGTGAGAGGGCGGGTTGTTCAACTTGATGCAAGTGGGTTGGCCCCTTGGAACGTGTGTGCTTTGCTTTGCTTTGTTCCCAAGTCGGTTCCTATTAATCCATCATCTTTACTTGTACTACTACTCTCTCTCGGATTTTTCTTCTGTTTTTTTTTATATTTTATTTTAAAAATATTTTATTTTTGTTTGATTTAACATACTAATTAAAAAAAATTAATTGACTAACAAATATTAATATATTATATATTTTTCTTTGAAGCCTATATACAAATAAAACCATCGTTAAAATAACAAAAAAAATAAAAGTTAAATGATAAAAATAATTTTTTTTAAAAAGATATTAAAAAGTGGACTTTTTTTTTTTTGGAACTGAAACTACTACTCCTTTTACTAGGGGTGTTCATCGGTTCGGTTTTCGGGTTATTCGGGTTGTTCGGTTTGGTTTGTTCGGTTTTTGTTATTTCAACCTTAAAACCAAAAACCAAACCAAACCAAATAAAAAACCAAGAAACCAAACCAAATTCAAATTCGGTTTTCGGTTTGGTTCGGTTCGGTTTTCGGTTTTAACCAAACAAATGTTAAAACTTACAATTCAATTCAAAGTTTAAATATTTATCATTTAAAAAAATCCAAAACAAAGATTAAAATTTTAACAAAATTATATAATATCCCTAAAAATGTAAGATTACATATACTTAGTCACTTGAACTTGAAGAAAGTCTTGGATTCCACACATTAGTTGGCCTCTTTTGTCACTAAACATCTATAAAATTTGTTTGAGTTGTCACTTGTGTTATTTCTGCGATTCATTACAAGAACATTTAAATAAACCAACAAATGTCAAAAAAACATATTGAAAAAGAAACAATGAATTACATTGTTCAAACTTTATATAACTAATAATAATATATTTAATTTTATTATATTTTTTCTAATTCGGTTTTCGGTTTGGTTTTCGGTTCAAAAGGCAAAACCAAAACCAAACCAAAAACCATATTAGAATTCGGTTTTGTCAACCAAACCAAATTCAAATTCGATTTCGGTTTCGGTTTGTTCGGTTCGAATGATTGATTTTTCGGTTTGATTTTCGAATGAAACCAAATACAGAACACTCTTAACTTTTACTAACCCCCGGACGCGTGGAAAGAGTGCGGCTTCTATTACCAATGACATGTCACATGTCCCGTTTCTGTACGGAAAATCCCCTTTTTACTCCACTAGAGAGAGGAGAGGAGTAATGGTTTGTTGCGACAGGCGCTTTCATTAGCTTTTTCCCTATCTACAACTGGGCAAAGAAAAGTCATTCTTTTATTTATGGATTCCTGGCACTCATGAGAAAGACTGAATCAAGGGACCTAGAAGAGGAAAATTATTACATTGCAAAAGTCATTCTTTTACGGAGCTCCTTTTCTTCTTTTTTTGGGGGTTTGATTTGTGCATCGCAAAAATTGTGATGCACAAAATTTGTACATTGCAAAAATTTATATATCATCTTATATTACGATGCATTATTTTTTTGTTTTTTGATGTACAGTTTGTCATTCTGTATTTTATGTGTATCGTGTTGTGTTGTGATGCATTGTTTTATGCTTTTGCGATGCACAGCGTGCACTGTTCTGTATTTTTAAAAGACATAGAAGACATTTCACAATAAAAATGTCTTTTTTCGGTTGAAAATAATTATAGTGGACTTTAGCGAATAAAAATTGGTGTGAATTACAGGCCGGTCACTTTTTAAACATTTGTAATCGCTCCAGTCCACTCATCTTTTTTAAAAATCAGAAAAAGGCATTTTTGGAGCGAAAAGACGATTATGCCATTAATGAAAGAAAAACACGCGCACTTCAGTAACCCATGGCATCACGATGAGAAACCAAGGCATCGCGATGAGAAACCAAAGCATCGCGATGAGTAACCAAGGCATCGCAATGCACCACTTTTGCATCACGATGCACCACTTTTGCAAATTAGGGTATCGCGATCATTGCAGCGCGCTTTAGGGAACCAAAGCATCATGATGAGCAATCAAGGCAACGTGATGCACTACTTTGGCATCGCGATGCACTACTTTGGCATCACGATCATTGCAGGTCGATCCCCGTTGTGTTGCCCAACATACTGCGATTGGCGGATTAAAGTATCGCGATGCCCAACTTAAGGCATCGCGAAGCCCAATTTTAGGCATCCCGATGCCCAAGTTAAGGCATCGCGATGCCCAATTTAACATAATATCAAAATCAATCAAAATTGTTGTTTTTGGTTGAGAAATTTACATACAAACATGGTATTGACTTCCTATAACAGTATGTTATTGATATTATACAAAATTCAAACTCAAATCATTGATTAAAGTCTCAAAATCAGTCTAAGAACATCTCCCTCTGTTTTCGGACAGCACACTGTCAAGCTCGATTTTAATCTCGAAAATAGTATTTTTTTTGGTAGAAAAATTGTGCACAAATGTAGTACTAAGTTAGGATAACAATATGAGATTGATTTTAAACAAATTTGAAGCTTAAAACAAAGATTAAAGTGGTCAAAACAACCCAAGAACAAAGAAAAACGGGATGAACTCAAAAAATTCGAATTTGATCAAATTGTGATCAAATTCGTGTTCTATGCATGGAAATTGATACCTAAACATGAGGGAAGACTATATTAACAACATGAAATCATTTATACAACAATTCGAACCTCAAATCTGAAGCAACGATGTTGTTGAGGGCATTTTAGAAAGAAAATTCTCAAAGTGCCTTTTAGCGGTTTAAAAAAAAAGGTGGACTGGAAAGAAAAAAAGTTTAGGAAAGTGGACTGGCCAACAATTTCTCCTAAAAATTGTCTAAAAGGGACCGGCCCAAATTTTACCCAAAATTAAAAGAGTGCCTGTTATAATTTTTTAGTGGCTTGGCCCAAGCAATTATGGCAGCCCGTTTATGATGGCCCAATCCCTAAGCCCAAACTCCCAGGAGGCCCACCCAATCGCTGCCGTTTTAGTGGAATCTAAAGGCTTCTTGAGGCTTCCTTTGCATGCCTTTTGCACCTGCCCTCAACCGCTG
The DNA here is from genome assembly GCA_016624345.1 of Platycodon grandiflorus. NCBI lineage: Eukaryota > Viridiplantae > Streptophyta > Magnoliopsida > Asterales > Campanulaceae > Platycodon > Platycodon grandiflorus. Next base: position 26,883,426 of record CM028361.1, read on the forward strand.
TATTTATTCCCCCTTTTCTCTTCTTGCGTCACCGTGCTGAAACAAAAATATAGGGTTAGATTTGTTGGGGTCTCTCTCTACTGAAAACCTTGAGTCTCTCTCTCTTCTCTCTTCTCTTAGTGAGTGTGTGAGTGTTAGTGTGAGAGGTGATACACTTGGGTTTGGTTCTTGAAGGCAGTCCCTTCAGTGAGCTGGTAGCCTTGTGAGTGACGTGTTCAGCTGGGTTTAGAGAGAGCTTGAGTGTTCAGTCTGATTGCTTCTTCACTGTGGCCACCGGATTTGGGTTGGGGTGTACAGGTAGTCTTCTCTGGAGGTTTAGTGTGCTGGGTTTGATACTTTGGGACTCGTTTGGTGGACTTGGAAAGAGAAGGGTTACTGAGCCGAAAGGAGTAGCAATAGCCGAGGTGCAAGTCATCTACTCATCTGTGACGGCGAGTCGGTGACTTGACACCGGTGTGGTTTTTCTTGTTCTGTCTCAGCTTTTTATTTCCTTACCTTAACGTCTCTGTTTTCATGTCTTGTTTGGTACTGACTTGTGTTTTGCAGGTCACGACCAAGGCACCGAAGTTGTGTGGATCTGTTTAGATCTACTATATTTTTTCCCCTTAGTAGTAACATAATGTTACCCCCTCCCCCAGTGTAATAGTTTGGGTGTCTTGGTGAGGATCTCTCTAGATCAGTTGTATTAGGTCCGTCATTCATAAATCTATAATATTTGGTTGACTTCGATTTTGTGCGCGAATGGCATAAATCCTCAACAGTACCTTTTCATTTGAGAGGGACGGAGTGTCATTTTTCTCATTGTCTGTCGTATTCTACTCATTGAGTTGAGCAGACAATATTATTATCAACACTCCAATTTTCGACCAAAACAAATGACTAAGATATAAGACCAAGCATCATACGAGGGAGTAAGTTGGTTATACGTATAGCCCCAAAAAATGAAAAGGGCAACCAGATGATCACACACGTACAAGCAAATCACTCATTTCTCCCAGAAATTGAACCGTTTTAGCCACTACAACACCAAAAAAACCCTTAAAAGAAAAAAACTCATCTGTGGTTTACAAATATCAAATGAATTAAAGACTTGTAATATTCAAGAAACTTAATACCCAGACACCCAGAATTCTCTCAGTTCTTTAAGACCCTCATATTAAGCATAAAAAGTTTAAACTGGCATACAAATTAGCCTTGTTCATTTCACAAACAGAAAAGTTAAGAGATCCAAACTTCGCAGCTAGTCCAGCTGTGGATTTTTAATAAGCAAAGAAATACTCCAATTGATAAAACACTCAAATTAATCTGGCTTTCATCGTTATTACTATTAGACTTTGATGAACCCTCCTCCAACTCCAACCTTGCTTCACTTAAACCTACAAGAAAGCCTTCTTATCATTTCCTTCATCAAATTAATTAATAACCAAATACTCATTTCTTACTTCCACTCACTCCACATTCTCAAAATCTATATTACAAGCTACGCAATAACTTTGCATTTCACATTGTAACGCCCCGATTCCGAGATTCGATGTTGAAGCCCAACTCGATGAGCTAGACTAACAAGAACAACAGCATAACCGATAAAAGCGAGCCACAAAAACTCAAACCAAAACTATGCAGCGGAATACAAGATAAAATTTGAGTTTCAAAAACTCGAATAATAACTCATAACTATTTAAAACCTCCACGGCTAGACATGTGCCGGAGAACGACATTAAAGTAAAGTCAATAATTAAAACATCGACGGGTAAATACAAAAGTCGGAGAAACAATAACACTAAATAACCACAAGCTAACATGCTCGGGAAAATTACTAACAATAAACGGCTCGACATCGAGTGTCAGCTCCAAAATAATACAACAATAAAAAGAGTTACAAAACAATGCTACCCATAAGTAAAGTTTACATAACTTTACATCAACCATCGTTCTCACTGAACTAAGAAACATAAATATAAACAGGCTCCAAAAAGCTACTACTCAAAGATCAACCTACCAACACCCGCAAGTCTCACCGACCTCACTATGTCATTCTTCGATTACAATCTAAAAGAGTCAACAAATTATAAGGGTGAGTCTACAAGACCCCGTAAGCTACCATAATGTATTGCATGCTATGAGTATGAATGCAACAGTAAATCAAAACCCTACATATAACTTGTCTAGGTAGCAATTCCAGCTTACCTAACATTTAAACTATAAACCGCCAAGTCTAGATAATGATTTCAACTTAACCATTAATCGACAAGTTGCTACATGCGACTACATGGCATGCGAGATACGAGACAGTAGTTATAACAGACAGTAGTTATAACGAGTATGACAAGGTATAGTATGATATATCATTCGCGAAGCATAGCATCTAACAAGTATAACATAAAGTCACACAACTCCATACTACACGAGAGGCTCAGTAGCCGCCAACCGTCCCATACCAGTTGGAGACCACGACCAACATTCGCTCGTATAAAAAATACGTAATTCACATAAACCATGTAGCACGATGATGCTCACATAAGTGCAACGTAAATAAACCACATAAAAAAGGATATCATTTCTCATTCTCCACCTCCGTGTTGCCCCTGCAATACACAAGAAAATAAGTGTCCTCGATACTCGTGTAAGTAGTATCGACGCCCCCGATTAATCCCATCAGGTTTCGATAGCTAACCAAAGTCATACGTATTGCTACAATAGTGAGGCTACATCCCACCTGCGGCCAACAAGTAATGGGTATGTACAAACCGGTACGGTGACCATAGCGATTACGAAACAAATTCGTAAAGACTATATGTCGTCCCACCAAAACTTTACCAAGTATGTCAGCTGGACTCAATGCAATGCACAAGTAGATATTTACTCATCATTCCTAACAAATCAAAGTGTGTTCTCTTGAATCACAATTTAACCAAAACAAATCATGAAGTGTTCTAATGAATCACATGTCAAATCAACTCAATGTGCTTGTAAATACTAAACACATAATCAATCATCAAAGTAGGATGATTGTCCTATCAAACACTAGAACAATCACAACATGTCCGTATCACTGAACATATAACCCAAAATAAGACAATAGGCAAACTAGGCTTATTGTACAACTCAACAATTAAACAGTGTATGCGATAGCTGGACACACACATAACACAAACGTAGAGTATTCCTACCGTATAAACAACTATCAGACGGTGTCCACAAGGTGGAACCTATACATCACAAGGATAGGCTATTCATTCCTAATCCCAAAATAAAGTAACAAATTCCTCACATGTACACAAACTCATAACCCCACATAGGTAAGTCTACTTGTACTTACAACCATTAATTAATGCATAACCATTACACTCAACTTAGGATCTCTACAGTATCTTATAATCACTCAATACACTCTATTTCATGTATATCATAACTTAACACATATCATTATCATTGTGTACTAAGTGTATTCACACATCACTACAATCACATTGTTCACATTGGAACAATAATCAAGGTGTGTCAACTCATGTTTGATTAAATTAACTAAAGTCAAACTCTAATGAATCATAACTTTCCCAATACGTCATCCTACATCGTAAGAGACTAAATTACGACCCGTAGTGATTTATACTACTTATTATTCAACTCCGTAGAGTCGATTCTACACATTAATAAATTTAATACATTATTCGACGTTTGTTCATTATGTCCTATTCGACTCCACCAAAGTCAGTCACAACTAGTATAAAACTGGTATAGTGTTCAATATAAATATACTATCTCATGGCGACTCAGCTAGAGTCATTACCCATTTTTAAAACATCGGGACGACAGGCAGTATCGCCCCTAATTAACTACACCAATCCCAATACCCCATATTTGGTGTATTTTCCACCCATAGAAATCTCGCAAATTCATTGCGAGTAACAACTTACACAATTCTAACGAGTTACTAATACTCAAGATTTAATAATAACAATAATTACACCTCAACAAGTCTCTAATTCTTGGAAACTAGCAACAACAATACATATTCAGCACTGCACAGCAGTACCATTAAATTCACCAAATATTTTACGCAAGTCCAAATATTATGAATCTTGCATACCCAGAAACTAGACATTTTAAACTATATTTTACCACTTTGAATCACCTCATTTGGACTTATATTCATCAAGATTTGGGTATTTAAAGTCCAAACTATTACACAGAATTTTTGCTAATAGTCTACTCAGCATAGCTATGTTCCATAATTTATTTGAGGTACTTTCCGATATCAAAACTTGATGAAAATTTACAAGATGCTAAACAACATATTAATGTAAAACATATCCAAAAATCATACAATTCACATAGACGGATTTGTTCCAATAAATTCAGTAATAAAGCCTAACACAGTGACAACAGTTGCTTCAAAAACTATGTGTTTGATTTCATAACATCATCAATTCATTCCCCAATTATTTTCTCAACTCAAGCCAGCAACTTTGTATGACATAACCTCATTTGGAGCAACAAATTCCATATTTTCCAAGAAATTAACACCAAAAATATCAACTAACACAACCTACATGTTTTACTCTTCCAACTCAACTCGTAAAACTCACAAAACATTATAGTTACTTACCTCTTGATGAAATTAACTCAAGGAAATCAGCATGCAATTGGTGGAAAATAATCTTCTGGCCAAGAGCTTTGCAACGTGCTAGAGTTATAAAACTTTCTCTCTCTACTCTCTCTCTCTCTAAACTCTCTTATTTCTCTCTAACCCACGGCTGAAATGGAGGTGGAATGGAGAAATAACTCAGATCTCTCCTCACTTAACAAGGAGGGAGTAAGTCTGATTTTTTTTGTCAATGAGTCAAAGGGTCAAAGTCCAAGTGCATAGGTGTCAAATAGTCAACAAGTCTAAAAATTACTCCCTTCGTCCCTAAATTATTGTCTTCCTTTCCTTTTTCGTCCGTCCCAAAATAATTGTCTTGTTTGAAACTTTCCTTTTTAGAACATCACTTTTACTATTTTACCCTTACTTTTTCTTCCTACTTTAATTATGGGCCACATACACATGGGCATTAAAGGAAACAACACACTTTTTCAATACTATTTCAATATTAATAATCAAGTCAATTGAGTTTTCTTAATCCGTGTGTCGGGTCAACCCAGACAATAATTTAGGGACGGAGGGAGTACTTAATTTTAATTTTCAGTCAACTTTAAAGACATGTCTGGGATGATCTATAAGTCCAAAAATTGCAAATAAGAAGTGGTTAGAAAGCCCTTGAAGCCCAGTTTACACAGAATTAAACAGATTGTAAATCCGAGTTTTCTACACAAAATTATGGCTAAATTACTACAAGCTGTTCGGATGGGCAGAATTTCGAGTTTAAGCATATATCCATGTTTTTGTGTGTAACTTTTTCAATCTCAAAGGAGTTTAAAGCACAACCGTAAAAGTGATTAAACTTATTCAAAGTATCCATGAGTGAAATATGATAAAAATGGGAACAGGGTCTCACACACATCCTCAATATTTTCATCAACAAATGAGAGATAGAAGGGAGTAAAATAAATTACTGAAAAAGAGCAAGTGAATGCAATGCCACCGATATGAATTTTCACAATAAAATTAAAAACAAAAAAATACAAGCATGCCTTTCAAGTTTCAAGATCATTTTTACATACACTGATACACATATACAATATGTACTTTATTTAATCCATATTTTTCTTAGGAGAGTGGGGTTTTGGCGCATAATAATCAGCATTGAAAACAACAAAATCACCAAAATTCATCTTCTTTTGATCACTATGGGTTGCACCTATTGTTTTATTCGAAGTACTAGTACTTTCTCCATTCCTTTGACCTTGTTCATCTGCATTCAACTCTTTCTCTATCACTGCCATTTTCCTTCCTCCAAGCTGCCCTCCGTTTCCAACTTCAGTAGCAGAAATCCCATCAACCACTTCGCCCTGCAGTTTGTATTTTTCTTACCCTTGTAAGGTTTCATATATAAAATACAGATAATTATGACTAACAACAAAAACCTACCTTTTTGATAGCACGTGCATAATTCGGGCCTTGGAAAACAAGGAGAAAACCAAGTAGTAAGCCAGCAAACCTTAGGGACACCATCTTTAAGTACTATATATGTTGAAAGAGTTAGTATCGAAAAATGAACAAGACAATATGGGGGTTTTATGGAGCTTTGAAACTCTAGCTAAAGCTAGGGTTCCTACACCTGGTCTATGTAGTAACACGAAGGAACGTCGAAACAAGAATATGAAGAAATGAAAAGAGATAAATCTTTTACCAAAATCGAAATTGAATTACAACAATTAAGGTATATGCCCGACTGTGCACTCTTTAAAGAAACATACAAAATGCTCAACCTAGGATATATGTTGGGATAGCTTGAATGCATGTAACCTCTCTATATATAAGGACTTCAATTCGCCCAAAAATTGTAGTGTACCTGTATGTCCATTCATTTTGCAGCAGTTTTTGGCCCTGGCTGGAAGCATCCCTTAACAGGCGACATTCTTGGCTGGCAGAACCAACTCCATGCACCTTGTTGCGCAGTGTTCACACCACATTATTGATCACAAAGCATCTTCTTAATTATGTCTGCTTATTAGGTGAACGGCTGACTTCACACATGCATATATAAATGCATGTTACTCCTAGTATTTTTCCCCAAGTTGAACCAAAGTCAAATATCAGCCTCAATGAGTGGGAGTACTATGTAGTTTATAAGCTATAACTTCAAGGAATAGCTCACTTCTGAAGAGGATTTAAAAAATCTCTTATAAGTCTTCGGTTAGAATCTCTTTCAGAAGAATCAGAACGGTTTATTTCACGAATTATTTTCTAGGTGCAGCATAGATTAGTTGAGGTTTACGCAAGTAGGTGGGTAGAGTCACCACCGTATCTAATCCCACCCCCACCCCGGCCAAAGATATATATATATATATATATATATATATATAATACACACACATATACACATATTAACCTATGTGCTAACGTGTTGTGAATTTTAGTCGGTAAAAGCCGATGTCTAATCTTAAGGTATACTTTAAGCATAAGTATCTTGAAGAATGAAGAAATCATTTCTTAGGTATGTATTATAACTTCCTATGTAAATACAGAAATTTCTAATTCCTACAATCTTTGAAAACTTATATGTACGTACTACTATGTACTAAAAAAATTTAAATGTATCTTTACTTGGCCCGGACCGATCGAACTCTTGTATCTTCCTTAAGATTGTAAACAAAGTTAGGACTGGACTAGGATTGTGGTTAGTTGATATAAGTTAGTATATATAAGAACAAGTTGGTTCGAACCACTACTTTACCACTAAACCAGAAAAAGAAGCTATTAAAGTCCAGCTTTTGTTCAACAATGTTTGCCATTTAATTTGAACTAAATTAATAAATTAGTCGAGTTTGAACGGGTCTAGCGTCGATGAAGTAAATAAATCAACTTAGTTAAAGTCATTTAACTCCATTATTTCAAAACTTAAATAATTACAAATTTTATTTTATTTTGTTACAGTAGTAACTAACTTAAACATGGTTCAAGCTCGACTCGATCGATCGCTTGCAAGTTGCAACCAAATTGAGTGATCTTGACCAGAACTTGCTAGGCAAGACTTGATATTAAGCTTATGCAAAATTTAATGTTCGAAACTTAAAAATTTTCAAGCTAATCCGAATTAGGTGGCCCAAGGAAATGTTTCGAGTTTCCAAACTAGACTTAAGAGGACACATTTTTTCAAGGCCAAAATATGAATTACCCCTCAAGGTTTTCACTAAATTTCAAAGTGCCCCCCCCCCCACATAAGGTTTGTCCCAGAAACCCGTCTGATGTTGCCAATTTTTCCAGTTAGCCCCCTGGTCGTGATGACCGTTAGAAAAGTAACGGGAATCCATCCCGTTCCTTGCACGAGGGGGGGCAATTGGGTCTTTTCATTATATATACAGAATACTAACTAAAGGGGTCAAAGTGTCAAAAGAATTACTTAAATTAAATTTTCCTTCTCCCCCTTCTTCATCTCCGCCACCAACAATACGACGCCGTCGACGACGAAGTAGAAACCAGACCCTAACCAAAATCGACATTTTCATCACCAGTTCACCACCACTACATTCACTCAGTTTTAGTCATGTAAACAAAATCCAACCTCCAAACAATGTGTTACCCATAAAACCAATTCAATTCACATAAATCAAGACCTATTACAACTATTGAAAACTAATACCAACAAACAAACTTACCTTTAGGTTTCTTGGCAGCCTCAGGATCAAACTTCCAACTATTCAAAAACTCAAAAACATTGTCCAAATTCGCTCCATAAACGGCCAACTTAGGGTTCTTCGGCGCCACTCTACCACCCTCCACCTCACCACCATCACCTGCCCTTTCACTATCCTTCTCAACTTTCTCCTCAATAACATCACCTGCGCTTTCACTATCCACCTCAACTTTCTCCTCATTTGCAAAATTAGGATTGTCCAACACAACCGGCTTCAATTCCGCCAATTTCACAGCCCTAAATTCGTCCACACTCATCCCAATCGGTCTTAACCCTTGCTTTCTCCTATCCAACCTCTTCCCAAACTCCGATGCCTGAGCCAGTTTCCGTCTCTCTTTCTTCGTAATATTGATTTCCTCCCATGCCTCTTTCCATTTGTCAGGAATCAGATTCTCCGGCTCAACTAAAACTACGTTTTTGCCCTTATGTGCCAGCCTGCTCGTAGTCGGGGTCAAAATTAATTCAGGGTTTGGTTTAGGTAAGGGTCTTCGAATATGCCTTCTTCAAAAACTAAACAGTCTCCAACGACGTGCTCTTCTACTTCGTCGTCGACGGCGTCGTATTGTTGGTGGCGCAGATGAAGAAGGGTTTGGAACCACTAGAGATGAAGAAGGGGGAGAAGGAAAATTTAATTTAAGTAATTCTTTTGACACTTTGACCCCCTTTAGTTAGTATTCTGTATATATGATGAAAAGACCCAATTCCCCCCCCCCCCCACGTGCAAGGCACCATCACGGCCAGGGGGCTAACTGGAAAAATTGGCAACATCAGACGGGTTTCTGGAACAAACCTTATGTGGGGGGCACTTTGAAATTTAGTGAAAACCTTGGGGGTAATTCATATTTTGGTCTTTTTTCAATAATCAGTGGTGCCTTGAAACAAGTTGGAGATATATATACGCATTCAGAGGAGATCTATTCGGAATTTCACGAGCATGTTCGATCAGGTGGGCAATCTCTAAGGACATGAATGGGTGTTTCGGGTTGCACAAGACAACTATGGCAGTGATTTGTGATGCAGGTGCATTAGGGGATTCCGTAAATAAAGCTATGGATGCAATGCAAATGGATAAGAATAATTTAACATTGTCACTAGAGGCATTGATGATGGGAATTGGTAAGACACACGGCTTGGAGAGTCACATGGGAGTCACATGCATCGCAAGGAGTGGATAAGAGGGCGTGGTCCAGCTTCTAGAAACCCTAAGACTGCAAAACAAGGGGAAAGAGGGAAGCCACGTTTTTCCTTAAATGATAGGGAATCTTTTTATCTTGTTTTAGTTTCCTAATTTGTAGGAATTTCCTAGTATAGTTTGGTTTATTTTTCCTAGTTTAGTTTGGTTTATTAGTTAGTTTCAATTCCTTTAAGGAATAGGATATTAGGATTTATTATTTGTTTGCTTATATAAAGGCATTTACTTCATACTTTGTAATCACGTTTTTGGAGAGAAAAGTAATAAAAAACGAACAAAGTTTTGTTCAAACACCTGGTTATTGTATTCCTTAGGTTTAGGAAAGTAATACCAACGGGATCTTTACGCTAGGCGAGTGAAACCTAGCCGGTGAACCCGCTATCTAACTGTTTTTCCACTACGACTTCATTGTTACCCATACCACCTTCGTTCATATTTCTGCAAGAATTCAAATTCAGTAACGTATACGCATCAATTTGAGATACTGCTCAGTACTGCTAATGAAGATTACATTTGCTGAGGGGATTCTGTTATGGCAGCATTGCCTAATAATTTGCAGGGAGTTGAAATTTCCAAAACATTGTGTAAGGAATGGAGTCTAGATACAAAAATTAAATGCTGATGCTACCAAACAGATACCTTGGTTAAATCTTGAGGTAGCAAAGAGATGCATGTAGCTTGATTTGATCAAGGAATAGGAACGCGATTTTTTCTATCAAAAATCCCACTCAAAACTTAATTTCCTGGGGAGCCAAACAGATCGAGTCCATAGAGTGGATGGGCATGGAAGTAAACCAAGTAGTAACTACACTACTTTGGTGAGAATGGTCTTCTTCCAGCTGAAGATAGGAAACGAGACTCCCATGGATGTAGCAAGCTTAATTTGTACAAAACGTCCTTTGTTTGTAACTACAACCTTGTGATTCCTGTAAAAAAAAAATTTTAGTAAAATCGGCTATAACTTCAATTTAATGATTACGTTTATATATTTTTTTTGTTATAATAAATGCATTTTATCTTTTTCTTCAAATAATTGAATCTTCTTCATTAATATTGTGGTTTTATCAGAACTGGAAATTACAAAAATTAAACGTACGTAAAACTCGTTGCAGAGATTACGAAATCGTATGCAAGTAAATGGAATGGGTCTACTCATCGACAATATATAGCATCTGTTCTTGTTTTTTATTTGCTACTACTTCATCTGTTCAATTCACTAGAATTTTAGTATTGACATTTTACAATACATTGAATCAGCTATTTTCTTAACACTTGAGGAGGACTCTTGTGGTATTACAAAGTAAACAATCAGGTCAACATTGTAATTATACGTAAAATGAAGACAATGTTATCACCAATATACACTTAAATCAATCAAAAATACTATATATAGTGACTGTAAAATAGAGTAAGAATCATACCAAGCATTTACCTTGATTGAAAATATACTACTGTACTAGGAAATTCAGGATTTCCCCAAAAAAAAAAAAAAAGAAAGAGAATAGGCTAAACTGTAATAGACAGAAAATTAAAGAACATTGAGCACAACGATGATAACTAATTTAGTGCATTTTAATTGATTGATTGACGATACCGATGTTGAAATTTTGCAACTGTACACTAACCAATACTTGTTGCTAACTGCTGTAGTAAAGTACCACTTTGTTGGGTACATCCGTACATGGTAATATGCCATGGTACAAACCACACACAACAATACCTGTTATTTGCAACAGCAAAAAAAAAAATGAATAATTGCGGGTCAGTATATTTTTTTGTAGGATTTTCAACCGTTTTAATCGATCATAATTGTTTTCAATCGCTTAAGTTCATTTTAAATGATAAATTGGCCAATTGTTCCAAAACTACCCCGGTAACAACTTAAAACATGTTTTAGCTATTTATTCATTGATTTACTACTCTAAATCTCGACTTTCCTTCCATTGTGATTTTTTATCCTTATTAAATATCCGTAATTTTTAATATCTTTAATTAAATATCATTAATTAAATTTTAAGTTCATTATATACAAGTTCATTGTATACAATTAGTCTTACTTTCCTTTACTCCCTGTAGTATTTTTAGCAAATATCTTCAATGTAAATTGGTAGGTGTAATCAGTAGGCTTAGATTAATTGATTAACTCAATCATTGGAATTTTGTATCTCCTAATGTATATAATGGAAGAAATTAATGTTTTCTATTCTTTTCTTTCAATGTCCATTTTTCTTCTGTTATGCGTCTTCTTCCTTTCATGTCTTTTAATCGAAAATAAATTTCATGCATCGCGATACAACAAAACAGTACGTTTTAGTATAATTTTGTGCATTGCGATGCACACTTTTGATGCATCGCAAATGTAATATTGATTAAAAGTTGTGTATCGCAATGCATAAAAATAGTACTTTTTAGTATAATTTTGTGCATCGCGATCTACACTTTCATGCATTGAAAGTGTAATGTTGTGCATTAGTACTTTTTTGTGCATTACGATACACTTTTGATGCATCGCAATTGTAATATTGTGCATCGCGATCCACAAAAATAGTACTTTTTGTACATCGCGATGCTACAAGTTGTGCATCGTGATGCATCAATTTTGGAACGGGCGTGAAGGCCAAAATTATGGACTTGGCGCTCATTTTGTACTGTTAAAGAAATTTCATGCATTGCGATGCACATAGAGCTGGCAATGGGCTGGGCTGGGCAGCCCATCAGGCCAACACATAAAATCGGGTCGGGCCAGCCCAGCCCAAAAACTACATCGGGCCTCAAACCTCTAGCCCAGCCCAACCCAGTTATAAGTCATCGGGCTTTCGGGCCAAATCGGCCCAAATTTCTACCAAAATATATTTTTTACAAAATTTACAAGTTATCACATAAAAAAAAATTCACAACTCATTACAAATCTACAATTTATCAAATAAAATCTCTAAATAATAAGTCGTATCTTGATGATTAAAATACAACTATATAAATTGTTTGTAGATAGGAGAAGTGTAAAATACATTAAAAACATAAGAAACAATTGACTGAAAATTTGCATTAACCTCAATCAAACATTTTTCTAATTATTTTTAAAAGCATTGCACATAAACATAAGAGATATTTTCATATTAATTAAAAAATAATAATTTACACTCCTATCCGTTCCCTTTATTAATCTTGGAAACATTAAACATAAACTTCATGACTTCAAATAACCAAGTCTTGGACTTCGAAGATACACTCCTGTCCGTTCCAAATAATTTACACTCCTGTCCGTTCTCTTTATTTACACTCCTGTCCGTTCCCTTTATTTTTAAAAGCATTGCACATAAACTTGTTTTGTACACAGCATGTACAACACTAAAAGATCACTTAAAGCAGCAAAAATTGTTTGATTGAAAACTTAATAAAAGTGTATCGGGCTGGGCTGGCCCCAAAAAATTGGATTTTTTTTGCCCGAGCCCAATTAGCCCACGGGCTTATTGGACCGGGCCAAAAATGCTCAAATTTTTTTGGGCCTTATAAATTGAAGCCCAAGCCCCCCATAATTGAATGAGGTCTTGAAAACTCAGATCTGGCTTCCTCGAGACAAATGTACTTTACCATAAATAAAAAATATACTGGTTCGTTTATAAATTATTGTCTTTTTTTTTTTTTGTCCGTTTTAAAATAATTGTCGTGTTTAAAAATTTTCTTTTTAGGAGAACACTTTTTATCAATTTACCCTTACTTTATCTTCCTACTTTAATTATAGACTACATACACATGAATATTAAAGAAAACTACACATTATATCAATATGGGCCACATACACATAGCTCCGATGATTTCTGGAAAATAGCTTCTGAAAAATGAAGAGGTTCTATTTTCATGTGTGTGGTAAATCCGTTGAAAATATATCGAAAAATATTTTCGGATATTTGGCAAACACACGAAATTTTTTTATTAAAAAACAAATTATGAATACGTATAAAAGGTTATATTATCTTCATCATAAAATTAGTATCCCCTGTTAAATATATACTTATTTTCAAAAAGTTTTTTATGTTAAATAATTTCTTTAGTAACCCCCAATTATTACTAGTGGGATCAAATCAATGAGAGTTTATTTACTTTTCAATCACACAAATAACAATAACATAATTAATAATTAACTTAAAAACACATTTCAAAAACAAAAGAAAAAGAAAAGAAATACTCCCTCCGTCCCTTAATTATTGTCTTATTTGACTCGGCATACGGATTAAGAAAAAATAATTGACTTGATTATTAATATTGGTATAATGTATAATTTTCTTTAATACCCATGTATATGTGGCATATAATTAAAGTAGGGGAAAAAATAGGGATAAAATAGCAAAAGTGATGTCTTAAAAAAGAAAGTTTTCAAACAAAATAATTATTTTGGGACGGACAAAAAAAGAAAGGAAGACAATAATTTAGAGTTGGAGGGAGTAGATCATTGTGGGACATCCCGAAATGAAACAATGGACACTTATTTTAGGATGAAAGGAGTATTTATTAAAATTTAGTAGTGCAAAGGTGATATTAGACTCTAATTACAGCCTCAAATTAAAAATTATATGATTTTAAACATTATAGCAGAAGCTTCATGTACTCTTCAACTAAATATTTTATTTCGTGTAATACTATCTGTCTATCTTTAAAAATTAAAATATTAAGAAAATAATTTAAATTTTTAAATCAACTCACTAAAGAATTTCAAACATAATTTATACAACGTGTTCAATCTATCTTAGTATTTCTAATTGAAATATCAAGTTAAAATATTTTCGAAATTCAACTACTTGAATCTGTAATATTATTTTTATTTCCTCGTCTCAAAATGAATATTTACTTTTATTTGAGATCGTGAATAAAAGTGAACATTTATTTTGAAACGAAAATGAATATAATTTTCAATGTTATAAAGGTTTCCATAAATCTCGACAATTTCAACAAAATGTTATATAAATAAAAACTTGTTCATAGAATCACTTCAAATTATTACGATTATTTTTTTCAAAAGAAAAGTTAGAAATGAATATAGCACATCCAAATGTGCAAAGGTGACATTAGGAGAAAATAGGAATGAACAAATTTTAGAAAATGACTTACGAAAATTGAATCTGTAAATCATTTTCCTAAAAAGAAGGTTTCATTTTCCGTTAACTTGAAAAAGATCTTACATTGACTACAATTTCCAAATGTTACCAAACACCAAAAAATAAAGAAAATATTTTTCGAAAATCATTTTTCATGAAACAAACAAAGCTTAATAATCAAGTCAATTATTTTTTTCTTAATTTATGTACCGAGTCCAACAAAATAATAATAATAATTTAGGGACGGAGGGTGTACAAGGTAGGGTACAATGCTAAACATTTCGATTCATAATCGCACATGAAAATTGTTGGGAAAAATCAAGGCTCCCTCACCTCTGCAATTGGCCCAATAAAGAAGTCAGGCAAATAAATCAGATCAGATTCACATACTAAATAGATCACAGCTTATTTAAATCCAAAAAATTTAACAAAATGGATCTGATCTAGATTATGATCCTACTTCATCAACAACAAAAATTTGCCTAAATAATTTTTTTAAAATGAAAAACTAATCAATTTTTCATTTTTGTTGATTCGAGTATATCAAACATTCAATTTACATATTACAACACGCGATAGAAGATATTATTAACACAACATATACCCCCTATAGTAGATATTTAAGCCAAAACTAAAAAAAGTAGGAATGACGATACATATATAAGTTGTACTCTATTCATAGGGCAAACAAACGAGAAATTATGCCCAACAAAACCATTACCATCACTACCGACTACCGTAACAATTTTTTGAACATAACTTCTCCCTTGTTCGCCAAATTCACGTGATTCGAAGTGCTTTAAATTTTTAATTGATCTATGAATGGAGAATATATATATATATATATATATATATGGGGGAGAATTTAATAATTACTTTTTTATTTAACCATCAATGGTTACTCTCATTATCAATCATTGGATCAAAAATTAAAGGTTGAGATTTAATAGTTAGTTGGAAAATGCAATTAATGCAAGTAGGTGAGTCATTTAATGCATTAAATCTCAACCTTTAATTTTTGATCCAATGGTTGATAATGAGAATAACTGGTTAAATAAAAAAGTAACCATTAAATACTCCCCCATATGTATGTGTATATATATATATATATATATATATATATAAGAATTTGGAACAAAAGTAGTCACATGTATAAATTCAAAAAAAAAAAAAAATAGCTTAATGAATCATTAATGGATTAAATCTATCTAATCTGGACTGTGATTCAATTCACGAAGACTTAGTGAATCATTAATCTGCAGATGAATGGAACAAAATTGATCAGAATTTTTAGTGATCTGGATCATCTTAAATGGATGGAATCAGAATTAGAATCAATGATCCGGTCCAGGCCTAAATTCCCCTAAATTCACAGCAACCAGTTGCTGCCCTCCCAGCATCTACAAGCCAGGAGGGGTGCTCCCATTACCATTTACCAAACTACTACTAAAGGAACAGCACCATGACTTATACAACTCTCAAAATTATTCTTGTCAAACTCATCCCCCGTCCTTCCTTGTGACACTTGGCAATTCCTGACTGATTAACAATGGACAGAGAAATGTCTTGCTAGCCCCGAAGAAGTTGCTTTCCATGTACTTCCACCATCCCAAAATGAGTCTCTTTTTAAAAAAAATATATATATATATATATATATATATATATATAACCCCAAAATGAGTATCCTTTTCTAATGAATCTACTAATTCACCTTTGTCAACTATCATGTTCCGGTGAACCCTTGCAATGCTATAAGGTGGGCACTAAGGATAATTATGTACATGTGCTACTAAAATGACTTCAAATCAACTTCCTTAATTTCCTCAAACAACCACATTGGACATCCATTTTGGAACGTAGGAACAGTTATTGATTCAAACATAAAGACCAATTCTGCTTTCTCCTACAATTGCAGTAATGCAGTGCGGGTTCCTATAATGTGAAATGTGAACCACAAAGAGACGGATATCCACAAAAAAGGGGGTGGTTGTGTCTTTTATGGATTAGCATTAAAGATAGGCGTATAGAGCTAGTGTTAAAGCTCAAGCAAGAAATCCAGCAGAACCTCCGATTGATTCATTATAAAGTATTTATTCAAACAGGGGAACATAAAAAGTACCTTTAAAGCTAACACTGATATCTAAAGATGTACCTAATTTCATAATAGACATTACTTTTTATCCCTGGATTATATTTCAAGCAACCTCCACCACCGAGAAAGGTTAGCAGCAGAGATCACAAGCTTAGAGTACAACCAAAACCACACAAGATGACTAGGTTTTCCTACTTTCCAAGCTAATTTCCATAGTTGGATTATACTATAAATGATCTTAGTCTCCATTGAGGTAAGAACAAAGCAGGCACCGCTAAAAATAAGTAAATAAATAATACACTATACTCATTAGAAAAACCTCAATGAGAAGCTGACAATTACCAGCACAAAACCCATTGCTATAAGCTTATGACAATACTGTACTTACGCAAATGCAAAAACCAGATAAGTATAAGCAGCAATAAATTAATCAACTTCCAGCAAGATAAACAAAAAGTAAACATCCATCCACACACATTTGGCATCAAGACTTCTGAAGCATGAAAAAGGAAAAAAAAAACAAAAAAACTATATATATATATATATATATATATATATATATATATATATATAAGCACAGAAGATATAAGTTATATCATATAACTAATCAACAAGGGAACTTGCATTTAAGAAGCAATTTCATTAGTTGCACAACAAAATTTCTTACAAATGGCCTCAGCTGACCCCGTCCTCCTGTAGTGTGTATCCTCTAAATAAGCACATCTATGTCCAATAAACCGATCAGAAAAGATTCACACTTTCGAAAAGCTAATTACCAGGAGGGAGCAGTAATTGCTCAAAAGAAAGTGTCAAGAGCTGCACCCTTTGCCCACAATAAGCTGATTCCAGCATATAGATCGCAGCAACATTGAGCTGTCAAGCATGGTGAGGAGGATAGGACACCAGATAAACTTGAAGGATCATGCTCATAGATGCTAAGTATCAGGAACCACAAAGTGAAACTACCTGCTCAAAAGATTGAAGCATCAAATCTTGGTTCATAGAAACAGACCTGGCTGTTGTATGACTGAAGAGCACAGCCAGCAATCCAAGACCAAACCTTTTTATCGACATCATAGAGAAGGCCTTTCCCTTGATTCCAAGATGTAAAGCAGATCAGATTATCCTGTCCAAAGCACTCAAATCTCTCCGCCGATAATCTCAAGAGAGCTCGGAAGTATCTTGGAGGCATCCTACTTATCTCAACCCATAGGACTTTTGCATGGTCAAGCTCCCAAATTCTCATACTCTGAAGAGTACTGTAAAGACCAATTCTTCCAACTAGAAACAGCCGTTTCTGAGTGCCAGCAACCAGATACCCATCCAATAACGACCGCGGGAACTTTGCTGGAATATGCTCCCAGTATCCTGTGTCCAGCCGATACATCATTAAACCAAGAGGTGAAAGGGTTTCCAAATACAACCTTGAGTCGCAAAATGCCATCTTTGATGAGCAAAGGTTAACTGCAGGCATTGTCTGGTGAAGCGACCAACTATCAGTCTTTGAGTGATATATTTCTGTTGGCAATGACTTGTCCCCGTAAATATCACTGGTAGCAATAACTTTAAACGATCGGTCCTTGCGGTCAACAACCATAATCAGCTGTCTTTGCTGATTGTAATGCATGCTTGGTAGGATTCTCCAACTTTGCGTGAGGGGGTTGCAAATTAAGGTTCTAAAAGTCAGCCCATCAAGTCCCGAGAAGCAAACAAGTCCTCCTGATGACCCAACCAACCAGAACGCCCACTGCGGCAAAAAAATGAATGGGATTCTATACCATTGTTTCAACGGCAAGCTAAAAACCGAGCACTGTGGGGTCTGAGAATTCTTCCAAAACGTGAGAAGGCAAGGCCCATGGGATGGGACTTGGGAATGGAACTTGAGAAAACTATTATCCTGTAAAATTGAATTCCACCGCTTACAAACAGAGCGGAGCCGAAAAATCATAAAGGGTGGAACCCTAGCGAGGATTTCATTTAATAAGTCCTCAGGTAACATAGCCCATATATTATCTTCCATTTGAACATCTGGAGGAGCAACCTTAGCAAATGCAGTAGCAATTGTTTCCTCATCTAAGCCCCTAGGTTTCGTCTTAATTACCTTCTGTCTAGAGGGGCTTGTATTCCTCGACCCTATTCGACCTAACGGGCTTGTATTCCGCGACCCACCTCCTCCAAAATGAGTCACTTGTGAGTTCATTTCTCTAGACCCAGAAACAGAAGATTCCCCAGTTCCAACCATTACACCAATACCAAAAGCCCTAACAAACAATCCGTGGTTTTGAAATCAAGCGGGGTAATTACCCGATTCGAGAAACATACACCATACACCCAGAAATTTCCCACTTCAGACCCAGATGCAGACTAAGTTTAAACTAGCATGCAAAGCCCAATTCATTTCATAAACAGGGAAAAGATCCAAACTTTCCAGTTCAATTGTGGATTTGTAAAATCAAACTGGAGCAAGTAAAATCAAACACTGAAATAATGAATGGCCACAACTAGTATTAGGAATTGAGATAAACAACCCCCAGGTTTCTTCTTCAGATTCAAATCATTTTTCTGCTATCATACGTAACGAAATTATTCAAACAGATTAAATAATCTTGACGATCAATTGGTGAATACCAAAATTGAAGCATTCTGGACTGAGATGTCATACCTTGGGGATTGAATCGATCCAAACTTTCTTCATAAGAGCTCATAAGAAGTAGAATTGTCCGCGAAATAGAAAATCCCTAATCCCTCTCTCTCTCTCTCTCTCTCTCTCTCTCTCTCTCTCTCTCTCTCTCGGCTTCGCAGCTGTTCTGTAAAATGTTGCTTAACAATCTTTTGTCGCTAGTGGAGAGTATTGATGAAATGTGAAAAAAGAAAAACTTGAAGGGGAAAGAAGAAAAGAAAATAAAGAATATTCTGCTAAATGCATCTAATTATCTAATTATAATTACTGCTCTCTGTTAATTATGGAAATTATGTCTGCCCCCTTTTGTTTTTAATTCGCAACAATGATAGGATATACAATAAATAGACCCTCTTTTTTGAACGGGATATTCAAATTTATGGTTACATGCTTAATATTTTTCACTAAATTAATACTTAATCTCATGTATAATGCCTAAAAACGAAATACAACTCCTAGTGTAATATTTACAGTCTACGTCGATTAAACGAGGGTTTGTGTGTCTTATAAGTGGTAACACAATTGTTAGGCATCAATATCATCTATCTACAACTCTTGGGTGAACTTATAACAAACCCAAGGTACTTAGTGGGTCATGTCATGCGTGGCGAACCGACCGAAATAATATTAGGGTTGGCTACTTTCATTTATATTTTAAATAATGGTAAAGTTAGAATTAATCATACTCTACTTGAATTTGATGTCATAAAGCAATAAAGAAGTAAAATTATTTAGCATAAATAAGGTAAGCAACTTAATCATACAATGCAAAACTTAAAAATTTACATAAAAAAGGTTTACATAATATATGAATTTAATGTAATTTTGTTTTACATATTGTGTCCAAATGGCTTGAACTTTTCCAGTCAAGCTCATATCATATGTGCATCTCAAACCTGATTTGATTGTATTTGTGGGGTTGCTAAGTTAAGTTTGGTTCAGCTCATTTACTTGATGAATGAACTTAAAAGTCCAAAAAATCATTCTACCCATCTAAATATTTATAATTCTTTACTTGTGTTAGGAATCATGATCATTTTTTATTTTACTAAAATAGACTTATTCAAGTTCATTAGTATACTGATATTAAGGGTTAACTCAAGCAATTAGTGTTTATCACACCTTGCTGCTGGTTGCAAGGTCAAATCTTATGAGTGAGTTTAGAAGGTTAGTTGGGGTAAAGAGCAATGGACTTTGTTTCCTCGGGAGAAGAAAAAAGAAACACTTGACAAGCGGTGGCGGATTCAAAAAAGTATTTTAGTGAGATTATAAATTTTAATTATTACATACAAAATTTAAAAATTACTCCTATAATTTATTACTGGTCTCTATCTCATTGTTGCTGTTATTCGTGACCTATAACGAAAAAAATAAAAATTTAGTGAAGCCCATTTTCAAAACATTGAGTAAAAAATAAAAATTTAGTGGGGTCCAATGTATGCCCCTCACCTCATAAGGTGAATCCGCCAGTGTTGACTAGTCATAGGAAGTAGTAATTTTCAAGTGTAAGATTGAGTGTGAGGGAAGTGGCCGTCGTAGACTCGCTGCACGAGAGTGGCTAGATTGAGGTTCAGGCGACGGTTTGTTATCGTGGTTCAATTGCGTATTACTTACTATTCTAATTATGTATACTAGTTATGTACCTGTATATATTTTTGCTTGTTAACATTTCAAATGCGCTCCGAATTCCAATCACCTTATTTTCTCAGCCTATTTTCATCAATAACAGAATAATTTGAAATTTTCAATCACTACAGCCACAGCCACAGCCACACCCACAACTTTTTAAATTTTAAATTGTTGAATATAATATGTTCATAATTAATGAGCAAATTTGGCAGTTTCAGTAGCTGGATGATTGTATAAATTAAAATACCAAAAAGAATATTGATTGGATTTAGCTCCATCATTGGGCCCACTAAGCAAATGCTTCTTATTGGTGGTTGAAACCTTGACTCTTCTTCTTCTAAAGTTAGATCACAGGCTAGCTGGGTATGGTGTCCCAAGGGCCTAGGTCAGGTTATGACTTGATTTATGAATTCTCCGTATCTTCCACAAAGAATAATGATACGTATAATTAAAGGGTGTACTAAATATAAATTTAAAATTAATATTTTTTAATTAATTAAATAATTTGTAGGTTGAATCATTTAAAAAAAATTTGACTAATTAAAAGATGTCAACAAAATTTTTTTTGTACATATTTAATGTAAACTTTAACTACACGTAGCATTTATCACAAATGATGATTTAAATTTGTAAAATGCCACCAAGATAATGTGACGCTGGGTGTGTTTGGTACAGAGTTTTTAGGTTTATTTTTGGGTTTTAAATTTTCTTTGAGTAATACTCCTTTCGTTCTTAAATTATTATCTTCCTTTTTTTTTTTTGTCCGTCCTAAAATAATTGTCTTATTTAAAACTTTCCTTTTTAGAACATCACTTTTACTATTTTACCCTTACTTTTTCTTCCTACTTTAATTATGGGCCACATATATATGGGCATTAAAGGAAACAACACACTTTTTCAATACTATTCTAATATTAATAATCAAGTCAATTGAGTTTTCTTAATTTGTGTGCCGGGTCAACCCAGACAATAATTTAGGGACGAAGGGAGTAATAAAATAAATTAAGAAAGAGATTGGGAAAAATTGATAGACTAAGGCTCCATTTGTTTCACGGAAAATAAATTCCAAAAAATGACTTCCGTAAATTCATTTTCAGAAAATGAAATCATTCTACTTTCAGATATTTGGTAAATCTTATGAAAATGCTGGTGAAAATAAATTCAGGTATTTGGTAAATTTTGTGAAAATGTGTTAGAAAATATTTCTTGCAATATCACTTGCTAAATGATAATATAAATTTACTCAAACATAAAATTACATACTTTATGACAAATGATTACTCAAAGTCTAAAAAAGATGTGTAATAATTTTTCTAGTTACATTTACATTTGACTAATTTTATTAGTTTTACCAACCACCAAAAAATAAAAAATATATTTTTGCAAGTCAAATAGTTTCCAAAAATTAATTTCAGTTTGATAAACTTTTGAAGAAGTGTATTTAACATTGTATATGAGTAACTTTTGATTCGTAATTTTGGGATAAAAGGATATCCTTAGAAATCTTAACTCTTAATGTATATTATATATATATATATATATATATATTATAGCTAGAGAGAGTTTATTTATAAATTTAGTAATTTTTTATAATCACGTCTATTGATGATGTGATAAATGACCACTAAACTCTTATTATAAAACATATTGATCATTTAAAAGAATAAGAAAATGATCAAACTGCACTAATTAAAAGGGAGAGAAAAATAAAGAAATGAAAAATTAACAAAGTCCCCGAGTTAGAGCAGAAGGACAAAAAACGAAATTGACATCAAATTTTTTATTGCCTTATTACCGTTGAAAAGTATAACTTGAAAATTTTTTAATAGAATCATAACAGTTATGAGCTTGCGGAAAGTCGGAAAATACTTACGGATTAGGATTAGCTATTCCGTAAGTCATTTTACAGGAAATCCATAATATTTTTCATTGACTTGGAAAAGATTTTGCCTTGACTCATTTTCTAAACACTATCTAAACATTAAAAAACTTAGAAAACATTTCTCATAAAACATATTTCGTAAAACAAACGGAGCTTAAATAAAGAAATAGTAAAAGCCCAAAAATCAAATTCCTAAACCTTGTATAGAGAAAAGACCAATGCAATTATTTGATATCTTTCAACATAATCAGCTCCCCCCACCTATGTTTAAAGAGCTTTTTTGTTTAAATAATGCTATATATATACCCTGAATTCTTTCACGGATTTTATTTACATCATGCTTTAATTATTATACATTCTAACTGACGTACAACACTTCAAAGGATGTTGTAAATGCATTATATTTATAAAATCTATGAATGCAATCTTTTCCTTCTTATTTATAGAGATAAATATTTAAAAAAAATACTTTACTCTCTGTGTTCGGCTTAAAGAGTAAATTTTTGAATGTCAAAAATTTTAAGAATTGAAATAGGTTTAGCATAAATGTATCCTTAAGTTATAGAGTTAAGATAATTTTGCTAAGGGAGGGCCTGTTTGTTAACCCAATTAAGAGTTTAATTAGAATATTTTTCAGTAATATTAAAAATAAGATTGTTTGATAATGCAATATTATATCACTTAATAAATTAAGTATTTTTTAAAAATAGCCAAAATTTTAAGTCAAAAGAGAATATCTTAATATTTTAAATTTTACTTTTTCAGACAACAGTTTTTAAAACTTAATTTTCAGTTTTAGCTAACAGGCCTAAGTACCCCCAAGATAATTAAAGTGAACTAGAAAAATAAATACTAGTTAGAAAAAATATTGACAGAAGAATAAGGGCTTCATTTCTTTTTTTCAGTAACCAATATGAAACATTATTAATTATCACTAAATTTGCATAACATGAAACCAGACGCGTAAATCAACTAGTAGATGTTGTTCAAATTCAACCATATGTCTCAGATTTCAACAATAGGAATGTAATTACATTAAAATTTGGTAGGAGAGTTTTACCGCCCTTGTAGTCTTACTCAACTTGAATATTAGTTTTGGACCTTCGAGTTTGAGGACACCTTGAAAAATTAAAAGAATCGCATAATACAAAATATGAATAATTGTGATCGGTCCCTTTCACGATGTTCAACCGCTTTAGGCCTCTATTTTTTCCAACAGCTTAAATTCATTTTAAGTGATAAATTGGTCAATTGTTCCAAAACTGTCCTTGTAACAACCTAAACAACGTTTTAAGCATTGTCTTCCTTTAATTTTCTCCACTAAATTCTCTTTCTATTTCAATCATTGTTTACTTTGCTACAACCTCCATCTCTCTTTCTCTCTCTCAGTTTCTTTCCATACTCAGTTTATAAAAAAATAAAAAAAAACAAGACCAGTATAATTTTCAAAAAAAAAAAAGACCGATATTTAACAGAGGAGGCGTGTATGGAGATGGTATTTCTTATGAACGCATGATATACATCTTTTGATTCAGGCGATGCACAAAATTCGTTTGCTGATGCGGAATATTTTACATCACGATGAATAGATTTGGAATTGGAGTAGATAAGTAAATCTGATGCATAGGCTATTTAACGCGATGCACAAATTGTATAATCGCGATGCCAAAATTGATCTATAGTAATGCCAATCGTTGCATCGCGTTGCTAAGCTTGTGCATCGCGATGCCTTGTGTAACCGGTGTTTAGCGCTCTCCCCTTCATTAATGGCATTTATGTCATTTCGCCAGAAAAGTGTATTTTGTTACTTAAAAAAAAGTATTGGGATGTAAAGCGATTTGAAAATATACAGAGTGAACCGCCCCGAATTTTTCCCCAACAAAAACACCTCAAACTAAGCTCATGATAAAAAAAAACATTTCCCCTAAGCCCATCCAAATGTTAGGCCCAATAAAACAAATAAGGAAAAATGTACATCCGGGCCACCGAACTTTTTTTCAAAATTGCAGTCCGGTCACTGAAACTTTAAAACTACACTTTGGGCCACTTGTGAGCGCCCCGCGCAGATCGTTCCCTCGGGGGGGGGGGGCTTTTGCTCTTGTCTTGTGGTTTCCCTCTATTTGATTTTATGGTTTGATAAACATGAAAACACATTTATCTTTGAAAACAGAATCGCCACTCACGTTAATAAGTAAACGGGAGAAAAACTTTAGATTATGGGTTTGGGGGCCAAGTTACGATTTAGAAAATTTTTACGCACCTAATTCGCCCTTTCGGTCTCTACACATTTGCATGCTCGTATTTAATTATTGTAAGTTTATTTATTTACAGAATATATATTACATGTATTAAAAATGTATTTACAATGTATTTAAAATAATTACATCCATTTATTACATCTATTTACATATCTAAACTAACGAACGGAAGGGGTTACCTTCTGTCGTTTTACAAAAATCGGGCCACGTTCAAGGTCGTTGTATTATACCAGATCAAGCTAGCTCGTAGCCTGACCGTTGTGCTCCCACTGCTACTAATCGACGAAAGGAAGACTTACGTTTTGTGTGTGTTGAGATAGAGTTAATACTATTTTCTCTTTTAATAGAGTTAATACTCTTTTCTCTTTTCTTTTTCTCTTTTCTTTCTCAAAAAGAGGCTTGAAAGAGAGAGAGATTTGTGTGTGTGTGTGTTTTTGGAGAGAGAATTGAACCTTTTTTTAGGAGAGCTGAGAGCTCTATTTATAGGAGGCCTTGGCTGAGATATTTGATGAAACTCTCGGGGCCGAGAAAGGAGGAAGTTTCCTCTTCAGCAGCCGGCTGCTGAACTATTGAAGAAATGTAGGTTTGGTGCGCGGCGCACTTGGCATGGTGCCCTCGCACCAAACCCTGTTTGGGTGTATTGGCGCACTAGAAATGTTTTCAGCTCACCAAACCCTGTTTTTGGCTTTTCCAGGCTTTGTATCTTGCACTTTAGCCCTTCTAAGCTGTGTATCTTCAGTCTAGACCCTTTGATGTTGATCTAACGGAAGGTTTGTTTGTGCGTTGGACGTCGTTAGTCCGTTGTATCTTCGAGTTTAACCCTTGATGTTGATCTAACCGAAGTTTGTTGTTTTTGTCGGATGTTGTTGGTCCGTTGTGTATGTTGTTTCCTGAAATAATCATAGAAACATGTGTTAGTCCATTTGTAAATAAACAGTTGTTTATTGGACAATTCGTGTAATATAAGTGTACAAATTCTGAGTGTCTACACCACTGTACTTAAATTCTGATGCATCCGTGCCCATTTTTTGACAGACGTTAAATTCTTCCATTAAATTAACTTGAAATACCCATTTTACCCATGTCTTCGTCTTCATCCTCTCAAATCTGAAAAAAAGAATCCCAAATTATTTTCTCATCTTCATCCTCTCAAATCTGGAAAATTATCAGTTCACCAAACCCATCTCCTCCGGTCACCTCCTTCATCACCGACAAATCCAGTCTCGGCTTTTCCATGGCAAACCTAACAGAAGATATTTGCACACTACAAAACCAACAAACCCCAAAATTTTCCCAACTCACACACCCAAGAACTAAACCCAAATTCAATACTACTCAGAAATTGTAATTTCTTGAACACAATTGATACCAAAATACATAGTAATGATTTGAACCGGTAAACCTTTGTCTATACCCAACTAATCCAAGCAGTTATTAGCACCAATTTATGAGATTAAAGGAAAGATCTTACTTGGGTTCACAAAATTGAAGTTCAATGCCAAACCTTAGGTTTGGCTTGATGTAAAGTGTGTGAGCTTATGAGAGTAGCACAAAGAGATAGAGTCAGTGACTGGTGGCCGGATTTGGAGCAAGAGACCTCTTGGAGAATAGAGTGAAATACAATTTATGTTCAAGAGAAAGCACATGTCGAACTCACAGATAATGGTAGCTCTTTGCGGGAGCAGCTTGCTTGGACAATGTATTCTTCAATGGTGCTGGAAGTAATGAATGTAACGACTGGAGTTAATGGAGAAGATGACCTGTGGATAAAGCTTGCATGGGAACGAGTGGAGCTTGGACAGGGTTTTGATCGGAGGAGAAAGAAAGAGGAGAGAATTTGGCAACAAGGGGTCTTCAACCGAACCCACCACTTGAAAACCCAGTTAGAGGAGACCGGAGTTTAAGAGAGAAGAGAGATGGTATGCTGCAGCAGCAAGGGAGAGAAGAAGTCTGGCCGTCACTAGGGGAAGGAGTTTTTTTTTAATATCCATGCAACGCGCAAGGGCACGGATGAACTTGTGTACAAATATCTTCTGTTGGGTTCGCCGTGGAGAAGCTGAGAAGATACTGGACTTGCCAAATGAGGTGACCGGAGGAGATGGTTTTGGCGAACAAATTTTGAGTCTAAAAATGGTAAGATCTCAGGAAAATCTTGTTGCTAAAAATAGAAGTTGATATATTTTAATTGAAAGACATGCACTACCTTGAAAATGAGAGGTTGCTTTAATTCACTTTGGAAAGATGACAATCTCTTAGTCTTCGGTCTACCTTTAGATAAGAGGACGGGTGCATGCATATCTATTATATTCAACAAACCAAATTCAAATTCAAACCAAACCAACCAATAAATATCTATTGAGTTTAGCTAACAAAATTCAAATTGAAATCAAACCAACTAATAGCTTATTGCCACATATTTTGGTATATTTAAAAAAAATAAATTTTTAGGAAAATTGTTTTGGCACTTAATGCTAATTTTGGGAGTTTTGGATTTTTTTTAATATTTAAAATCAATGTCAAATTCTTATTGGCTCTTCTTACAATTTTTAAGTTGTTTATTTAATAAATCAAATGATATTTTTCATTTTTATTTCTCTATTCTTCTTAATTTTAGATGACTACCTTAGATATCTCATATTAATATCTTTAACTTTTGATTTTCTTAATCTTCTCAATTTAGGATTGCTAACATATATATATATATATATATATATATATATATAATGACAAGTCATGAGATCCTACCCCATCCAAATATAGTAATTTGTCACCTAACTTGCCTTAAATGGAAACTCATATCTATCTAATATTTACATGCTTTGCGTTGCGAAGAAAAAATAGTTTACACATTTAATATATTACTTAAAAAAAAAACATAACAATTTACATTTTTTTTTGATAAAACACTGATCTGATTAATTGAATCAAATTTATGGAAACATTGATAAATTGAATCAAATTAATTGAGTCATATATAATTGAACTGATAAAAATTAGATTTTTGGCTCAAAAATATAAATTAATGTATTTATAATAGAGATCTGATTAATTGGGCAGCTGAATCATTTCTTGGCAATTGGTAAACTGATTGAATATAGAGTTCTACAAGCAATTATAAATAACCACAAGCATTGAGTACAGAAAATATATATCATTCGACATCTTCTTCAATAAGGCAAAACCTAGCTCAAGAATAATTATGTCCATGAACAACACATAAGCTTTAGGGGAATAAATTGGGCTATGTATTTCTATGCTATCATCTGGCACGAAAGGCTAGAAAGTTTGAGGTCATTGAGGAGAGTTGTGTGGAAGAGTATACTACTCTCACAAAGATCCACAACTATATATTCACACTAAGTCTCTAATGCTTTTGCTCAAAATCTTAATGCTATGAATAGTAAAAGCACTAAAGATCACAATATGATGAAGTCCTTCCACCGGCAAGTCAATTGAAACTGAAGACCGATTGAAACACTAAAGAAGGATGCAATGGAGAATTGGTAGACTGATAAGAAACGACATTGGTGGATGGATCAAAGGGTGCATGGGAAAACTGAAGCAGAACTAAAAAGTATCTACAGCGCAATTATTTTTAGTTGGGAATGTGTTTATCATGACGCACAGGTAGGGTTGAATTTAATTTAATTTTTTGTTTTTGCATTTATCATGACGCAAAGGTAGGGTTTGATTTTGTATTTATAAGAGTGTTCCAAAATTTATAATATTTTTATTTATTTATGTGATTTTGTATTATTAATTTTACTGTTTTTCTTAATCTCTTTATGTTATAATTATTTGTTTATTTTATGTACATCGATCTCATAATCTTTACGTTACAATTACTATTTGCTTATTTTGGTAGAATTAAAATTTTTACATATTTTATTTCTATTGATTATAATTTAATTAAAAAATATTTATGTCCGTGCATTTAATATACGGATGTAGAACTAGTTTAAAATATAAAAATAAAAAAAATGTGAATTCATGAGTGAGACAATGAAGAGTTTCAAAAAATCACACACACACACACACACACAGAGGGGGGGGGGTAAACCCGACTTTAGGGGAGTAAGGAGTTGGGGGGAAACTGAAGGTGTTTTTTGAGAAATTATGTATTGTTTTCACTTCTGTTGAGATTTGTTCATAATTTATGAGTGAAAACTTGTATTTCAAGGCACGTCTTTTATAATCAAAATAAATGAATTTTATTTTTGACAACCAAACTTTTGGCAGGCTATTTTTATTTTTAGAGACTATCTTGTTTTTAGACGGAAAAAAAAAACATAAACTTGCCAAGTGACAGCCGGATTTTCTTTAAGTAATAGTTAATAGATTTGCACATTTCTCCAATATGTCCCATTAACCTAATTTTTTAATTTTATTTTTGGTTTATCAAAATATCTTCATGCTCAAGAGTAAAGACTTATCTTTAAGTCTTGTAGGACCGCAAAGGCAATAGAACTCACCAACGAGCTATAGCTCAACTAGTACTATTTACTTTTCTTAATGGAGAGGTCGGATGTTCTAGTATTACCAGAGACACCCTCTCCCTACCAAGACTATTCAACTACATTTCAAACATAAATGCAAGTTAACCCTTTAACTAGATCTAATGAATAAACCAAATTAAAAGAATTTTAAGGAAATAAAAAATATATAATAAAAAAAAAAGTGAACATGCGCACATACACACTACGGTAGGTCAAGTTGAGTATATTGCTTAAATACATGTCAATAAAAACAAGACCAATGAATTGACTCAGTGATTTGATCTAGTAACATCCAAATAGGCCCGAATCAAGGTTAGAAAGTTTACTTGAGTCCGTATTTCAGCGTTCACGTGTTCCATAGGCTTCTCACTCACAAACTCACGAACCAATCTGTGCTTGAACTTCCATGCCCAATCTTTTGTCATAGAATCACAAAACACGTATATGAACTTTGGAATAGAGCTATCTTGATTTGCATCATTCCCCTCCTCTTGAGAGGGATTTGTCCTCAAATCACGTCTTACATCGAATGGACACAAATTAGCAACAGAGTAATAAGCATTAATATCAAGCTTACCAAGCGAATCGAGCTCGTGGGGATCGTCATGGATATGTTCAACCATAATCTTTACTCTTGCTTGTAAAATAAAGTCAACAAGACCACATAATACAAGCTGAACAAGGTTATTAGTTTCAATCCTACTACGTACCAAAGCAACACCACATATTGTCTTCTCAAGTACAACCCCATCATGCCTTTTTTCATAACCCACATAACTACCAACACTCAAGTTTCCATGAGGTGTAAAACCCAACAACGTAGTATCGAAAGTAAAAATTAGATCATAACTGTGAGAAAGTGTAGTCAATACAACAATCTCCTTACCTGGTTGGTATCCCCACTTGGATCTCACCACACTTTTGCTTACTTTGGGATTCACTTCATCAAAAATCTGTGGACAAGAGACAAAAACACTAGGCAACATAATATCAAATTTGTTAGTATTCAAATTCACCTTATTGAACATTGTTCAATTATTGGTTGTTTCAAAAACAAACTTCTCTTCAAAGCAATTGCCGTCATAAAAAGATTATTTTCTCTCCTCTCTCGCTCAAATCTTTCCTCTTTCTTGCACACTTTCTCCCTTTTTCTTTCTTTCACTATCTCTATTTGATCTCTCCTTTTGCTCGGCCACCTCACAATTCTCACTCCTTTCTTTAGCCGGCCCCTCACTCTTGTTTTCTCTCATTCTCTCCTTTTTCTCTGTTTTCTCTATATTCTTTTCCTCACTAGCCGAACTCTTTTTTTGCAGTTTCAGTTGGTCTTCATACACTTGCTTTAGAGAGCAAGTGTAATACGTCGATTATCGAACATGAAATAATACTTGTTGGTGAAGTCATCGTGTGTTGTACGCCTATCAAATTGCCAAGGTCTCCCTATCAATATATGAGTAGCTTACGTGGGAACCACATCACACAATACTTCATCTTCATATCCCCTAATACGAAAAGTCACATGCACTTGCTTATTGACCCTTACTTCACCACTATCATTCAACCAACTCAACTTGTAGTGTTGTGGCTGTTTAAGAATATGTAACCCTAACTTTTCAACCATGGTAGTGCTTGCAACATTGGTGCAACTACCCACATTTATAATCATTCATAAATTTTTCCTTGTACCGAGCACCTAATGTGAAAGATATTTTCTCGTTGTATCTCCTTCTCACCTTTCACTTGCACACTCAAGGCCCTCCTTGTTACCTAACTTGTCACATTTATCTCCCCCTCGATACCATATTCCACAACATCCTCCAATCTTGTCATATCCTCATACTTATCCTCATCCTCGATCACCACTTCACCACATTCTAACACAATCATGGCCTTCTTGTTTACACATTCACTAGCAATATGTCCTAAACCTTGACACCTAAAGCATTTGATTTCACGATTCTTAGGTTTAGAGCTTTCACGTTTGCTAGTAGTTGCTTGCACCGTTGATCTTACTTTTGGGGCCTCCACCTTGGGCTTCTCTTCTCTATCCCCATAGTTAGATTTTTAATTGGAATATGAACTAGAGGCCACTATATTGCTACCCCTCCTCTTGAGTTGTTGCTCCACTTTAATTGCCTTGTGGACCAACTCCTCTATTTCTACACAATGTTGCAAACTCCACAACATTAGCAATTTCTCGATTCAAACCTATTAAGAACCTAGCCATGGTAGCATCCCAATTTTCCTCCACATTAGCCCTAATCATTGATACCTCCCAAGTATCAACATGTCTCTCCCCATATCTCTCTCTAGTATTGCATAGTTGATCCCACTAAACCGCCGCAAAATCAAAGAAATCTATTGCCGCGATTTTAACCTTCTTCGACTCAGAATAATTATGACACCCAAAAATCTTTTCCACCTTCAACTACCATTTAAGGTAAACCTTTGGATTATCTTTACCTTGAAAAGATGGTACTCTTAGTTTGATACCAATTAGGTTGTCATCTATTTGATTTCTCTCTCTCCTATCTTTCCCTCGTCTCCTATTATCAGACCACCTGTCCTCATCATCAACATCATCCTGATAATAATCTCTCTCTTCTTCCCTCACTTTATCCCTCCCATGCGCGTTTGGAGCACGTTGTGGAGGTTCCCTACACTCGTTCTCCATTCTATCCATTCGTTCCCTCATCAGACTAACTGTTGGCTAAATGTACGATTCATGGTCGATATCAAGCTTTCAGTAAGTTTCGATATATCTATGCCAGTCCCCTCCTTCATGGGACTCTTACCTTCTGTTAGGAATATGCATGTAAAACAGCTGATATATATGTTCGCATATTTCAACACAGTGATTTGTTTATTTCCATTATAACGCGTGTCTCACAAGTGACTAAAAGAGATGCGTACCGATTAGTGTGGCAACTTGCTGAAACATTGCATAGGTCATTAGACTAGGAAGTCTTTGTACATGTCCGAGTCTGTGTCCTACCAAGTATTGATGACTTTTCATATGGATTATCTCTACTGATAGGACGGATTTATACTATCTTTTTTCTATGTTTTCCATCCTTATTATTCTCTATTTCCATGTATCTAGTTTAGGTTTGATGTATTTTTGAGTGAATTATGTTTTGTGAGGATTTTGAGAGAATCAATGTAATTCGAGAGAAATTTAGAGATTTATTATGTAATCCTTTTTGGTTCTCAAAGAAGCTCAAGATCATCAATCCTACATCGATGGAAGTCAACAAAGTCAAGACAAAGTCAACCAAAGAAGACCCGAAGCGAGCTAAAGAGTCACGAGGAAATTGAAGATTTCTGGGATTTTAGGCTTAGGGACGAGTCGTCCCCATTTGGCCTAACTATTCCCCATCAGGGACGACTGATTCAGGAAGGGCTGAAGGTTCAGGGACGAGTCGTCCCCTGTCGAGACCGAAATCGTGGTTCTTTGTATTTTTGCGCTTTTATTATTTAGAGTTATTTTATTTTTCTTTTTTTATCTAGGTTTTAGGAAGGAAGTATAAATACTATTTCTTTTATTAGTTTTAGGGTTATCATCTACTTTGGAGAGTTTTCCTAGAATCAAAAACTCAAGCTTTGAATTTCTATGGAGAACTAAACTCCATAACTTTGGATTTGAGAGCTTGATCAGGATTCTTAATTCTATTGAGGTATTTCTTTCTCTTAATTAATTCTTATTCATAATCTTGCCTGTATTAATTTAGATTGATTTCTAGGTTTGTGGATTTGGCCAATTCACTTGTCCTCTTTATTAATCTTTGCTAGATTACTCGCTCGCGTGCCGAATTAGAGTTTTCATTGTAGCGTCTTCACGAATTGTTTATGTGCCATAGCAATTCGGAAGTAGGCAAGATTAGACGTTTATCTAATTAACATTAGAAAGCGTTCTTGATTTTAGTCTCTTAAAACAACATCAATTAATCTTTAGACCTTCTCTGCCGCTTTAGGTTTAATTTTAATTAGGGTTTATAGTGAGTGTGCCACGCTATAAACTAAACCGAAAGAAGAGACAGAGATTGAAATATATCTCGTAATCAAGTGAATAAGTATTATGGTGAAAAAGAATTATCAATGATATTAGAATTATAATCCGGTGATATCAAATCAAGTTCCTTTAAATTATTGTTTTAAACACTTAGTTTATTTTTCCCGTTGTAGGAATTAATCAAGAACTCAATTTAAACCCCCAATCTGTCAAGTGATGTTCGCAAATAATCACTGTTCTTCGTGGATCGACCCCGACTTACCCTAATTACATTATTAGTGGCCGAGTTTAGGTCTAATTTAGTGGGCGTGCGACTAAGCCTACCAAATTTTGGCGCCGTTGCCGGAACGGTGTTATTGTTTGCGTTCTTTTTCTTTTCTTATTTGTTTTATTTTTCTTTTAGTTCTTTAATTGTTATCTCTTTAGTTATATTTATTACTTGTTATCTGTAGTGTGGAACCGTTTATGGTCCACACTCGCTCTACTAAAAATTTGATTGTTTCGTTTGATCCGTAAATCGAAAGATCTTTCAGAAAGGACGACAACAAAGCGAGAGTCAAGGAGATATTGTTAGCGAAGAGATGCGAACGGAGATAACGCAGTGGTGGTGGACAAGCAGGGATAATGCGGTGGTGGTGGACACGCGGTTCCACCACGGACATTGAGGCAAAGGATCGCTCCGAATTGGAACGAGCAACCACATGCCGTCCAATTCCCGCCTTACTGCCGGAGTGACATTTGAGTTGAAGCCGGGTTCAATCGCCTTCCGCACTTCACGGGATGCCCGAGAGGATCCTAATCAGCATCTCTCTCGGTTTGTGCAAATATGTCGAGTATGAAGCCGCGGTGCTTCCGCCGAGCACATTATTGAGGGCATTTTCTTTCACTCGAAAGATAACGCGAATGGGTGGTATTATCACTTGCCACCTAATAGCATCACGACATGGCGGCAGATGAAAGAGGTATTCCTAGAAGAGTTCTTCCTCAGATCGATTAATGTTATGAAGAGGGACATCAGTAATATGGAGCAGAAGGCAGATGAGACCCTATACGACTACTACAATCGCTTCCACAAGCTTTGTAGGAGTTGTCCATATCATGGGTTTACTGAGGACCAGCTGATTGTCTATTTTCATGGAGGGTTGACCATTCAGGACAAGAGATTAGTGGATTCATGTTGTGGAGGGAGTATTCTGAATAAGACCACTGATGAAGCAAAAAAGTTGATCGAGGAGCTAGCTAAGAGTACGAGAACCCATGGCAAGAGGTCAAATATGAGGCAGGTTAGCGCAGTGGGTTCTAACAGTGGGTCGATCAATAAGCTCGAGACAGATTTGGAGGACCTCAAGGGTATGGTAAAGCAGTTGGTTCTGGGTCAGACACCGAAGCCGTGTGGGATTTGTTGTGACATTACGCACCCTACAGATTCGTGTCCTTCTTTGCAGACGGGTGATATGGAGAATGTCAATGCAGTTGGGTTTGCACAGCCGGGACAGAGACCAATGGGTAACACTTATAACCCCAGCTGGAGAAATCATCCCAATTTTAGATGGGGTACAGGTCACAAAGAAATCGGTCAGGTGGTCGGGCAGTTTGGTAATCGCCAGGTTATCGCCAGCAGCAGATCGTGGTAATCGTACAACTCTTATAGACCACCATATGGACAAGAAGCCACCGCAGCAGCAGCAGAATTCTCCGGATCGCCTACGAGGCATTGCTGAATTCTTTGGCACGAGTGTTAGCACCATGAACCGAATTTCCAGAAGATCGCCAGCCGCACCGATGCGAGCATTGGTAACTTGGAGAAACAGATGGGTCGTAGGCGATGCGGTGGGACGGATGGAGGCTAGGGATTCGAGGAAGTTGCCATCACAGACTGAGCCGAATCCCAAGCAGAATGTATGTGCGATCACTCTTCGAAGTGGTAAGGAGTTGCAGGATAAGGGTGTAGCTGAGGAACCG
Organism: Platycodon grandiflorus; assembly: GCA_016624345.1. Classification (NCBI taxonomy): domain Eukaryota; kingdom Viridiplantae; phylum Streptophyta; class Magnoliopsida; order Asterales; family Campanulaceae; genus Platycodon; species Platycodon grandiflorus. The sequence goes on from CM028361.1 coordinate 26,919,019, forward strand.
GAGGTTGAGGTTGAGGTTGAGATTTCAGAGCCAGTACAAAAGGAACCAGATCAGACAGAAGTTGCACCTGAGGTTAAGGCTCCGTATATGAGCCTGAGGTTCCATTCCCGAGGCCTTGAAAGAACATCGAAAGCCGAGCCCGACAAGGCTATTTACGATACTTTCAAGAGGTTAGAGGTTAATATTCCTTTCTTGGATCTTCTTCTGTTCCAAGGTATGCGAAGTTTTGAAGGAGTTGTGTACTATGAAGAGGAATCGAAGGAGAGGAGTAAGAAGAAGGGTAAGGTTAAAGAGCACGTGTCAGTAGTGTATCGAGGAAATTGCCTAAGAAGTGCAAAGTGACCCGGGATGTTCGTGATTCCAGCACTTTGGGGGATGCTTCGAGCATAAGGCGATGTTAGACTTGGGGGCTTCAATCAACGTCATGCCTTATGCGTTGTTTGAAACTCTTAAGTTGGGACCACCGCAGACACCGAGTTGTGATACGCTAGCGGATAGGTCGAATGCCTACCCGAAGGGATTGGTAGAGGATGTTCGTTAGAGTGGGGAGATGATATTTCCGCAGATTTTTATGTGCTTGAGATGGAGACGGATCTAAAAGCTCCTATACTGTTGGGGAGGCCTTTTATGTCGACTGCTCGGACAAAGCTCGATGTGACCAATGGTTCTTTGTCAATGGAATGTGATAGGCAAGTAATGGAGTTTAACATCTTTGATTCTATGAAATACCCTACGGATACGGAGTCACTGTGTTTCGTCGATGTGATCGAGCCATTGGTAGAGGAGGTATTTGAGGTGTCTAGTGGTGATGATGATCTCAAGACCGCGTTAGAGAACGCTTTGGGGTATGCTAATTTGGAGTTTGACATCTCAGATTCGTTGAAGGAAGCGGTTATGGGTCTTACAGAGAGTGCCATGTTTGCTACTGCACCGGGTCATGGTCACATGAAGTTAGAGGTTCCGATGGAGAAGCTTGTTCCATCTATAGAGAAGGCACCGGAACTTGAGTTGAAGGTCTTCCCTGAGCACCTTAAATATGTTTATCTAGGTGAGGGAGAGACGCTTCCGTTAGTGATTTCTAGCAAGTTGACTGAGGATCAAGAGAATTGGTTGATTGAGGTGCTCCGGAAGCGAAAATCTGCTATTGGTTGGACTATTGCCGATCTCAAGGGCATTAGTCCATCTTTGTGTATGCACCGGATCAACCTAGAGGAGGGTGCGAAACCAGTGAGGCAACCGCAGAGGAGACTTAACCCGCCAATGATGGAGGCGGTAAAGAAGGAGGTTCTGAAGCTACTACAGATGGGCATCATCTATCCCATCTCTGACAGCAAGTGGGTGAGCCCCACACAGTGTGTGCCCAAGAGGGGGGGGGATCACAGTTTCCCGTAATTAGAATGGAGAGATGGTTCCAACCCGGGAGCACACGGGGATTCGCGTGTGCATCGATCTCCGACGGTTGAATGAGGTAACTCGTAAAGACCACTTCCCCCCCCCCTTTATGGGTCTAGCTAAAGACGGTAAAGAAGGGCGGCTATCCGGGAGGCAACCCGGGATTTAATTTCAGTCATTCTTAGTTTTTATTGTTGTTGTATGTATTGTTATTTATTTATTTTTTTTTATATGAATCGGTGCTGCTGAAGGTATTTGTTTTGTGGTGGTGTGCAGGGTGAAGCAAAGGAGAATGGATCAAAGCCCGGGCCTGTTCAAAAAAAAAAAAAAAAAAGCCACGGGACGACTCGTCCCCAATTGCACCAACTCTTCCCCAATCAGGGACGACTGAATCAGGAACTTGTGAAGAAAAGCGGGACGACTCGTCCCCAATTGCACCAACTCTTCCCCAAGCAGGGACGACTGATTCAGGAGTCTTTGAAAATCCAGGGGACGACTCGTGATCTATGGGACGACTCGTCCCTGGTGCCTGAGAAGTCACGCTTTGTTCAAAAAAAAAAAAAGAAAAGAAAAGAAAAGAAAGAAGTCTCAGCCCAGACGAGTCGTGCCCCCCAAAACCTATTCTTCTTCTTCTTCTCTACCTCTCTCTACAAACAACTACTCAAACCCTCCATAGCCACCACCTAAATCCACCATCCTCCCATCCCCACAACAAAATCTCTATCCCTCATTCCATTCCTTTGCTAGATGATGTTGCCCTTTTGGGAGCCCGATCTCGGCAGTTAGAAGCATGGGCAATGCAGCCCGAACCACGGAGCTATGAGCCAGTCTCGGATGACTACTTGGCTATGATGCAGTCGAGAGCCGCTGATCGTGCTCAGAGGCGTTCTTCCCGGCAATCCTATTATCAGGGGGGAGGCTCCAGCTCTCGTCGGTGAGGGTATACTTTTTCTTCCCTTCCCTTTTTCGTTTTATCGCATTTACGCTTCATTTCACACATTGAGGACATTGTGCGGTTTAAGCGTGGGGGTATGGGGATGCATGCTTCTTTCTGTATTCTATCTATCTGTAATTGTAAAAAAAAAAAAGACAACCAAAAAAAAAAACAAATAAAAAAATCAAAAAAAAAAAAAAGAAAAGAAAAGAGAGGCTAGGTGAAAACCGGAAACGGCACCTAGGCAAAAGGTGAGGGAAGTGATTTGTTTTCATATCTTGCATATCACCGGTGTGGAGTCATAAGGGAGGATTCGGAGTTTCGGGTAGGTTCTTGCATTGGAGTAGGAGGTTTGGTTTAGTGGAGTTAGGATAGAAATCCTCATTCATTTTGGAGTAATAAGGGGGCGTAGGAGTTTTCCATGAGGTAGTTGTGAGGGATTAACACCCGAGCAACTTTTTATTTTGAGGGATGATGTAGTGTGAGCCAAGCGTGGGGGAAACATAGGTCATATTTAGTTCCCCTTGGCTTTTGTGTGTGGACCGTAGCTTGGATACCGTTTTATATCGGGAGTTGGTGTCAAGTTAAGGTCCTTGTTCTCACTGTTGATTCCTATTGGTGATATAAGGAGACAGAGTTTCTTGTACTCTGTTTGTGACTTTTGATGGACTTGTGTTGGCTAGAGGAGACTAGGAATCATTTACCCTCCATGCATCTGTTTTAGACCGGTGTTAGATTGGAGTTTAGGATATTACTCAGGGACGAGTAATGGTCTAAGCGTGGGGGTATTTGATAGGACGGATTTATACTATCTTTTTTCTATGTTTTCCATCCTTATTATTCTCTATTTCCATGTATCTAGTTTAGGTTTGATGTATTTTTGAGTGAATTATGTTTTGTGAGGATTTTGAGAGAATCAATGTAATTCGAGAGAAATTTAGAGATTTATTATGTAATCCTTTTGGTTCTCAAAGAAGCTCAAGATCATCAATCCTACATCGATGGAAGTCAACAAAGTCAAGACAAAGTCAACCAAAGAAGACCCGGCGAGCTAAAGAGTCACGAGGAAATTGAAGATTTCGGGATTTTAGGCTTAGGGACGAGTCGTCCCCATTTGGCCTAACTATTCCCCATCGTGACGATCGATTCGGAAGGGTGAAGGTTCGTGGACGAGTCGTCCCCGTCGAGACCGAAATCGTGGTTGCCGTATTTTTGGCGCTTTTATTATTTAGAGTTATTTTATTTTTCTTTTTTTATCTAGGTTTTAGGAAGGAAGTATAAATACTATTTCTTTTATTAGTTTTAGGGTTATCATCTACTTTGGAGAGTTTTCCTAGAATCAAAAACTCAAGCTTTGAATTTCTATGGAGAACTAAACTCCATAACTTTGGATTTGAGAGCTTGATCAGATTCTTAATTCTATTGAGGTATTTCTTTCTCTTAATTAATTCTTATTCATAATCTTGCTTGTATTAATTTAGATTGATTTCTAGGTTTGTGGATTTGGCCAATTCACTTGTCCTCTTTATTAATCTTTGCTAGATTACTCGCTCGTGCCGAATTAGAGTTTTCATTGTAGCGCCTTCACGAATTGTTTATGTGCCATAGCAATTCGGGAAGTAGGCAAGATTAGACGTTTATCTAATTAACATTAGAAAGCGTTCTTGATTTTAGTCTCTTAAAACAACATCAATTAATCTTTAGACCTTCTCTGCGCTTTAGGTTTAATTTTAATTAGGGTTTATAGTGAGTGTGCCACGCTATAAACTAAACTCGAAAGAAGAGACAGAGATTGAAATATATCTCGTAATCAAGTGAATAAGTATTATGGTGAAAAAGAATTATCAATGATATTAGAATTATAATCCGGTGACAGTATCAAATCTGAAGTTCCTTTAAATTATTGTTTTAAACACTTAGTTTATTTTTCCCGTTGTAGGAATTAATCAAGAACTCAATTTAAACCCCCAATCTGGTCAAGTGACTGTTCGCAAATAATCACTGTTCTTCGTGGATCGACCCTGACTTACCCTAATTACATTATTAGTGGCCGAGTTTAGGTCTAATTTAGTGGGCGTGCGACTAAGCCTACCAAATTTTAGTGGCCGAGTTTAGGTCTAATTTAGTGGCCGAGTTTAGGTCTAATTTAGTTTCGATATATCTATGCCAGTCCCCTCCTTCATGGGACTCTTACCTTCTGTTAGGAATATGCATGTAAAACAGCTGATATATATGTTCGCATATTTCAACACAGTGATTTGTTTATTTCCATTATAACGCGTGTCTCACAAGTGACTAAAAGAGATGCGTACCGATTAGTGTGGCAACTTGCTGAAACATTGCATAGGTCATTAGACTAGGAAGTCTTTGTACATGTCCGAGTCTGTGTCCTACCAAGTATTGATGACTTTTCATATGGATTATCTCTACCAGCGCCAGCAGACATTTCTACCAGTAATGTCTCATCAGCAGTTCTAAATCGGCAGTTACTCAAGTATCAGCCATGTCCTTCATCAAACAACTGCAAGAATGCTGATAACTCTCAAGAGGAACATCAGTCGTTGCTCGAAGCAACAATTCAAAATAGATCCATTACAAGATCATCCTAACAGCTCAAGATACGCATCGATGTCTGCGCTTTTACTATTATCCAGAAGATATTTCCTCTTTCGTGTTTGGTCCCAGACTTCAAGACACATCCGGACAAAAGACCAAATATTGTGCGCTTTAAATCAGGCATGCGTGTCATGTCCCATCCATTCAACTTGATTCCTGGACAGACTTCAAGACAAAGCTCACATGAACGTCTTTGCCCAACAATTTCTTCAGTACACTCTGATGTTCTGATAAATTAGTACTTTTCAACGGGCAAAAATCCATCCAAACTTCAACGACTCTATTTTCTTCTCTGCCTATAAAAGAAACCTCTCTTTCCTCATCTCAAAGAATGCAAGAGCGAAGCTTCAAGCATAGAATACTTAGAGTGGAAAAACATAAGTGTAAGAACAAACATTTTGTAAGAGAGAAAATCTGAAATTCCTAAGGCAAAGAAGTTTTGCTTAATCAAGAACTCCTTTCTTGATTTGAGTTATTTCTTCCTTCGAAAGACCTAGTCTCTTCAACAGCTATATTTTAAATCCATAGCTAGAGTAAGCATCCTGCTCATCGTTGAAGACTGACCAAGCTTGAAGATGTCCGATGAAGAACCAGAGCCTAATAATATATACTGCATTCATATCGACAGACTTATACTACATTATAAGGGCTGTCGATTGTGCAATGAATTGTCATCATTCTTGGCCGAGTGCTTTGCACTCAATTGTTCAAATACTAGTTATTTGAACAACCCATAATATTCTCTTCTCACAACAAGTTTATCGAGTTGATACTACAGGAAGACAACATGATAAATGTTGGCTACATCTTCCAATGTATTTTCGATAAATTTGATTTTGCTTTCTTAATCTCTCCCTTTTCTTTCCAATTCACTTTCCTTCTTCCCTGAGGAGATTGCTAGGTTAGAGAGTCTAGGTTGATATACTAAGCATGTTTGTCTTTGAGCAAACCTCTACTGAATTTTAATATAAATCATATTTACTTACATTCAGCTTTTTCTTTTATTTCCTATAATATATGTTTTCATATATTGTGCAATCTGGTTAAGAAAAGTAATCACTGCATCTAATAAAAGATTTAATTTTGCTGTTATGATGTAGTTGTACCTATTTATTTACCGCTGCTTTAATCTTAGTTGCTATACTTTTGCTGCTTGTCCTTCCCCGGCTTAAACTCTTCTTTATCAGGGAAGTATAACAAAATCTTCCCATAAGCAATCTTTGAAATCTACTGATGAACATCAGCTGATATGTCTACATCAGCCATGTTACTTAATTATGGAAGTTGACCTATTCGATTAATCATTTCATCCTTGTCCCTCAATTTGATCTATAAATAAGATGAAATTTTTATAAAGGTCATATAATCTATTCACCCCCCCCCCCTTTAGTCTATACTCTGAGTATATCAACATGGACCTTACACCTTCTCTTTTAGAACCCTTGCTATCGTCTTGAGACATAGTAATAATATTCAAGAAGATTGTTCCTCACTTACTCCCTTACGTATTTCACTCACTCTCATGTTTCACACAATTTCAGGCTTTTACCCTCTCTTTAGTCTCACATCTCTTCCCTTTTACCACTTAATTCAATTCTTCAAAAGTTCTTATCGAACTAATTCAAAAAATATCAGAAATTTATCAAGTGACATAAATAAGACAAAACAGAAAGGAGTATGAATTTTAAGAAGAAAGAATTAATTTTTATTCTTGAATCTAAGGTTTGAGAACACTTTTAGTGAAGCCAACAATTTTGGGTTGACTTTGAAGCTTTTGAAATTCACCTTTTGCCTTTTCTTTTCTTCCTTTTTTTTATCTTTTTTTTTTTTGAAATATGCCAAATACACTTTTTCTTTCTTTTTTTTTTTTAAATTTATTACCCTAGAAATTTTTAGGGTTTGAAACAAGCAAGAATACTAGGAACGAAAATTTTCCGAATAAACTAGGGTTTATGACCCAAGTTTATGATACTAAAAAAAAAAATTAGGGAACGAAATCAACAATCTAAAATTGGAAAACAATTGATAGCTAGAACAAAACAATTAAAAGGATAGAGTATGGAAAGAACCTTTGCTCTAATACCAACTTATACGATCTTCGCCAAGGATTCTCGACGAATCAGATTTTCACGCAAAATGGAAGCTAAGATCAAGTAAGTTTGATGGAAGGTGACACCTCAACCTAATGAATCAGTCCAACTACGAGCCTTAGCATGTACAGCCGCAACCCGATAATTGAGACGACCACAAACCTTGGTATATGGATTAACGCCACAATTGGTATGGAATCTCAATTGATAAGTTGAAAGGGGTGAACGTCATTGGACAATTTTGATAAGTTTAAATAGTTCGCAAAGAACAAGAAGAATTGAAAAATTCTCTCAATTTAATTGAATATCAAAGTTGTGTATTTTTTTGAAATACATAAAGAGGCCTTAAATAGGCTAAGAACAAACCCTTCTAAACCCTAAAACGTTTAAGAATGAATCCTTAAGAAATTAGGATAAACAAATAATGTTTTAATAAAATAGAAAAACAAAAAAAAATCAAAAATTCAACACGCCATGCTAAGACTCTAGTCTTAGCGCTACTTTTGTTGGAAATTGCCTCCAACTTGTTTCCGACTTTGTTAAATTGTCACAACAGCCCCTGTAGTTTTTAAATTGTCCCTTAGTTGCTCCCTACCTTTGCTGACTTGTCGAAACATCCCCCACAGTCTCTAGTAACATCCAAATAGGCCCGAATCAAGGTTAAAAAGTTTCCTTGAGTCCGTAATTCAGCATTCACGCGTTCCATAGGCTTCTCGCTCACGAACTCACGAACCAATCCGTGCTTGAACTTCCATGCCCAATCTTTTGTCATAGAATCACCAAACACGTGTATGGACTTTTGAATAAAGCTATATTGATTCGCATCATTAGTCTTAGACCTAATATAGTTTGGGGAGATCTTGAGCGGGTGGTACACCTCGAGTGTAGATTAATATTGGACCTAATGTAGTTTCGACACCTCGAGCCGAGGGGGTGGCTTGGGGACATCTCGACTAAGGGATTAGTTAACCCAATGTAATTTGGTTACACCTCGAGCGAGTAGAAACACCTCGAACGCGGGTTAGTCTTAAACCTAATGTTGTTTCGTGACACCTCAAGCCGAGTGGATGGATTGTGGACATCTCGAGTAAGGGATTGGTCTTAGACACAATGTATGTAGTTTGGAAACACCTCGAACATGTGGGTACACCTTGAGCACAGATTAGTTTTAGACCCAATGTATAGTTTGGAGACACCTCGTGGAAGACCAAAAATAAAAACAAGATAGCAACCTATTTTTCATAACAAGAATTTTCTGGCTCTCTCTTCCTCTCCACCATCTTCTTCTACTTTATCTTAATTCTCAATCTCAAGTGACAAGAAAGGTACAAGGTTGCTCCATAGATACTAGTCTCCAAGTTGTTGGAACTTGTTAAATATACTTTAAGAAATATTGAGAAGTTGCGCCTTGGATCACATCGAGTCATTAAATTAGTGGGATGTGCTAAATACACACCCCAAAATTGCTAAATAAAACACCACCAAACGGCAAATTTACTATTTTGCCCATATTTTTTGGTGAAAATTTATATTTACAAGTGTTATAAATGCAAAAAACAAAATTTAATAAAAAACTCAAAAATTAGACAAGGTCGTCACCCCTAGGCAGCCATATTACAAACATCCACCTAGACTAAGCGGCCATCCATTATTCCGTTGGTTTTTTTTTTACATTTTGAACCCCTAAAGTTAAAAATTTCGTTAAAAAATTAACGGAATCGTTAAAATTTTAACGAAAGATGGAAGAGCCGCCACCTCTAGGCGGCCATCAGTGGAAGATCTGCCTCGCCTAGGTGGCCATCAGTGGAAGAGCCGCCAACCCTAAGCGGCCATCCCAAATTTCACCCCTATGGGATCCATTTGCGCTAAATATAAAATTGAGGGGGTATTGGTGTAAATATTCATTTATATCAAATGAGGGAAAAAACGGTATTTTTCTAAAGGGGCGTTGTATTTAGCACTTTTGGGATGTTGTGTTTAACACTTTTGTAAATTAGTGGTAAGTGCGATAAATTTGTAAGGACAAAACTTCGGCTTGATTCCATAGTACATGGTGAGATATTTCTTAATTATTTATTATTTATGAAATACATTTCAGCAAAACGGTATTTTCCCAAGGGGAGTAATTGTTAACACTATATTTCATTATTTTTAATTATATTTTCATTTAAAAAATTGTTTCAAACACTTAAGTCTATGCGATTTGCTTACTAGCATTCAAGAAAACATGTGTGCATAGAAAATTTCTTTGGGCTTGTTATGAGCTGAACTTCAGCAAACAATTACTTATCATAGATTCTAAAAGCAGTCCCCCCCCCCCTATATGCTAAACGAAGCCCCCCTATACGCTAATCGCTGCCCCCTTGCAAAATTACTAATTGCCCCTTGCAAAATTACTAATTTACCCTCGTCTTTTAATGTGTATGTTTTTGACATATTTTGTGTTATATATATATATATATATATATATATATATATATTGCTTTATTATTGTGTATAATGTATATTTTTACAAAAAAAAATTGGACATGCACCTGGACCAGGCGCATGTCCAATAAATATTTTTTTTTGAAAATTTGCACCTTACCCCTTGAATTTGTTAATTTCGTTAAATTTTTTATTTTGATATAGTGCAAATTTCTATTAAGTTTAACAATTTAATGAAATTAACAAATTCAAGGGGGTATATTGTAATTTTTACAAATTTAGGGTGTAAAAGTGTAACAATTGAAAAAAAATTTGAACATGCATGCAGACGCATGTCCTTTTGGATATGCATCTGATCCAGGTGTATGTCAAAATTTTTTTTTTTTTTTAAAATGTACATTTTGCAAAAATATACACTATATCAGACGAGGACAAGTTAATAATTTCGCCGGAGGTGGGCTACGTTTAGGGTATAGGGGGAGGGGGTTGCGTTTAGCGCCTCTCTTACTTATTATCAACGTAACTCTTTGTACCCAAAAGAGTCGGTACGGTAACTCATCTAATCAATCAGATTCTTTTTAATGTGATAGTCTTGACGTAATATATAAATTTCGAAGATGTATGAGGTATTTTATTATGATGTAATAGTTTTTTTTTTTTTTTAAAAGAAAGAAAAAAAAGTCAAATTAACTTTCAAGAAAATAAGTAAGTAACTAAACACCAACAATTAATAGTTCTTGTCTCAGGTTGTGCCTGAGACCCCATGGTACTGATGGTAGGGAAAGAAAGATAAGAAAGGTCCATTTATTTAAGTGGAAGAACTATCCAGGTTAGAGCCTCCATAGTGGGTTACTTTTAGCACTCTTTAAAATTAATTTTAGAGTTTTTTATTCCACCGGAGTCACAATAAACACTTTATTCCCCTCTTTTTCTCTAAAATTCAGTAAATCACGCTTCAAATTTCAAGGAACTTTTAGCTTGAATAGTAACATTTCTCACTTCTCTCCCCACTGGTCTTCTCTCTCTCTGGCTTCTTTCTCCTTTTCTCCCTCCATCTTTCCCCATTTTTCAGATTCATTGCTAGAGAGCAATGATGGAAAAAAAAAGTAATAATTAAATGTTTCTTAAATATAATTTGTTCCTTAAATTGACATATAATTTTAGATAAAAGTAATTAAAATTATTAAAACATATATAATTTTTTATTTATAAAATATAAAATATTTTATTCCAATTGTGGTGAGAAAAAAAAAAGAGAAAAATAGAATGGTCGTTAGGTTTGTTAGTTGAGATGAGAAAGATTTAATTTTTAGAAAATTGTATAGAGGGTAATAATTGGAGTAATTTTTTTTTTGAATGTTAAAAAAGTAAAACTAAAGCAAAAAAATAAGGTGTTTAAAATATAATATTAGGTTTGATTACTGTAGATGCTCTTTGATGTTAACAACATCACCCAGTATGAAAAGCTAACAGTAAAGGAAGATATCATTTTCTTGTACTTATTCGACCGTCTCAACCCTATTTTCCATGCATTATGCCCAAAATAAAAAGGACAACCCTCCCCGCCCCCTTTTATTATTATTTATAAAGTAATTAGAGCCAATTTGTTTTTAAAAAATTCTAAAAAATAGAATGGATATATTTATTTTTAAAATGGTCTCAAATAAAATACTCCCTCCATCTCTAAATTATTATCTTGTTTGATCCGGTACATGAATTAAGAAAAAATAATTGACTTAATTATTAATATTCGTATAGTGTGTAGTTTTCTTTAATGTCCATGTGCATATGACCCATAATTAAAGTAGAAATAAAAAATAAAGGTAAAATAATAAAAGTGTTGTTCTAAAAAAGAAACTTTTAAACAAAATAATTATGTTAAGATAAACGAAAAAGAAAAGCAAGACAATAATTTAGAGACGGAGGGAGTAAAAAACACTTAAATATGAGACCTAAATGCATGTTAAAAACAAGGACCATTTTCTAGTACGTACTTAGAGCATCTCCAACCATTTGGTGCAAGAATTGCACCATCCCACTTAAATGATGCAATTTTTGCACCAAATATTCTCATCATCTTTAATCATTTTGTTTCAAATTTTACACTAAAAATAATATTTCAAGAATATTTCTTATTATTCTATTTAAAATATACATTTTATTTTATCAAATTTGCGTTAGTGTATTAGCAAAATAAATACTTCTTACGTTCCTAAATTATTGTCCTGCTTTTCTTTTTCGTCCGTTCTAAAAAAATTGTCTTGTTTATAACTTTCTCTTTTTTTTTTTAAATATTTGTACTATTTTGCTCTTGTAATCATTACTCTTTATCTTATGGGACCCACCCTTGATTTGAAGGAATATGAATTATTCAAATTCTCATTCTAAGTATACATAATTTGACAAATTGAATTATTCAAAATTTTGGAGGGAAATTTGCATCTTTCTTATTTTAAATAAGGGTCAAAGAGAAAAATTATAAAATACAAATATTAATAATCAAGTCAATTATTTTTTTTAATCCGAGTGCAGGGTCAACCCAGACGATAATTTAGGGACGGAGGGAGTATGTTATTTATTGAATAGTATATCTTATTTTTATAACACAATTTATATTAAATTAAATAATATTACATTAAAATTAAATAATTAAAAACAATACTCCCTCTGTTTCAAAATATTTGTCGTTTTAGCTCTAAAAATTTATTTCAAAAAGATTGTCGTTTTAGGTTTTCAATGCATGTTTTGCCTAATTTACCCTTGTCTTCTCACAAGTTCCAATAATTGATCATCTCTTCATTAAATACTTTATCTTCTCCCAATGGCTATCTCCTTCTAATTTATCTTTTCAACTACTCATAGCACAAAAATTAAAGATATTTAATAAGGGTACATTTGTTAACTTATAAAATTTCTTAATATGTTAAAAACTGAAAATTAAACACTGAAAACTGATGCCTTATTTTATTTAATATTGCAATCAACAAACAAACAAGTATTTAAACAAAACAAAAAAAGAAAGAAAGAAAGAAAGAAAAGGGTATGAACGGGGATAGTGCAAGGAAATGATTGCGCTATATATGGTGCAAGATCAGCCCTTGGTTCATTTTGAAGCAATTTTAAAGCAATGGTTGGACGAGTTTTTTGCTTCATAATAGTGGGATAGAGCAAGAAATCCACGCTGTCGGAGTTGCTCTTAGAGCTTTTCTAATGTAATCATCTATCTAGTAAACAATATTTGACAAGTAGAAAGATAGATTTTTTTTTTAAAAAAATCTTCTCAAATGCAAATCTCTTATACTGAGGTGGAGATGAGTTGACATTTAGTTGAGAAGACATCTTCGGGCTTGTTTGTTAAACTAATTAAGAGCTTAATTAAGAGAATTTTAAGTGAAATTAGAAATAAAATTGTTTAATAATGCAATACTTCATCACTTAATAAATTAAGTGTATCTTAAAAATAGCCTAAATTTTAAGTCAAAAGATGATGTTTTAATATTTTAAGCTCTACTTTTTCAGACATCAGTTTTCAGACCTTAATATTCAGTTTTAACAAGCAGGCCCGATCCTCTACTTTTAGAGGACCACCTAGGGTCTGTTCTACTTCTAGAGGGTCACTGAGCGTATTTGTTAACCCAATTAAAAGTTTAATTAGAAAAATTTTAAGTGATTTTGAAAATAAGTTTGTTTGATAATATAATATTATATCACTTAATAAATTAAGTATCTCTTAAAAATAGACAAAAATTTAAGTCAAATGAGGATATATTAATATTTTAAGCTTTACTTTTTAAGACATCAGTTTTCAGTGTTTAATTTTCAGTTTTAGCAAATAGGCCTTAGAGGATATCTTTTCATCTACGTCAAGTTTTTTTTTTTTTTTCCCATTAATTAGTTATAGTAGGAGTAATTTTTAATTTTTATAATTAATTATAAAATAATATTACATCTGAAAAAATATTCTAAAAAAAGCCTTGCATTAGAGCATGTTTACATAAAGAACTCTCTATCATCTAAAAATTTTACTTCATATCAAAAAGGTCTTCTCTTTTTATTTAAATATAAAATATAAAAAATTTAGATAATAGCATTAAATATGCTCTTACGTTTCCACGTTCTAGTTTAAAGTCATTATTGTTCATTTCATTGACACAAGTCAAAAAGAGTAATAGAAGAAATGCATTAAACAAAATGAAAAGCGGGTAGTTCCACTAAATTCTATTAGTACAGCAATAAGTGAGTGTAATAAGAAGAAACAACCGGTTGACGGATTTGTCGACGCATCCAGACACACATGACCATTACAGCCGTTAGACAGTCTAATCCAAAATACATTCCAGGCCCCCCCAAACATAATTTCGGCACTAAACTACAAAATCCATTTACACAAATTTACCAATATCTCCCCCCAAATTATTTCAAATCACTCTCCTCCAGCTTGCGCCCCACCTTAATGACATTACATACCCTACACCTACACGTGTCCACCGTAAACCCAAATAACACACTCCCTTCCGTACAACCCCATTATCATAACCTTTTTCATTAGTTGAACTTCGAATGCATCCCCAACATTATGATTCATACTTCACTCAGGACCCTAATCTTTAATTCCTGTTGATATCACCCTTGAGATTATGAGATCACGTAATGTAAATCCATCCTTAACTAAATGTTTGACAGATTAATAGCTAGAATTGGATAGGAACTAGAAATCCGCTTCTATGTTGATCCCATCGCTCTTGCAAAACATTTCTTCAATATAAGTAGCTATTAGTAATTTGTACGTAAGACCTACTCCCTAGCTCACTAATACCATTTATCATTTGATTTTGAGGCAATACATCAGGTGATGTAATCTTCTTTTAGTAAGTGAATAAAGGTCTATATCCATGGCCTCCTAAGCTCTCGTATCCACCACTTTTTATCAATAACGAGATCATATATCAAAGCAGACAAGGATGTACTTACATGGAAGCTAACCTTTGCTCCTTTAGTATAAACGTATACTGATCACACCAAAAAATATTTTGGTGATCTGTCCAAGTCTACGTATACAACTAGTATGGTGGTAGGATGCCCCGGCTCTCAATAGGTACAAGTGTTAACAGAACTTGTCCTCCGGTAGATACTTGAGATGGAAAGAAAACACCGTTATGGAGCTGGACGTTGGTCCAGCTAATGCCATCCGGTGAGAGAATCAGTATATAGGTGAGAGTTATGATCTCCGGTGAGGATTCAAGCTGTTCTCAAGGAGTGAATGCACTGAATTTTGGAGACTTGGTAGTTGTGTGTGTTTTATTGAACTTAGGTCATAAATGAAGGTAATCACCTTGTATTTATACTGGAAGAATGTTAGTTTGAGACAGGTGGGCCTGCTAGGTGTCAACCTGGGACAGGTAATCACATGTTTATTTATGGCAGCCGCTATTTGCATTGATGAGCCTTTAATGAGAAATGACCAGTATTGATGTAGAAGATAAACCTCCTCTGAAAGCTGTACATACTTTCTAGAAGTAGCTTTACTTAGGAAGCAAGTCACTTTTTTATCCAATGAGAAGCTGATTGGTGGCCCCGGGATGATGTAATAGTAGGTAGGCCTTAAATGCGGCAGCTTTCGTTGACTATCTTCAACTTTCCGGGGTGGATACCTCGGGATCTTAGTGTGGCAGCCTGGGTTTTAGACTTCGCGGGCTCTCAAGCCCGACGTGGAAAGCGCTCTTAGTCATCCTGAGTTCCTCGAGTAGTCCGGGATAGGATGAAGGGTAGTCGTGCTCGGGATTCGAGCTGTAGGCGAAGGTCGAGATCGAGGTGAGCTGTCCCACGCGCTCCAGCTAAGCATGGCCACGCGTTCCGCTTACTGCCATGTGAATGCAAGATATTTTATTATCTTCAGTAACTACCGTATATCATTGCTAAAGGTTTGAGGCTAAGTAGGTAACTCACCTATTTTGATAATCCAAGGGGGGAGTTTTTGAAGTTTTCTATTGAAAATGCATACATATCGCATTCACACGTGGGTACCCTTCATCTTTAACGCCGGAAATCCCTCCCATTCCCCGGCCCCCCACCTTCCATTTTCTCTCTCCTTCCCCGGTTCCCCACATTCAAAATCCCGTATAAACAAACTCGCTCCATTTAGGAAAGATAATCCTCGTATATACATAAATAAATTAATGCACCACACACACAGACACATTTATACATGTTCATAATATATATATATATATATATATATATATACTATACTCGTATCGATCTAATCTAATCAAAGCCCTAGCTCAGTTCTGAGTTTTAACGTAAATATTTCCCCACCTTAAAGTAGTGAGAGCATTATACAGGGTTGTTCGATTGGATTGGGAGGTGATGGGAGCGGTGACGTCGACGATGGCGGCTAAATTCGCGTTTTTTCCGCCGAATCCGCCATCGTACGGGGTGGTTAGTGAGGAATCAAGTGGGAAATTGAGGATGACAGAGGTGACCGGGAGGGAAAACGTCGACGTACTGAAGCTGAGGACTAAGAGAGGGAATGATATTATGGCGGTTTACATGAAGAATCCGTTGGCGTCGTTGACGTTGCTCTACTCTCACGGCAACGCGGCTGATCTGGGTCAGATGTACGATATGTTTGCCGAACTCAGCCTTCACCTCCGAGTCAACTTGATGGGGTCAGTCTTGATCCACTCTCTCTCTCTCAGTTTGCATTTGAATC
The DNA here is from genome assembly GCA_016624345.1 of Platycodon grandiflorus. Lineage (NCBI taxonomy): Eukaryota > Viridiplantae > Streptophyta > Magnoliopsida > Asterales > Campanulaceae > Platycodon > Platycodon grandiflorus. Next base: position 26,935,190 of record CM028361.1, read on the forward strand.
ATATGAATTTTGAATTGATTTTATCATGGTTTTGTTTTTGAGAAAATAAAGATTGAAACTTTGACGGAGTGACCTACAAAGTACGTCTAGAAATGCTTAAGAAATGATAGTATATGGAAAGTATTTTTTGTTTTTTGTATTTCGGTTAGAAGTAGTGTAAAAAAGAATGTGACAAGATGGGATTTTTAAAATCTAATATGGTAGTCGTATCTGTGCATTTTTTTTTTCTGATTGCGAACACATGAACTGTTCTTTGAAATACTAATCAAAGTTGGCTGTATTTGCTGTTGTATTCGGGAAAGAGCACTGCTATAGTTTAGCACCTCGAAATAGTAGCTTGTTTCTTCAATCTTATATGGATTTTTTATTCTCCATAAAGTTTTGAGCTTGTGTAATGCAATTAAAAGGTTGATGTGTGGAGCTTAGAGGAATAAAAGATAAGATGACAAATCACCCTGGTAGTATATATATATATTTCTTATTGGCGTCCATCTTATCAGTGTATACTCTTTCGGAAATGAAAATAGCTATCTGCTTGGGACCATTTTTTAATATTTGAACTTTGAATAAGTTGAATCAGATAATACCTGAGAAAGAACTAGATGAATGACCAATGGCGTTTAGTAAGCGGAGGAATTCTCCACCTCCCCTTCATTTCATTTGCTTATTGATGTGTACTAGAAACAATGTTATGAAGCTTAAACTCTGATAAAAGTTGGAAATTTGTGGCTTTTTGCAGATATGACTACTCAGGGTATGGACAGTCAACTGGCAAGGTAAAAGAGTTTGTATGAGATTGAATTTTTGAAAAATGTTTTAAGATGGGTGTTAATTATGTGCTTTGATTTAATAGCCAAGTGAGCAGAACACCTATGCAGACATAGAAGCTGCATATAAATGCCTTGAAGAGACTTATGGGGTGAAAGAAGAAGATGTTATACTGTATGGTCAATCGGTTGGTAGTGGGCCCACTTTAGATTTGGCATCTCGCTTGTCAAGATTAAGGGCAGTGGTTCTTCACAGTCCAATCTTGTCGGGACTTCGAGTCATGTATCCAGTGAAACGGACATACTGGTTCGATATATACAAGGTTAATTTCTGTTTTGAAGCACACTGCTTAGAAGTTGCTGTTTAACTTTTAATATTGCTGTTTGAGTATGTTATCAAGATCAACTTTTTATTGCATTCGTTTTGATGCAGAACATTGACAAAATACCAATGGTCAAATGTCCAGTTCTGGTAATTCATGTAAGTTACTTTTTTTGCTTCTCAAGTTAGATTTATATTTTTGGCAAATCAATACATGTGGTCATGAATCTCTTTGTTACGTGAATTGAGCTCTACAGTGATACACTATGATATCCTCCATACTGTTGCACATTTTAGTGTAGGTAATTGTTCATTGCAGGAAATTCCTTAAATATGAGCTGTTCATCCTTTTTTTTTTTGTGTCCTGCTCAGCATTCTAATCATAATTATATGTGGGACCATGGCTTCGCCTGCCATTGTGGCCTCAGTGGTGGAAATGAATCACTCAAGTGGCAGTGGTTTATTCATTTCGGAAATTAATTACATACTATAGATGGAACATATCTCACTTAGTGCTTTAGCTTTCAGAGTTAGATATGACTTGGAAAATGACTTGTGCAAATGTAGGCACTACCTACTATTTCCTATTTTCCCTTCCAAATCCTTCTAGCTCTTACATAAATATGTGTTTAACTGATTTCGGATCATTCTGAGAGCTCAAGCTGTTAATACTACCAAAAAATAAGAAGTTGAAAAGTTGGGTTGGTGTTGACGTGTGGTTGGATCAATCAGCCATGAATCAAAGAAGTATTGATTGTTGAATAAAGAAAAAGCGCTATCTCATTAGGCTGATAAGTAACAACTAGATACAAAAGCCTATTTTTAGGCTGATAAGTAACAGCTTATGTGTATACATCAATCTTTCTTCGCTCTTTGGAGGTTTTTAGATAATCATGGTAAGGTGGGTAGGTATAAGTTTCTCTAAGAACTATCACCTTTTGAACATTTGTATCGAAGCTTTCTAACATTTATAAAATTGCTTATTTTATGAAGTATTTCCTTGCAGTACTTGCCACGTTGTAAGATATGCGTTTTCCTGAATCATGTAACAGAACTATCAATAAAGTTTAATAAATAAAAAAGATAAGCATAATGATCAAACATTTCAGAAATCATACTCCCTTGGTTTCACTCAAGGAGTCCACATTTGAAAGTCACAAATTTTAAGGATTAAATAAATTCACAGTAATTTCGGGAGTTACGGAGATAGGTTTGAGCTCGATAAGATCGAATCTACTGTTGTTCATCACTAGCTCAGTGGTAGGGCGGTCGGCTGTAAGGAAATAGTTTTGCTAATTAAGTTAATAGGACAAGGATAGAAACTCATAAAATTTTATAAGTATAGTATTTGAAAAAAAGAACTCTTTAAGGTGGAACATGCCAAAATAGGAAGTAGGACTCTTTGAGCGGAATGGATCACATATACTGCTTGCAATATTTTAAGATTTATCACATTGAATCGACGTAGGCATAAAAACGGAAATTAATATGTCATTATTTGTTGCACTTATATATCATCTGTGCGCTTTTAGGTGTGTGTATAAGTATTTTATTTTTCCCTAGGAAGACTTGGCCTCACTTGCAGAGATTTTCTTATAACTTTTTAACATGCTTTGACTCGTGGCAAGCCACCAAACAAAGAGGAAGCTAGAATTTTTTGTGTGGAGCAAAACATAATATATGGAATTGGCGTTATATGATCATATCAAGAGGGGCACCATCTCATACAATCAGGTTAACCCTTATTATTTTATAATCGATGTTGGTATATACCGTTTGCAGTTTGCACTACGTAAAATTCAATTTCCCAAACTAAAATAGTGTCACCGTTTCATAGAGCCAATTTGTCAAATTTTTGTATTCTAACAAACAAGGTACCTGCTTGCTTCTAGTTTATGCATTCTTAATGTGCTTAGAAACAACTTTAAAAAAGACATTCTTATGGAACAGGAGAAAATTCTGGATATCTGCTTGAATCTTTTATTCAAGCTGGTTAACTTGCCTTTTAGACAAATAAGAGATTGCATAGATGTGAATCTTAACTTGCTGAGAAGCACTCCTTTACCATGCTGATGTTTGCCACTTTTGTCTGTTGGTGTTGCAGGGAACCGCGGATGATGTTGTGGATTACTCTCATGGTAAGCAGCTTTGGGAGCTTTGTACAGAGAAATATGAACCATTATGGATTAAAGGCGGCAATCATTGTGATTTGGAGCTATACCCAGAGTATATTAGACATCTGAAGAAGTTCATATCAGCCATTGAGAAATCAGCGCGTACCAGAAATGGTTTCAGATCTTTCCCAGATTATAGCGAGAAGCCTCGAAACAGCACTGACTGTAGAGACAAAACCAGACCAAGCACAGATTTAATGGAGAACTCTAGGCTAAGTACTGACCAGAGAGAAAAGTCAAGACCAAGCACAGACTCCCGAGAAAAATCAAGATCAAGTGTTGACAGGGGAGAAAAATCAAGGAAGAGCCTTGAAAATGTTGACAAAGCAATTAACTATACAGAGCAGCCTGAGAAAGCAAGAAACAGCATTGATCGGTCGGCTTAATCTTACCTGGCTCATAATATCTTTCTTTTTACTGCTTTTTAATAAATAAATAAGTTTATCCCAGTGTGCACTGGATAGATTATAATGCAAAGTTTTCTTTTCTTGACTGTTGGAATAAATGGTGGCAGCATTGGAGATATGATGAGATCAGCTGTTTTGTGCAATATCAATTGTTTCAAGCCCACAGGAGCTGCTGGGGTCCGAGGATCATGAAGGTTAGTCCAGTAAGTTAGGTTGTCTAGTTTTTTTCTATTCTTTCAATTGGTCGATCTGTATTGTTGAGAAGCAGGAAATGCCCCCTTCTTCTTCTTATTTTCTAGAGTTACTAAAGGAAATTAATTTAACTAGGCAGATTATGTATCTATAGATGCTGTCAAAAAACTAATAAATCTCTCTTTTCATTCATGTATTAATTTGAGAGCTGTTTTCAGTTACCAATGCACAGTATCCCGCGTCTAGATTTTCCGTGGGCCAAGTTCAATTTGTATCAGAAAGTAATTGTCCAGAAATATAACAGTATTATGTAAAAGGGCTCTGATGACATGTTCACGTAATTGACTGCATGAAAAGTTTCTTAGGAATGTCTGACTGGCCCAAGACCCGGCTGTTAACTTTGTTATTGTGGTGGTCTTTTTTGGGAGTGGGGAGAAGGCTTTTATAAATGTATCCACTTTTGATTAAGTTTCTGCACTGATGTCTTGTGTGTTAGTGCTACCGTTGCAATTTTGGATTTTTCAGGGTTTGATCTGTTTGACTTCCATTATAGTTTTTGATAACTGGTTTAGGCTCGTTGAAGATATTATTGATGAGTTTTGGATTCAAATGTACTGTGTGCTTGTTGCGGAGAGTCTAGTTTCCCTTTCTGAGATTGGCAAATACTAGTGATATGGGCACAGGATAATTTGCAATGGGTTTGTTAACATATTTGATGTTGGCAGCCTATTTTCTGTCAAGATCTTGGACTTCTGACGAGAACTATTTTCTAGTGCTTAATTAGCCAGATAGTCGAATGACTATAGAAATAGAATTCATCAATAAAGGTACTTGCTACTAGTCGTGAGAGCGAAATATAGAGCATAAATCGTAATGGTGCAAAAGGTTGTACGTTTTCTGAATGCTCCAATGTAGTCGATTGGGATGGAGAGGTGCTTACCACCTTAATTGATGAGTGATTAGGATAGAAAAATAATTGGAAAAAATAAAAAGACAAAAAATGGTGGAAAATATGTGATTAGTTAGATATTACTTCGTAGATTATTTAATCCATGCTGTCATTCTCTAACCTGTCATATGCTAGAAGATTATTTAATCAGTAAACGGACTGGATGCTACAAAACCATGGAGCCAAGGTCTTATAGCTTAAATCTGGTATGCATCGTATAACCTGTTATGGATGAAATAATATAAGACCGGAGCGCGCAACTCATCGTAAACCGGAAGGCTTGTTGGATAAAGAACTAAAGACGACAACCGTTCCGGGAAGTCATCCAATTGAATCGGTTTGAATGCCGCCACGTCCAGTTGATCAACGTTCAACCAGATGAATTGCCATTATCAACTTGTCCGGTGAATGATTTGGACACATGTTTACAATTTTCAAGAAAATCATTTACTTTTTCCAATAAATTACTCCATTTGTTTCTAAATTATTGTTTTGTTTCACCCGACACACGGAATAAGAAAAAATAATTAACTTGATTATTAATATTGATATGTTGTATAGTTTCTTTTAATGTCCATGTGCATGTGACTTATAATTAAAGTAGAAAGAAAAAGTAAGGGTAATATGGTAAAAATATTGTCCTAAAAAGGAAACTTTTAAATAATACAATTATTTTGGAACGGACAAAAAAAGAAAACAAGACAATAATTTAAGGACGGACGAGTACTAATTTAAACTTGTTGGGAAAATTATAAAAATGACCAACTTACTATCAGTTAGTAACCGATTTCACCCCATACTCCCAATATTTTAAAATTGACCAGTGTACTTACTAATTGAGTCCAATGTAGTCTTCTAACTTTCCATCCAAATTTTTAATGAGACTGTTAACGTGGTTAACAGAGCTAATTTTTTAGGAAATTTTTGTCCTTTCCTTTCAAATCTCACCACCTACCCACATACTTTCTCTTGCCAGAAAATTCACCTCTCTCTCTCTCCTCTCTCCTCTCACTTCCTAGCTTCCCCAACCTATTCTTTATCTCTTAATTATTGTTTCTCAATTATAAAACCTCTGTAACTTATATCTTAGGGGAATTAATCAAGAATGAAAAATAAAACCTCACCTATATCCACCACCTCTGCCGCCACACAACCGCTACCCAAACTCGTTCGTCTTCTATGAGCTCTTCCACTACGTCGGCCCCACCCCTAACTCCACATTTTCCTCCTCGCGCCTGTCCTCTGCCGCTGGTCCGTCGCTGCAATTTCCTCATCTTCGGCCTCACTCACGAAACCCTCCTCTTCTCCGATAAAACAAATTTGAGACTGCTTCCTCTGCTTCTCCGACGACACTGAAGGCGACGAATTTGAGGTTGTGATGATAGATCTATTGAGAAAATTGGGTACGAGGTTATCCGATCCATTGTAGATGGAGATAGTAAAATAGGCAGGAGAGGGGAGAGAAATTACCAGCCCAAAGCTTCATCTAGGTAATGATTTGTGAGGAAACACAGCCACAATCTGAGTTTCTCCATTGTAGATGTAGATGCAAGATGCTGGGTTTCTCCATTATAGATGTAGATGCAAGTTAAGCCGGACCCACCTCTAGAAATAATCTAGGTTTCTCCAGTTTAGCATTTCACAGCCACAATTCTCCAAAAGTGAGCCTTTGGATCAATTGTCGGCTGCGACAGATTTATTTTGGCTTCGTATAGTTCTTCGAAATGCATTGCCTTAATTGCTCCGGTTATCTATGAATTCTTCGGCAAGAGTGAGTGTATGTTGGTGGGGTGGTAAGATTTGGAAGGAAAGGACAAAAATACCCCTAAAAATTAGCTCCGTTAAAAATTTGGATGGAAAGTTAACGGGGGGACCACATTGGACTCAATTAGTGAGTATCCTGATCAATTTTAGATTATTGAGAGTACGGGGTGAAATCGGTTACTAACTGATAGTATGTTGGTCATTTTTATAATTTTCCCAAACTTGTTTAACTTAAATAATGTCTTTTTTTTTTTCCCCAATTTTCTCTCTCTTCCTAATCATATTTTCTTTATTTGAAAAGAAGAACATATTGTAAACAGGAAAAAGTGCACCGAAAATTCTTGAACTATGACCATTTCGCAAATTCAGCACATGTAATAGAGAACATCTAAATAAAATTACTAATGTCAATTTTTGTTAGATTTAGGTCACTTCTTCTAACGTCCATTAAACTAAGACCATTAAGTAGTTATGGGCCTTACATGTGACCTCTCTTTGAAGGGTAAAAAAGGTAAATTATTCCCCATTTGTTCTTATTTTATAGTCTTGTTTGACTTTTTTTTAGTCAAATAGACTATTTTTCAAATGCATATTTGAATTTTATTTTTTTAAAATTATAGAACACGTTATTTATAGTAATTTTTTTGCGATACGAATGTGTTTTATGATTCAAAAAAATAGAAGAAAAAAAAAGAGAAAAGTTTACATTTTAACAATAGTTTGTCTGAAAAAAAGTCAAACAGAACAATATTTTAGGAACGATGGAGCATTAATATTAAAGCAAATCAAGCTTTGAGGGTGTCTTTGTGTAAATTTGCAAAGTGAAAGGTTTCCCCATTAAATAACCAATAAAAAATAAAACTTCTTATTGGTGTTACATGTGCGGGAAAGAGGAGAGAATCTCAAAGAAAACACATCGAGTGCACATCCCTCCTCTCTATTGCCAATGTTTAGATACTTTTTTTCCTTCTTAATTTGGGAAAATTAGCCAAATAACCAACGTACTATTATTTGGTAACCGATTTGACCAACGAACTCCCAATATACCAAATCTAATCAATGTACTCACTAATTGAGTCCAATGTGGCCTCTCCCGTTAACTTTTTATCCAATTTTCTGACGGAGTTGTTAATATGGTTAACAGAGCTATTTTATGAAGGGTATTTTTGTCCATTTCTTCCAAATCTCACCGCCCCCACCCACATACACTCTCTCTTGCCGGAGATTTGAAGGAAATGAACAAAAATACCCCTCATAAAATAGCTCCGTTAACCACGTTAACAGCCCCGTTAAAAAATTAGATGGAAAGTTAATGGGAGGGACTACATTAGACTCAATTAGTGAGTACCTTGGTTAGATTTGGTATATTGGGAGTTCGTTGGTCAAATCGGTTACCAAACAATAGTACGTTGGTCATTTGACTAATTTTCCCTCTTAATTTCGGAAACTGAGTTGAGGGGAAATAAGCAAAACACACGATCGGGCCACTGTACTTTGGGGAAGGTTGCAATTCGACCACCGATTGTTTAAAAATATTATTTGAGCTACTGTACTTCAGTTATCTTGCAAACAAGCCCATTTTTGGATGAACATTAGTTCAGCCGTTAAAATAATATAAAATACCAAACGCACTACAAGTCAAATCCCTCATCAGAACAACTGCCGAGAAACTATAAGATCACGAGAAACATCGGTCGTTACTCAAACGCACTACAAGTCAAAATAGATCCGTTGTAAGATCTGTCTGACAAATCCAAGATACGCATCGATGTCTGCACCTTCACGTTTATCCAATAGACATTTCCTCTTCTGAACAGTGTTCGCGGTCTTCAAAGCTTCATTTCCAGAAAAGGCCAAGCACAGGACGCTGCACTCCAGTCAAAGCAATGATACGTCCAAATCAGTCAGACTGCATCCAGGCTAAGCTCGACACGTCCAACTCTGTCCAGCCTGTGTCACGGACCATCTTCAAGACTCAAACCTAACTGAAGGTCTTTGCCCAACAAATCCAAAAATGTACTCTGCTACATTATGAAATTCAGATCTCCAACGGGCTTAAACCTATTCAATACTCCAACGATCATCTCTTCTTCTCCAGTTATATAAGAAGACTCTTACTCTCATCTCCATATACGAGCAAGCAGTTTATGCTTATGCTTGAGAAAGGTTGTGGTATTGATCTTCATTTCTTCAATCCAGAACCACTCCTTCAGAGTGAGAAATCACAAGTGTAAGAACAAACACTTTGTGAAAGAGAGAAAAGAAAATCCAAAGGCTGAGAAGCTCTGCTTGATCAACAACCTTGTTGTTGATTTGAGTCCTTCTTCCTTCGAAGAACTCAGTCTCTTCAGTGGCCTCAACTCCATCATCCAGTAAAGAGACCAAGTATCTTACAGATCGTTGAAGCCAGACCAAGCTTGAAGATGTCCGATGAAGAGCCAGAACTTACATGTCCAGATTGCATTCATATCGGCAGACTTATACTACATTATAAGCTGTGCCGATTGTGCAATAAGTTGTCATCATATTTGGTCGAGTGCTTAGCACTCTGTTGTTCAAATACTAGCTATTTGAATAACTCCTAATATTCTCTTCTCACAACAAATATATCGAATTGAAACTACAGGAAGATAACTCAATAAATATTAAGTACATCTTCTAATGTATTTTCGATATATTTGATTTCGCTTTCTTCATTTCTCCTTCTTTTTCCTAAGGAGATTGCTAGGTTAGAGAGTCTAGGTTGATGTACTAAGCATGTTTGTCTTTGAGCAAACCTTTGCTGAATTTTAATATAATATATATGTTTGTTACATTCAGCCTTGATTTCTCTTTCTTGTATAATTTGTCTTATCATGTGCAATCTGTTTAAGGAAAGTAAATGATGCATCTAATACAGATTTTAGTCAACTGTTAAGCTCTCTTTCATATCAAATCTTTACAGTTACTTTAATCTAAATTGTTTGACTTATCTTTGTTTGTTCTTCCGTTGCTCAAATTTATTTTCATCGGCTAAGTTCAACATACATCTTCCTCAGCTCTTGACATCTGCGATCACGATGTCCTATGTCTCTAACTAGCGGTTAAGATAAGGAAGATGATCTACCTGTATTAATCATTTCATCTATTCTTCAGATTATTTGTAAAAATTGGATGAAATTTTTAATACATCAAGTATAGGCTATTCACCCCCCCCTCTAGCCTATACACTGAGCAACCCTTGGACCCAACATTGTCCTATCAAGATCAGCCATTTTGAACTTGTCCTATACTTCACATGTTTTCGCTGCAAAGTCTTTTCAACTTAAGTGAAGTAATTTTCAAAAGTATAAATAGGCTATTCAACCCCCCCCCTTCTAGCCTATTTGAGCACCTTGGGCCCTAACAAGTAACAAAAAACAACAACAGCAACGCCCCTTCTTCCTCTCCCTCCGCATCAAACAACAGCAGCAACAAATGCCGGCGATCCCCCTTTTTCCACCAAGCCGCCGCCGTCACCACACCCCTTCTTCATAGGATTTCATTTTGATAGAATTAAAATTTAACTATTTGTAGCTCGATTTGTTGTTCCTGTCTCCATTTGGGTCTTGTTCTCTTCCTTTCCAAATTAAGTTCCTTGATGATTTTAACAAGGTCATCGTACACCTTTGCAGCTCGAAAGGCTTCAGAAGACGACCCCATGGACATTTATGATATGCAGATTTATCACAGCTCAAGAAGCCACTACTTCTTTAATCCAATTTCTACAAACCCAAAATTGGTTTATGTTTGTTCAACTTTTAGTCCATAAAAGCCTAGCCTTTACCAACAAAAATGATTAAGCAGACAAACCAACATGCTGAACCAAACCAAAATCAATTGGGTTTTCCCAAATTTTCAACCAAATTTGAAGAATAATCAAAATCAAAGAAAAAAAACACAGCCTGAATCTGAGAAAGAGAGAGAATGGCTGGTCCAATTCCGGGGGTCACCAAACAGACTTGCAGCAGCAGCTCGAGGCGAGCGCGATGGGTTTTGCGAATCCTCGATGCGGCTGTGCGAAGGCGACGCTGCGTTGGCTTGTTGAGTAGTGGTGTGGTGGCTCGCCGGCGGGAAGTAAGAGATCTTAGAAGATTTGGCTAAGAAATGGGGGCTTTAATTTGAAGAAGATAAAGAATGAAAAATAACAACAATAATAGAGAACCCAGATCTGTGCCTCTTGGTTGAAGAAGAAGACAAGAATTTACATTTTGCCCCCATAATGTTCTGCGCCGACTATCTCCCTCAACAACTAGTGTGTCTTCTCCCACAGATCCGGCAAACATCACCATTGCCCCATCTCCGATTCGCTCCCTCGCACCAACAAATCTGGTGATTGTTTTAAATATTTGGTTTAATCTTTTTGGATGAATTAACAGTTAAGGCTTTACCAAATGTGTATTTTGATTTTACTTGCTTATGTTGAATTTGTTTGATGATTTTTAGTGCAAGCTTAGAGGTAGAAGGATAAAAGTATAGACTGATCAGGGTTTGTTTTTTCATAATTGGGGAAGATGAAGATGGAGATAGGGGCAAAATTGGTATTTTATGTTATTTTAACTGCAGAACTAACGTTCATCCAAAAAATGGGCTCGTTTGCAAGATAACTGAAGTACAGTGGCCCAAATAATATTTTTAAACAATCGGTGGCCGAATTGCAACATTCCCCAAAGTACAGTGGCCCGATTGTGTGTTTTGCCAGGAAAATATTTTGTGATCGGCATTACAGAAATCTCCAATAGATTTAAATGTACATGATATGAAAACCAAAAATCTGAGGGTTGCAAAAGGTAGAGGAACAAGATGGGAGATACACCATCACTTGTGTCTAATGTCTCCCACCGCCACTTCTCTCTCCCTCAATTGACGCACTTTTTGGGAGTATAGATATCATTAGTCGCTGCAAAACAAAATTAGAATCTTGAGATCTTGTTTAAGATGGATAGCAGATGGTGGGATGCAGTACAATTTATAATTTTTATTTTGATTCTTTTGGCTCTGTATTTAAAAGCTTTGAGAAGAAAGAGAGAGGATTAAATGAATGAATTTTTGGCAAATGTTTATGTTCTTAATAAGTATATAAATGGGTAAACAAATGTTCCTATGCTAGAGAATTTCTTTTCTGAAATCAATTATCCTAAGTAGTCAATTTTACTTGTATGGCCAAAAAAATTCATAAATTGTACTCCCTCCGTTCCTAAATAATTGTCATGTTAGACTCTGCACTCATGTACCGTCACAAACTAGATTAGCCTTTCAGTGATAGACAAATGTTGGATCTAGAAATCATTGTGAACAATGGCATTTCAGGTGGTGGCATATATGGTTATTTGCGAACAGATCCAATATCTCCGGGTAAAAAGTTTGATCTAAAGATAATGATTGAGAAGTTTGATGCAATAAAGTTTCACCTGTCTTCATTTCTCCAATTTCTTTAGAGAGAGAAAGAGAGAGCCAAATGGTTCCAAATGACTAGCGATTTCTTGGAATCGTGAGAGTCAAGCTAGAAATACACAAACCCGAGAGAGGAAGCGACAGATTGGTGAGAGTGGAAATTAAGGGAGGAAAGAGGGGGAATCTAAGCCGTTGGTTTTGGTCAGGTCGAACAAGTGGAGGGTGGATTGTAGGGAGACATGGCAGTGAGGTGGACGGAGGGCGAGAAGTGTGAGTGGTGGTGGTCGGGTGGAGATGAAGTCGGTGAAGAAGGATGATGAGAGTGTGGTAATGAACAACCTATAAAAAAAGCGGCATAGAGAAAAAGGGGAGAAGGAGGACTCCTTAGAGAAACAACATTGATTTGAATTTTAATTTTTATTCGATCCCTTATAGTTTATAATACAAAAGTCCTCACAAGAAACTTTTGTTTCAAAATTGATATGGACTACCCATTTCACCTTAAAAAGTAAGAGCTCGTTTGGTACAGCATTTACAAAATGCAGTGTTTTAAAAGCGCAGCGTTTTAAAAAATGCATGTCTTTTCTTATAAATGCGTTTGACATATCACTTCAATACGCAGTTTTTTTTTCTAGCAGCGTTTTGGGAAAAAGCTAGGAATTCCAACGTTTTAAAATGCAGTTGCGTTTTATCCTTGCGTTTTGACCAAAACGCACGATCAAACGGGCTCGAAGTCATATGAAACGCACATTGCAACTTAATGGCCTAAATTCAATGAACCCAACAAAAAATGACATTAGGAATTTTATTTAGACTTTTTCTATTATAGGTGCTAAATTTGCAAAATAGTCATAGTTCAGGAATTTTCGGTGCACTTTTTCTTTGTAAATATAACTCCTTTATTACTTGGAGCTGCTATTATTTTCTATGTAATTATTTTTTTAAGGCTAGATTAAAATCTTAAAATTTCTATAAAGCTACGATTTGGTCGTGCGTTTTGGCCAAAATGCAGGGATAAAACAAAGCGTATTTGCAAAAATTGCGTTTCAATGTTGCGGCAGAAAACTCAGCGTTTTCAAAACGCAACTGCGTTTTAAAACGCTGAAATTCCCAATTTTTTTTTCCCAAAACGCAGGTTTTAAAACGCTGCTAAAAAAAATACTGCGTTTTGAAGTGATACCCTAAACGCATTTATAAGAAAAAAATTGCATTTAAAAAAATCACATTTTTAAAAATACAGCGTTTCGAAAAAGCTGTGTTTTAAAAACGCTGCACCAAATGGGCTCTTAGATATAATAATAAGAAATTTGAATTTGTAAATGAATCTAAGTGCATACATCATTTTGAAAGTTTGCCCTACTATTTAAACTGTAATTTGTGAATGAACTGTGACAAAAAATAAATAATTATCAACTAAATCAATTTTAGTAAGACAAAAATTTAGAAAAGACCGTCTTACGGGTACTTTCTGTAAGACAGATCTCTTTGACCCGACCAACTGTAGGTTGGTAGGCTGAGGTGTGAGAGACTGGAGCTCCGTCTTAAGAATTAGACTCCGTAAGACGGTCTGACAGAGACTTACTCTTATAGTAAACTGTCAAGGGCACACGGTTGCTATTATACCAACAATTAATCAAATACATCTTTAAACAATCACCAAAACTTTGCTATGTCTAAAACAGCATGATGGGACCATGGGAATTGATGTGGTCTAAACCAATTACTAGCAAGTGTACTAATCTCAAATAATAATGTGTAAGTATCATAGATTATCGTACCTAAAAAATGTAAACAATTATCAAAACGATGTTATTCTTTACTTTATTTAGATGATCGATGATTTCATTGTTGTTTGGTTTTATCTAAATTGTAGAGAAATTTCACAGATTTTTAGAACTATCAATAGGTGAGAAAACGCTAAGGCTATATTTGAATACTTAATTTCAGAGCTCGAAATTGAAATTGAAAAAACAATTTGAATTTCGTAGAGCTCAAATTGTTCATCCAATTGAAGTTTTAAAGTTTGGTATTGAGTAGCCAAACATATCCTAAGGCTAGATTCACTAATTCATTTCCATATACAATTCATCAACTAAGAATGTTCAACTTGTTACTCTTGTGTGATAGCGGAATTTTTAAAATAGCATTACTATGGGCACAAAAAATTCACAAATTTTTTTTTCACAAAATCTTCGTTGGCGGTTATTAATTGGTTGGATAATTTGTAGGACGGCCACTAACTAATGAAAAAAACCAATCAAAAATTGAAAATAAGGCTTTTCTAACTTTTTTATGCCTCAAGTTGTAGAAAATAATAATTCTTGTGAATAATGGCATAGCCTTTTCCATTGATTGGAGTACATATTTATAAGGTTACAAGTTGACCTAATACAATAAGGTTTAGGAGAAGAGCTACAATACAAGGTAACTAGGACACCTAACTAATAGAGGAGAATATACTAAATATAATTACACATATATGGTAATAGAGATACAACAATATGGAAGGGTTATTATTCTCTTATATGCCCCCGCAAATTGGACCCCGAGAGGAGAGGCCAATCTTGAGTAGAAGATGATGAAAGCGAGCACGAGGAAGTGGCTTGGTGAGAGCATCGGCGAGCTGGTCAGCCGAGGAGACGTGAAATACTCGTAGGATACCATCCTGAACTTGCTGACGGATAAAATGATAGTCGAGGGCAACATGTTTCATGCGAGAATGAAACATTGGGTTGGAGCAGAGATTTGTAGCACCGACATTATCACAGTAGATGACGGGTTGGCGCGAGGAGGTGACGCTGAGCTCACCGAGAAGAGAGGTAACCCAGCGTACTTCAGCAGCTGTGGCAGCAACAGCTCGGTACTCGGCTTCAGTGAAGGAGCGAACAACTGTACACTATTTTTTCGAGCTCCAGGAGATGGGGTTCTGGCCAAGATACACTATGTAAGCACTTTTAGAGGTAAAATCATCTTTGTTACTCGCCTAATTTGCATTGGTGAAGGCATGAAGATCGAGAGGCGACTGTCAATGAAGAAAGATGACATGGTCAATAGTGCCACTGAGATAGCGAAGCAAGCACTTGGTGGTGAGCCAGTGATCTGAGGTGGGCCTATGCATAAATTGAGAGAGCTTGTTAACGATATAGGAAATGTTCGGGCGGGTAAAAAATAGATATTGAAGACTCCCGATGACTGCTCGAAACTCGGTAGGGTCAGTCAGGGCGATGCCCGACTGAAAGGTGAGTACTGGTGAGGTCGCTAAGGGTGTTGCCACTTGGCGAGCTTCAGACATACCGGTGCGAGCAAGGAGGTCAGCTATGTAACCTCGTTGGGAGAGGAGAAGCCTAGTAGACCGAGGAACCAGTTTCACACCGAGGAAGTAGTGAAGGTCGCCGAGGTCTTTGAGCGAGAACCGAGCAGCGAGGACAGTGATGAAGGCCTGGACTGCCTTAGTATTGCTATCAGTGATGATGATGTCATCAACATAGACGAGCAACAGAAGAGTGATGCCACCCTCATTGAAGATGCATATAAAAGTATCAGCCAATGAGTTCGTGAAGCGGGCATCAAGGAGAAACTGAAGAAGTTCATTGTACCATGCTCGGGGAGCT
This sequence comes from Platycodon grandiflorus, assembly GCA_016624345.1. Taxonomy (NCBI): domain Eukaryota; kingdom Viridiplantae; phylum Streptophyta; class Magnoliopsida; order Asterales; family Campanulaceae; genus Platycodon; species Platycodon grandiflorus. Next base: position 26,950,788 of record CM028361.1, read on the forward strand.
TTCTTGAGACAATAGATTGCCTTTCATAGTCGGCACTCATGTTGCGGGTGATTAGTATAGACGAAGCCCTAAGGTTGAGTCATAAAGACTTTTTCGGTCAGCGTTTCCTGCAAGAAGGCATTGTTGACGTCGAGCTGATGAAGATCCCATCCCCGACTGAGGGAAAGGATGAAGCGCACTGTGGTGGGTTTGACCACTGGGCTGAAGGTCTCATGGTAGTCAACTTCTAGGCGCTGATGTAATCTTTTGACGACCAGGCGAGCTTTGTACCTGTCAATTTTGCCATCAGCAGATCGTTTAATCTGAAATATCCATTTACAGCCAACAATATTAGGGACCCCTGTGGGAGGTACCAGTTCCCATGTGCTATTTTTGAGGAGGGCATCATATTCTTCAGACATGGCTTGTCGCCACCTGCTGTCTTTGAGGGCCTGAGTTACACATGTTGGTTCAAGTTCGGTGTTTGGTTGGGCTGAGAGGTAGAGTTTGTTAATTGGTTTTAGGGATGTTGTTTCAGGAGTGAGTGATAATGGGTAAGGTGCGAGCTGTGGCCTAAGGTATAGGCTAATGAGGAAGGTCGGTGTTTGGTGAGGTGACATGCGAGGTGTAACGCCCGCACCATTTGCATCATTTGCATCATTTGCATTCGTTCTATGTTACGTCTTTTATATTAACATCGTCATTTCATGTGCAAATATCGCTCAAATGTACTTGGGATTGAGTTTGTTGTACACTTTTCAAGTGTATGAAGATGTGTTAAAAGTTTCATGGTCATTGCATTTGATTTGGTGTGTTACTTGTTTAGTTTGGTTTTTGGGACTTTTCGGAGGCCTTTGCTTAGTGTTTTAACTTCACTTAAGTGTTAGAACCATCATGGAACCTTTGGGCATCATTTTGGAACTTTTCTAGAGCATATTTCATGATTTAGGGTGCACTGGAGAATGGGCGAGCGCTCATTTGACAGAAAGTCGAGATTGGAGAAATTGGCTGTTGAGCGGGCGCCTAGGCGGGGGCCTAGGCGGCCGCGCCTCGTCCAGAATGGTTGACTCTGTTTTTTTTATTTTTTAAAAACTTGACAATTCAGCCCCTTGACCCAATTTAAACGTACCAAGGCTGTTTGACCAATCTTTTCTCCTCCTAAAAACACTAAGGACACACACACAACACCATTTCTCTCCTCATTTCATCCATGGTGTGTTAGAATGTTAGTGTGAGAGAAATAGAGTGAGATTACTGTGTGTGTGCATTGTCCTCTTCATCCAACCATAGATTCTTGCATGCAACAACACATTAAGGTTGTTAAAGACTAGGGGAATTCATTACCAAGCTTGGATTTTGAATTCATTGGGTAGATTCACTTGTTGAGGTAAGCTACTATCCCTTGTTCTTCCTCAATTATGAGTTGTTATTCATGTTAGACTTGTTAGTTGGTGATACATGTTAGAAATCATCAATTTGGAGTACGTTTGACTATGTTGACTTTTTGGTTGTGTTTGGAGACTCATGTTTACATGTTAGAAATGTGAAATATGATTAGTGATTGTTAAGTTTACGGTATGATTAATTCGCGTAAACTCGAACTCATTAGAAACCAAAAATGACTCTAACGGAGTTCGTTAGGATTTCATAACTTATGAGACCACGTGTGTGATTTGGGAATTCTTGGATGATTCGAGAGATCCGATTGAAATTTGGTTACACCGGTTGTGTGTTTGATATTACGTAAATTGTCGTAATCTTTATAAGTTGGTTATTTGTGGTGTGAGATTATTATAACTCACTTGTGACATTCATATTATTGTTGAATGTTATTGTTGTGGTAGACTCCCTACTTTGGAGTATGACGTTTATCTTTAAATGTCGAGTAAATATTCTACTTGAGCATTTAGTTTAGTCCATGGCTTATTTGTTAGAGAGGGGTGTATTGATGCTCGATTATTACAAGAGCAGGGTAGCGTAATAGTCGAAGGCCAATACATTGGGTTCTCGCCCCCTACCGTTGGCCGCGGTAGGGGAAATGGCGCCAAGTGTTTGTAGGCAAAAACCGCAACGTTGGTAAGCTATTGTACCGGGGTGTCCTTTCCGGGTTGTAGGGACTGGTGGCACCGGTTTATTGTGAATTTTAAATAAAATGGTTCACGGATTCTTTGTTGTAAGATCTTGGTTTCGTTATGGTTCGAGCACGTCAACAACGGCTCTACATTTGGTATATTATCGGTTGGTTGGTTGGAAGTATTGGTTTGGTCGGAGGTGTTCCTCGACGCCGTATCCCTTTTAATGTGTTTACTTATAGCTCTTATATGCTTCCTCTATGAACGAATGTTGGTCATGGTTTCCAACCGGTATGGGACTGTTGGCGATCGTTGAGCCTCTCGTGTAGTATGGGGTTGTTTGGCTATGTGCAATATTTGCTACTTCCGTTTTGAATTGAAATGATATCATGATGACATGAATACTTGTTATATTTATTGTTTTGCATCTAGCATGCCATATTGTTGCATTAGTAGCTTATTGAGTTTCGACTCACCCCGTTTGTGTTTATTTGTTTTCCTTAGATCAAGCGCCGGCGAGGAATCCCTAGTGCTCGAGTTCAGTTCCGATTGGAAGTCATCTTTTGGTAGTGCACCTTGTGCCTAAGTATTTTCTTTTGGTAAGGCCGAGGGTGTACTTGTTATTTAAAGAATGTATTTGTTGGGTAGTTGTCTCGACTGTTATTTGATATATTCTTTTTGTTGTGCCGGCATGGTTGCCGTGCTGTTGTATATATTTCTTAACTTTAATTCCGCGCACTCTGATATGGTTTATACATGTACCGGGCATGTTAGCTCGAGTTTGTTGTTGCTAGCTAATGTGTTGTTTCTCCGGCTTGTTTCGCCGTCGAGGTTTAGTATTGTTTAAAAGATTTTTGTTGTTTAAAGAAAACTTGCACGTGCATTACAGGGTTTTCACATGACATTGCATTTTTTTAAATGGAATTTTTGAGATGCTACTTTCGTGTTTCTACGTTGTCTCGCGGATCGAACGGGATTCACATCGGATCTCGGGTCGGGTCGCGACACGAGGACTCAGCAAGATCGAGGTTAGCTATGCTAGGCTCCGAGGGTGATTGTGGAAAGGGTGGCGGGAGGAGCATCCGTTAGGTCGCTGCGAGGACTAGCTGTCAATGGTGTGTATGAAGCTGCGAGGATGTCATGAGGTGGTAACTAGGTAGTGCGGGTTGACTCGTTTGGTCGGGGAAGATTCAGCTCGACCTTAGACATGAGAAACTCAGACTCAACAAACCGAACATGGCGGGAGACAAAGAGCTTTGCGCTGGTTGGGTCGTAATAGATATATGCACTTTAAGTGAGGGAGTACCCGAGGAAGACACAGGGAGTCGAGTGAGGATCGAGCTTGTGAGTGGTGTATGGTCGCATCCAAGGATAGCAGAGACATCAAAATGCTCGAGGCTTTAAGTAGTTGGGGGCTGACCCAAAGAGTTTGTGGTAGGGAGAGAGCATCTGGAGTGTGGGAGTGGGAAGGTGATTTATAAGATAGGTGGCTGTGAGGAAGGCATACAATCAGAAGGTGAGGGGAAGAACAGCTTTGGATAGTAGAGATAGGCCTGTTTCGACAATATGTCGATGTCGTCGTTCAGAGAAGCCATTGTGCTCGGGCGTGTGGGGGCGAGGTAAGGTGCGAGATGCCATTAGTGGCGAGGTATGTAGCCAGGCTAGTCGTTTTGGTGAGACCAGTATACTCACCACCATTGTCCGAGTATAGGGTGACAATTTTTTGTTTGAAGTGGTTTTCGATCAGGGCTTTGAAGCGAGAAAAGATGGATGCAACATCGAATTTCTTTTTGAGGGGGTAGAGCCAGATGTAATGCGTGTAGTGATCGACGAAGATCACATAGTATTTGAAGCCATTAAAGGAGTGAATAAGCGAGGTCCAAACATCATAATAAATAATTTGAAGGGGGTGGGTGGACACAATAGTAAATAAAGTAAAAAGAAGTTTGTGACTTTTATTGGTTAAACAATCATTACAAAAGGATGATTGTGAGCGCCTCCCCCCCCCCCAAGATCCGCCCTTCGGAGAAGGTCGGCCCCTTTCTGGGCTTTTTCACTCTTGTCTTGTGGTTTTTCTCTATTTGATTTTATGGTTTGATAAACATGAAAAACATGTTTATCTTTGAAAACAGAGTCGCCACTCTTGTTTATAAAGTAAACGGGAGAAAAACTTTAGATTATGGGTTCGGGGGCCAAGTTACGATTTGGGAAGGTTTTACGCACCCAATTCGCCCTTTCGGTCTCTACACATTTGTATGCTCATATTTACTTATTGCAAGTTTGTTTATTTACAATATATATATATATATATATATATATATTGCATGTATTTATAATGTATTTTAAAATGCATTTGAAATAATTACATACATTCATTACATATATTTAAATATCTAGACTAACGAACGGAAGGGGTTACCTTCTGTCATTTTACAGAAATCGGGCCACGTTCTAGGCCGTTGTATTATACTGAATCAAGCTAGCTCGTAGCCTGACCATTGTGCTTCCACTGCTACCAATTGGGGAAAGGAAGACTTACGTTTTGTGTGTGTTGAGATAGAGTCAATACTCTTTTCTCTTTTCTTTCTCTCTTTTCTTCCTCAATAAGAGGCTTGATAGAGAGAGAGAGAGAGAGTTGTGTGTGTGTGTGTGTCTCAGGGAGAGAGTTGATGATGATTGTGTTGTTGAGGGAGTTAGTTGTGTGTTTGAAAGAGAGCTGAGAGCCTCTTTATATAGGTGGCCTGGGAGAGGAAACTCTCGGGGGCAAGTTTGGAGGAAGCTTCTTTTTGCCTTCAAAGTCTTCAGCAGCCAACGGCTAAGCTTTGAGGACAAAAGCTTGGTTTGGTGCGCGGCGCACCTGGCATGGTGTCCGCGCACCAAACCCTGTTTGGGTGTATCAGCGCACTAGAAATGTCTTCAGCGTACCAAACCCTGTTTTTGGCTTTTCCAGGCTTTGTGTCTTGCATTTTGGCCCTTCTAAGCTGTGTATCTTCAGTATAGACCCTTGATGTTGATCTAACGGAAGGTTGTTTGTGTGTTGGACGTCGTTAGTCCTGTTGCATCTTCGAGTTTGACCCTTGATGTTGATCTAACCGAAGTTCGTTGTATTTGTTGGACGTTGTTGGTCCGTTGTGCATGTTGTTTCCTGAAATAATCACAGGAACATGTGTTAGTCCATTTGTAAATAAATAGTTGTTTATTGGACAATTCTTATAATGTAGGTGTACGAATTCTGGGTGTCTACAATGACTTATCTTGAGAATACTCGAGAGCAAAACTAGACTTTATATGACTTTGGATTTGGGCAGAGGGATAACCAAAGCGATGATGCCACTCCGGAGCAGACACTTTCAAGCTCGCAAAGGCAGTGGGGTGACACGGAGGGATTGAGCTCAGCCATTCATACACACCATCTTTAGATTGTCCTTCCAGTAGCGAGGTCCCTGTCTGTAGATCCTTCACACGAAAAAAAATGGGTAAGAATTCAATAGATGCATTATTAGATGTGCAGAATTGAGAGATAAAAATGAGGTTTCTTTTCATGCTAGGTACAAACAGAACATTATGCAATTGAAAGGTATGTGAGGGTGTGTGGAGAGAGGTAGAACCAGTTTTAGCAATGTGTAACCCAGTGCCATCACCAATAACCATGTCGTTAGGGCCCGAGTACGAAGTATGGAGAGAGAGATTGCCGAGGTCAGAAGTGATATGGTGGGAAGCACCACTGTTTAGGAGCCAGCTCGGAGTGGTGTTGCCCAAGGTCGTGGCTATGTGTGCTCGCAGTTGCCATTTGTTGCCCGAAGACAAGGAGTGAGGCGAGCTGGATGGCGAGGCCGGAACAAGCTGAAAGTTGGGGCACTGAGCGACCAAATGACCTTGTTGTCGGCAGCCTTGACATTTGTCGAGGTAAGGTCGCTGCTGGCGAGGACCAGTGTTGCTCGACTGTGGATGCCAAGGAGCCTGTGCGGGTTGCTGGTGGCGAGGATACTGAGGCTGAGGAGATCCATGTTGCCTGGTCATCACGGTATTAGCCGTGGCGGGGTAGGGAGTGGAGGCGATGTGGGATTGCTTTAGCAGCAGCTCGCGGTTGATGAGCTTCTCATGAAGTTCATCCAATGGGATAGAGGTGTCCCGTCCTTCAACGACATCAGCGACATGTCGATCGTCATCATCTAGACCACCGAGCACTATTTCGATAAGGTCCTCATGGTCGAGGAGTTTACCGAGGATTGCGAGCTCATCGAATTTGCTTTTAATGACTGCATGTACTCGGAGATCGACTGGGTGCCTTTTGTAGCTCGCCTGAGCTGATCCTTGATTTGTTTGATATGCCTGCGGGTAAGGCAAGCATATGTGTTTGCCAGTATGACCTAAGCCTCCTGAGCTGTAGCCGCTTGTTGAATGAGCGGAACTAGGCTTGTGGAGAGGAAGCCAACAAGGGCACCAAACAGGAGTTTGTCTGGCCGGATCCATGGTAGGTAAGCTGGGTTGGGTTCTTGTGCTGCATTGACTATGATGGTGGCTGGCGGGCAGACGAAGGTGTCGTCTACAAATTTGTAGAGATCATAGCCTATGAGCGTGGACTCAACCTAGAGTTTCCAGGCGAGATAGGTGGTGGGGGTGAGCTTGGTGATATTGTGGTTTGAGATGTTGATGAGTTAATAGGTTTTGGTGGAGTCTGTGAGATCTTAGATGGTGATTGTGTTAGAAGCCATGGCTGCTGTTTGAGGGGAAGGGTGGCGGGCAGTGGTGTTTTGAGGGTTGTGGAAGTTTGGTATGGAATCAAAGCTCTGATACCATATAGATAATAATAATTCTTGTGAATAATGGCATAGCCTTTTCCATTGATTGTAGTACATATTTATAGGGTTACAAGTTGACCTAATACAATAAAGTTTAGGAGAAGAGACAATACAAGGTAACTAAGAGACCTAACTAATAGATGAGAATATACTAAATATAATTACACATATATGATAATAGAGATACAACAATATGGAAGAGTTATTATTCTCTTATACAAGTATTACCATTTTTTAAATTAATTAATCTTTTTTTCCATTCAATAGTCATTCTATTGTTATCTAGCAACCTACGCTATCTATGTGTAACTTTAGGTAATAAAAAATAAAAAAAAAAACAAAATATTAGACTTTGTGAAATCCACTAGCTTTCAATGATATTATCTATGGCTCATGTATCTTTCATTTATTTATATAATGATTAATCTTTGACATAATCTCCTATTTTCTCTCGATGTTAGTCATGTAAAATAAACTAATAAAAAAATGTCCAATATATCTTGAAGTATTATGCACAAGAAATTAAACTCCCACAATATTATGAAATTCTTCGAATATGAAAACTTTTTAGTGCAACATTTTGATAGTGCTCCCTAATTTTTTTGTCTTGAGTATACATCATTTTTTTTATTTTTTTTCAGTTTATGATAACAAAAAAGAAAATGATTCTCATTGGCTATTGTTGAGAAATTGGAGTAGCATTCGAACTAAAAAAATAAAAGGGGGGTTAAGGAGGGTTTAAACTCGGCTACATCTTCTGACCTTCCACACGCTCGCTCTGTTATGTGTCTCAATCTCATGAATTGCCCATGAACTCATTCAATTCATTGATCATTCGCCGCCAATTAGTCTGGTAAACTATTTGAAGCAGTTCGTTGTGCAGCACTGAAACCCCAATTTCATGGGGTATAACAAGAATTGATCAATTCGTCCCGCCAAACAGAACCACAAATTCACAATTAACAAACCCATCAAAGAATTTCACAGTTATGTGGAGCAACGTTGCAAAGAAACTGTCTTCAACAACTTCCACCAGGTTTCCCCTCAATTCCCACACTGTTTCTCGCACTTGCAGTTTTCTTGGATTTTCCCAAGACCCCATTTTGCCACACAATGTTAAATTCACACCCTTTGAGCTCAATTTTCCGTCCAATAAAGCTCTCCCTAAAATGAGCGAGCTTTATGAGTTTACAGGGAGACCTACTTGTACTGTATTGAAAAAACATGTTAGTAGTTATGGACTGTGTCTGAGAGGCTATGCCTCGGTTGCTGAGGCGGCTGTGGAGGAAGGAGTTTCTACTGGTGATGAGGTTCAAGACTTGTCGGACGAAATTCGAAAACGAGAGAGGAGGGAGGATGTTTTGAGGTGGCGGAGGGAGAGGCTTAAGGTATTGGGAGTAGGCGATGGCATTTACTACAGGCTTAAAAGGCGACAGATTAAAATTGAGACAGAAGCCTGGCAAAAAACGGCAGAAGAATATCAGGAGCTTATAGCGGATATGTGTGAACAGAAATTGGCTCCTAATTTGCCTTACATGAAGTCTTTATTTCTTGGTTGGTTTGAGCCGTTGTGCCATAGGATTACTGCAGAGCAGCAATTGTGTGAGCGAGGGACGAGAAAGGCTGCCTATGCTTCTTACTTATTCCAGCTTCCGGCCGATAAGATGGCAGTTATTACAATGCATAAGTTGATGGGTTTTTTGATGAAAGGAGAATATCATGGAAGTGTGAGGATAGTGCAAGCTGCTTGCAAGATTGGCGAAGCTGTTGAGCAGGAGGTGAGAGAGGTTTAAAAGTTTGCTTTTTTGATTATCTTTTCCTGGTTGCATAATTTTCAGCTGTCTTCTGTTTTGAGATATAGTTTGTGTATGCGCTTGAATTTTTTAATTTGGTTTCATTGTACTCTAAACTTATGTTCATAACATATTCTTTTAGTCAAAACCTTTTGAAAAAAATCCTTTTTCGAGCTTGTTATATGATGGAAGATGTAATCTAAAAGGGAAAAATGTTCTAGAAAATTTGAGTTATTTTTCAGCAATTCCTCTAACTAACTAATGGTGGTCTAGGAGGCCAAAGTTTGGGGATGGATCTTGGATCTAGCATTGTTAATTCAACCAACCTATGCACTTATCCACATGGCTGCCAGATCGAAGATGCTAAAGTAGGAATACGTAAGGCAGAGTTTGGTTTTTTTGGGTTGATTGTGGAAATTTGACAGATAAGTCACCATTTTTTTTTTATTTTTTATTTTTCTCTTCTCTCTCTCTCTCTCTCTTCTCTGTCTGCCTTAGTTTGGTGAGAGGACAATAAGGAGAAGCAGTTGAGGAGAGGCATCTTTGCTAGTTACATAACAGGCTGGATCAACCTAACCATCTACTTGTAATTTGGCTAGATTGGTTTTACTACAACGAATTGAAGGCCCTGCTAATGAGTACCCCAGGAGTGCTCTTTAGGAGGCTTTTCTTTAGAAATGTTGTTCATTGGGACCAATGACCAATGTACTGGAACTCTACACTAGTAATTGAACATAGTGTAAAGGTTAAGGATTCTTGACAATTGCCTCGGGCCGCTTTTTAGGATCTCACCTAAATTGGGTAGCAATAATTTCAAGCGAATAATGTCAGAACTTGTGATACTGTGATGCAAGAATACTGTAAAGAAAGCATGGATCATCTTCTTTGTTGTTCGACAAACGCATACCATGCTCATTTTCTTGGAAAACGGAAAAGCAATTACAAGTGAAGATCACCTATATGTGGTGGTCCAGAACTTGTGAATCGTATAGTAAATGTAAAATGGTGCATTCAGTAAAATAAAATCATTGATACAGAAAACTAATAAAAGCAAAGATATTGGTGAGAGGCCCAAGCAGAAGGAAGTCTAAGCTCGTTCAAGGCCTTTTCTTGTTCTACCACGTACGAGCGTTCAGAAAAACATACGACACTTTTATCCTCTCTCTCTGGAGAAATGATGAATTGCTGTTTAATTTTTTAAAAAAAAAGGATGAATTACTGTTTTACAATTTGTCAGGTTAGGATACAAAGATTTTTGGAAAAAATAAAGAGAAAAAGAGCGGACAAAGAGAAGGAAAGTAGAGGGACTTCTGATACTGTGATGCAAGAAAAAGCGAAATTACATAAAAAGGTCACTGATTTGATTAAAAGACAGAAGTTGCAGACAGTAAGCCGCATGGTGAAGGGACAGGATGATACAAAACCATGGAGCCAAGATGTTAAAGCTCAGGTTTGATCATAACCTGTTATCAATTAAAAATTATTACAGGTCATTTGAATTGGATTGTGTCAAGGCGTCATCTGTTCTTTTAACTTTCAGGTCGGAAGTCTTCTGATTGAGTTGCTTTTGGATGCGGCCTATATTCAACCTCCAGCTGATCAATCAGGAGATAGCCCAATCGATATTCGACCAGCATTTGTTCGCACATACAAAACCGTACCACAGTACTGATTCATCGCTCTGTCTTATACGAGGTTTAATGTTACTTTTTCAACATTTTAAAGTATGCTTCTGACTTCTGATTCAACAGGCAGCCTAAGAGAAGATATGGTGTTATAGAATGTGATCCACTAATTCGCAAAGGACTTGAGAGAACTGTAAGTGAATCCTTTATTTTCCTGCTGAGTTGGCTCTGTGCAGGTTGGATCATTTTCAAAGATCCTCTTATTTTGTCATTTTTGATAATTGGTTTGTAGAGAAAAATAGAAGTTGAGGAAAATCTGGAGTTAGTTGTTATCATGTTCAGAGTTGGTCAAGCAAACGAACATTTTTCATTATTTTTTGAATTATCTAAATATTTATCTGATTTTCTTTTCATGTGAAATTTAGGCTGTTAAGAACCATTTATTTGTTCTTGATTTCAAATATTGTTATTTGCTGAAATAGGCTAAGCACATGGTGATCCCTTATATGCCGATGTTGGTGCCTCCAGTCAAGTGGACAGGGTATACTAATCTGAATCCTCTTAATTAAGTATTACTCTTTACATTATTATAATTTATTTGCTACTGGGAGTTACATTCTACTGTATTATTGGCTCCATGGGATAGGGGTTGTTTCACGAGCCCCAAGGTGTCTGGTCCCATGGGTGGGTCTAATGTGGCCATGCATGGTGGCGTGTCTCATCTGTTATTTAAAAATAAAAAAAAGTGTATAGTATTGAGCTGCTTTTTGTAGATATTATAAAATACTTGTATTCAAGGGATGCTGAATGGTGTTGGCCTTGCTTAACGCTTAGGTTAATGAAGGACTGCTTGACAATTCTGTTATGACTAGCCAACTTGGCCCTTGAGAGTACTAGTCTAGATCCTTTCGCAGTGTTGTGCTTTTAGATGGACAACTGTATTCAGTTTTCAAGGAACAGAGCTACAAGTAATGGAATTGACAGTTTATAGATTAACTAAATATGAAAGACCCTCACCTATGCAATAATTTAATATTATCCCCTTGCAGAGAGAGAAAGAGAGAGAGAGAGAGAGAGAGAGAGAGAGAGAGAGAGATGTATGCTGTTAAATAATTTAAAATGGAATAGTGGGTTTATTGATGTGATTGAACTTTTTATCAGGGCTCGGAAACTTATGTAGATGTATGAATGCTGGTTATGATGCCCAAGCTCTAGATTATAGTTGCCTTTGTGTGGAAGAATTCCTATCTGTAGTGCAAAAGATAGAAAACTGATACCTTAATATTCTTTTTCCCTTACATTCAAAGTGATTGCTGATGTGACTCTTCTGTTTGATTATGATACGTGTTGTCCTTCTCCAGTTATGACAAGGGAGCATACCTGTTTTTACCATCTTATGTCATGCGCACACGTGGAGCAAAACAGCAGCGGGATGCCGTTAAGAGGACTCCTAAGGAGAATCTAGAGTCAGTTTTTGAGGTTCTTAAACTTCTGCTTTGTTGCCTTTATTCAGTTGCGGGGAGGGAAGGGAAGGGAAGTAGCCGCTTGTGTACTGACAAATCAGCATCTGCTCTTTTGTTGCCAGGCCTTGAACACACTTGGGAGTACCAAATGGAGGGTGAATAAGAGGATACTTGGTGTTGTTGACCGAATATGGGCTAGTGGTGGCCGTCTTGCTGATATTGTTGACCGTGATGATGTGAGTTACGCTGTTACCACATTCATTTTCTTTCTTTAGTATTATAATTTTTGTTCTGTTTTCGTGCCATGATCCCGAGGATGTGATGAACCAACTCAAATATGATCATAAAGTTTTAAGTTAATTTTAATTGTTGGATTGCAGATTCCTTTACCAGAGGAACCTGACACAGATGATGAAGCTCAACTTAGGAAGTGGAAATGGCAAGTCAAAGCTGTGAAGAAAGAAAACGCGGAGAGACATTCTCAGCGCTGTGATATCGAGCTCAAACTTTCTGTAAGATCTCATGTTACTTCTTCTGAGGCTATAACAAAGATGTTTCTAGGATTTATTTGTACTCAAGTTTATTGAGGAACAGGTTGCACGGAAAATGAAAGAAGAGAACTGCTTTTTCTACCCACACAACCTAGACTTTCGAGGTCGTGCATACCCCATGCATCCACACTTAAACCATCTTGGTTCAGATGTGTGTCGGGGTATCTTGGAGTTTGCAGAGGGTCGGCGTCTTGGAAAGTCAGGCTTGCACTGGCTGAAGATACACTTGGCAAACCTATTTGCTGGTGGTGTAGACAAATTATCGCTGGAGGGTCGAATAGCATTCACTGAAAATCACCTCAATGATATATTTGATTCTGCTGATAGACCACTAGAAGGAAGACGGTGGTGGTTGAATGCTGAAGATCCATTTCAGTGCTTGGCAGTGTGCATGAATCTCTCTGAAGCTCTTAGAACCTCATCCCCAGAAATGGCTATTTCGCATATCCCTGTGCACCAGGTACAACCTCAATAGTATAGACCATGAAGCATACAATTGGCAACTCATGATAGATAACATTCTGATATGAGACCTATATAAATACAAATTACAATGTGTATATGGTTTATAGAACAAGAGTTTTCTACTTTTTTGACCATCGCACTATTTGGGGATTATCAGTTTGACTATTGTATTTTTAAAATTACAAATGTAACCTTTGTTTATTATTAAAATGCAAATGTGATTAAAGTCAATAACGGCCGTCTCGTCTGAGGTTTGAGGGTTGAAAGGGTTGATGTCTAATAATAGACGGCGGTTATCGGTTTTGATCACATTTGCAATTAAACTTTCGGTGTGAAGATTTCATTTGCAATCTTAAAAGTACTATGGTTAAATTGATGATCCCCAAATAGTATGATGGTCAAAGAAACATCGTATGTGGCATCTTTTCTCATGAGTTTTAAATAGCATTGGACACAATTTTAGGTTGTGTATATCTGATGTGTTTGGAGGAAGAGTATCCAAAACCTTTACAATCAGATTGATTTTGTACCCGCCTATGAAAGGATAAACATAATGTCGGGCAGCCTCGTACTTACTGTGTAGTTTTGTGGCTCATCTCTTTGTTCTTTGACCTCTTATTCTTCCCTTTGGCATTTTGTAGGATGGCTCCTGCAATGGTTTACAGCATTATGCTGCCCTTGGACGAGACAAGGTAATGGTCCTTTCATATACTTGTGAGGTATGGAGTAGTTTCTCATGAACTCGTCAAAGAAACTATATGGAAGCAGCCTTGGTTGATCCAACATATGCAGTTTTTATGCTTTCTCATGACTAATCATAGTTATAAATTTCATTCCATACCACCATTCTGGCCAAAAACTGGTGCAGAACAGGTCACATACAGTCTCGCTTAAAATTTCAGCCTGAACTGGCCGTTTCAGACGATGTTTATGTTTCGGACGGAACATAACAGGTTTTAAATGTCTGTTTGTGTAGATAAAGTAAAGGTTGAGGGTTGAATTAAATGTGGCAATTATGAGCTGCTTTGGAGCACTTTTGATGCAGTTATGAAGCTGTTTTGGGCTGTTTTGAAGCATCGGGTCTAATGTTGTTTAACGTTGTTGATGTTCTTTTTTTCTTTCTTTTCAAATTGATGGTTAATGAAATTTGGGGCTAGTTTTAAATGTTGTTCTTGACTATTATTATGTTCATTATGCTTTATTTTTAAATTGCTGTGATGAAGCTTTAAATTTGTTAAATGTTGTTCTTGACTAGTATATTGTTTAGTGGACGTTGGTCTAGACTTGTGTTTGTTTTGACAAAAAAAAAATTTGTGTTAGTTTTTAACTGAAAATTGGTAAAAACAAAAATTTACCAAGTGTTGTGAACTTATACCAGGGAATTACAAAGTTTCATAACAAATTATTAAAAAGTGCGGTAAACCCAAAATAGTATGCCGATGCACTCCAGTACCAGTATGTTCCATTCCAACCACCAAACCAATGCACTTGTCGGCAAAAAATTTATAACTATGTGACGAATGCATAATGTAGTCACATATGTAAATTTATCTTTCTTGTTATAAGTTTTGGTCATTTTATGGTATCCTTGATTCAAGCTTTGAATATCACCATCCTTCAGTGGTGTGCTTGTCTCTAAACACCATTAGTTGAGTGAAGTTGTCTTTCCAGGTCAATTGAGGATCATAACTACCCAACTGAAACTCAAGCCCGACACATCAGCGTTAGAAAAAGAATGATCTCTGTGAATGATCATTAATAGATATACACTGAATTAGATATATTTAGCACAAGAAAGAAAGTTAATTGGGGAATCAGATTGTGATTGATGCTTTTGTTTGTTATTCCTTATAATTTACCATTCAATATTCTAGGATGCTTCTAGTATATATGCATATGTAGCGCCTATTCAATGACCAGTCTTTGTCTAAATGGATTTACCCCATTTAATCTGATAGCAAAAGAAGCTGTGCGTTTAAGCTTAATTACAATGATTTGATTGCTGCACCTTTACCAACAGGCATATAAAAATTGTGGGTATCAGTTGCTGTTCTTATAAAATACTGTATTATTTGTGTGCCTCCTGTTTCTTGATATTTCACTTGTTCTTTTTCATTTCATGGTCCTAATTTCTTCAATAAAAGATCTCAACGCATTGTAGACCCAATCGTAGTGAAAGCAGAAGTATCATGTGTGTCATTATCTTAATTTTGTGCGGGTTATTTGTGTTATTAGTCCCAGATAGAACTTGAAAATTGGGAAATAGTTTTAAATTCAGTATTGTCTCAATTTTATATTTCAATTTCAGATCCCTGTCTAATTACTTTTCCTTGTAAAATGTCTTTTCAGTTGGGAGCAACTGCTGTGAATTTGACTCAAGGAGAAAAACCTGCTGATGTGTACTCAGGAATAGCTGCTAGGTGAGTTGCTTTCCTCTTCATGCGAACTGAAGTTTGGGCAGCGGTTAAATTTTTGTACACTTACAATGCAGAGTTCTTGATATCATGAAGAGAGATGCAGAAAAAGATCCTGCAGTTTTTCCCGAGGCGTTGCCTGCTAGAGTTTTGATCAATCAGGTTTGTTGCCATCAATCTGGTCTATTAAAACGTAGCTTGTACTGAGACATTAATTGAAATTGATTGAAACATGTACATGTGATCCATGTCTTCAATTTTTTTCTCTAGGTGATACATTGCTGATTTGCTTGATTATTTGTGAAACTGATAATCTCTTAATTACCTAATCTAGGTAGACAGGAAACTCGTGAAGCAGACAGTGATGACATCAGTTTATGGTGTCACTTATATTGGTGCTCGGGATCAGATTAAGAGAAGATTGAAGGAACGCAATGCTACTGATGACGCAGAGCTCTTTGGTGCTGCTTGTTATGCTGCTAAAGTAAGGGCAATATATTGATGACCTAGCTTCACATCTATATTGAGTTTGGGACTTTTTCACAGAAACACCTTTCATAAATACTTTGATGAAAATAAAATCCCTTACAGAAATATGTGTCTGTGTGTTTATATATCTATACTGGGGGTAGGGGGGGGGATAACATGAAGTGTAAGAGTACAGACTTTATCTAGGTTGACTTGTCCATAACTACTGCATGTATATTAATGCGCACTCCGATTGAGGTTTTTTAAGTGAACTAAGATTTTACAGCTTGATTCAGACCACCTTAACTGCATTAAGAGAAATGTTCGAAGCTGCGCGAAGTATCATGAGCTGGCTTGGAGACTGTGCCAAGGTTTGTTTCTTTCCGTCGTAATCTAAGTTAATGTGAAGTAATAAGCACATGCTTAACTGTACTTTCTTGTATGATAGAGCTTCAGTGTTTCTTGCATTCTCCTCTGTTAGTGTTGGTTTAATGATGTCAGTGATATATCTTCCCCTTTGTGTTGATTCTTTACAAACTTCATAAAATACAAGCAAAGATGTGTCCCATCTGGAGAAAGCCTTGATATTTCATATTTACTTGGCTTCCTTTATGATTTGGTTCTAGTAAAACACAACCGAGATGATCATTCTCATGAAGTTGGAGGTGGTTCCCGTTTCTCATTAATAATGCATTTGAAGACTCTTCCTTCCAGAAAGAACTTGAAACTAAATACTTGCGGCTACTCCTCTCTCGGCCTTGCTGGCAAGCAAAGAATTTTCCTTTCTCCAGCATTATTTTTCCTTTTCTTCGTTTTTCTTTTCCTGTACTAGGTACTAGGTAGTGCGTCCTACATTGCTTTTAATATGTTTATTCTGAAATATAACTGTCTAAGATAGTTTCCATTTCCTTATACCTTGGCTTGGTTAATGGCCAATGGACTCTTCCAAGTCATGTTGCATGCGGATCTGCTTTGAGGGGAGTGGTGTATTTATGTTTCATAAAACTGATTTCAGATTAGAAGTACTTTTGACTGCTAATTGTATGCAAATGCTTATGAATCTTGCTCCTAGGCATCTTCATGATTGTTGACTAGTAAGCCTGAACAGGTAGTTGCATCCGAAAATCAGCCGGTACAATGGATAACTCCTCTTGGACTACCTGTTGTGCAGCCTTACCGCCAATTTGCATCACATGCTGTGAGTGTCTTAATTTTCACATAATAGCTATTTGAGATCCTTCATCAGTGTCCAGTGGCCAATTACATTTCCTGTTATCAAGCTACCGTTTGTAAAATTTTCAGGTCAAGACCTCTCTCCAGGTTTTGACACTGCAGCGGGAAACAGGAAAGGTAGTTCTACGCTGTGCTTCTATTATCCAGAGTTTCTTTCCTGTACTAACTTCAGCTTCAGCACACTGCTGACCAATCGTATCCCAAGTTGAAATCACTAAATTGATGCAAAATCTTGAATTTTGTGGAATGTCATAGGTAATGGCCCAGCGGCAAAGAACAGCTTTTCCACCAAATTTTATTCACTCACTTGATGCTTCGCATATGATGATGACTGCAGTAGCTTGTAAAAGAGCTGGCTTGAACTTTGCAGGTTGTTTTTATGTTTTCTATTGGCCCAAAGCCGAGTAATTCCTTCTTCACTTCTACAACCCCCCACCCCCACCCCCTCTTACCACCACCACCACAAACTCCCTATTAACTTTTTCCTTCCTTTCCCCACTTCTGAATTTCCATGTAATAATTTATTATTCCAGGTGTTCATGATTCGTATTGGACGCATGCATGCGACGTGGATGCAATGAACAGGATACTTAGAGAAAAGTTTGTTGAATTGTATGAAGCACCGATATTGGAGAATGTATGGTATCTTGATCATCTTCACTTCTTAAATGTTTTTTGTAACTTCTGATGGGAGCTCAATCTCGACCTTCTATCATCAATAAACTCTTTCTTTTTTTCAACTGGTAGATCTTTCAAATTCGTAACAATATATCCTGCAATAATCAGATTGGAGTTAAAAAACGTTTACCCGTTTATTATTAGAGCTTAAAGATTATCTTGTTGTGGATATAGACATTTATGTGGTATCTTTCAAATTCATCTAAGATTTGCTTCTTCACGAAATCCATTATAGTGATTATGTAAATTCCCTTTAGTAATATCTATTTTGTGAAGTTAATGCAAGTGCTGTGTGCTTTGTGAACAGTTGTTGGAGAGCTTTCAGAAGTCTTTCCCAACATTATCTTTCCCGCCCTTGCCAGAACGAGGAGACTTCGATCTAAGAAATGTTTTAAAGTCAACCTATTTCTTTAACTAATCCCAGGCATTCACGTGCTATTGTTATTCAATGTGCTTACCTCTCTGCTAATTGAATATGGCAAGGAATGGAGGCGCTTTTACCTTGTTATGGCATAGACACAATGCATGGTCCTGTTTGTAGGAGCCCTTGATGAGATGCCATGATGCAATAGCATTCCACTTCATTCAGGCACCTGACACTGAGCTCCAATCACTTGTGCTGTACAAAAAATGGTGTTTCCGAATTAGTTTGCCTGTTTGTTGGAAGATGGTATACTAGTTTTGCTGGACACATTGTGGAGACCAAGACACCTTTAAGGTGGGAAGACTGAGAGTGCAAAGAGACATAAGCTAACAGGGCTGGTGAATACATAAGGTCTGAGTTGCCGAGCTTTGCTGTTGATCGAGTAAAAAGTATGAACATGATGGTCTTACCAGGGAGGCATTGGGAGCAGCAAACGCCTTGTCGAAGTTGCTAAACTTGTAATCCGTACAAATTTACATGTCAGATCATGGCTGGTGGTTCTCCAAGTCCTGTAAGATGGCACAATTGGCCATCATGTAAATTTGTTATATGGAATAGTAAGTTGTAAAAGTGTACATTATTTTGATGTAAGATTATAGTATTTTTGACCGATTTAAGAGCAAAGTTGAAAAGAATTTCTCTGGTCAACTGACCCTGGCAAATTATATAGTCTTGGACGATGAAGTGTTTTATAATTCTAGAAAGCGGGTGGTGGGGAGGGAGATTGTCACTACGGTAAACACACTGACTGGGAAAGCATTGCTTGTAATGAGGCAGGAACTGTAGCTGGCATAAATCTGAATCGAGACAAGAACGGGTTGTCTAGTCGGGTTCAGGCACATTTCATTATGATTGCACGTCGCCTCCAGTCCAGTCCGCAGGGACATATCAAGATGGGAGGGTGGTTTTGTGGCCAGCCGCCAGCCAATGGCCAATATCTCTTCATTATGATTTTCTCGCTTGCTAGCAGTTTCTTGCTTGTAATATACCAATGGCCAATATCTCTGCACTCCATCTCCCATAGCTGGCGAGTAAGAAAATATCCCTATTAAATCTTTGTAATTTGGGCTTGGATGTGGATGTCCAATTTTTCGTAGGTAGGTACATCAAGGGTTGGAAATTATATCGTAGTAAAGTGAAGATACAGAAATGTCCACTCTCCACGTGGCACCAAAGGGACACGTGGCCAAGCTGATCTGGAGCCCGGAGTAGATGAGTCATCATCCCCGAGCTCGTAGTTACAACCCGGAGCCCGGGTTCTCCATCCGCTTCCGACTTATCCGAGGAACCAAATATGGTCATCTCTCCCCGCTCGTGACCCTAAGGAGCTCGCATGGTCTCAGACCCGAGCTGTCCCATTAAAGACCCCGAGGTAATCACCTCGGGAGACAAAGAAAGTCAACGAAAGCTGCCGCATTCAATGCCCACCAGCTGCTGCGTCATCCCGGGACTACCATCTGGCATCCTATTGGACAGAAAGAATACTTGCCTATTAAGGAAAGCTGCATCTAGAAGGTCAAGGGGACAAACAGGAAGTTCTATCCTCGCATCGAACAGTCACTTCCACATCAATGCATACTGCGGCTGTCAGAGATAGGGACATGGCAGTTCACCCCAGGCCGACATCTGGCAGACCCACTTGCTACAAACCGACTTTGATTCAGTATAAATACAAGGTGATAGCCTTCTTTTATGGTCTAAGTTAAAATTAACACACACAACTACAAACTCCCAAAGAATTCAGAGCAAGTACTCTCTCAGAGCAGCCTGAATCCTCACCGGAGACCTTTATCCTTACCATAAACCGATTCTCTCACCGGAGGGCTTTAGTGGACCAACGTCCAGCTCCCTAACGGTCTTTGTTTATTCATCTCAGGTATCTACCGTAGGACAAGTCCCACCTAAGCTTGTGCCTATTGAGAGCCGGGGCATCCTGACCACAGTCTAGCTGCTTACGTGGACGCGACAGATCACCAGAACCGATTTTGGCGTGATCAGTTTGGTTCCGTCGCCGGGACTCCTATTCAGATACCTTCAGATTGAAATTTTCACAACCTAGCAAATCTACGGTTGGAAATGACAAACTCAAAGTAACAGGCTGCATCAGCCGCTCAACCGGGTGACCCAGCATCTTCACAATCTACTGACCACGTTGACCAGTCAGCGCAGAAGCATGCACCCAAAACTCCCGGGAAAATCCCTGCCGATAATTCAAGAGGCAGGAGGTCAGCCCGGGACGTAGCACGGGTGATAGCAAAAAAGGCGGCGGAGAGGTCGCGAAACAGCAAAGGAAAGGCCGCGAGAAAAACCCGTCAGGATGGGGATACTGCTAGTGAAACTTCTTGCGGAGAAGACACTTGCGGTAATGACGAGGTTAGAATCACTGGTGTAAAGAGGCCGGCCACACAGCTAGAGAGAGATCAAGCTGAGTTAGAAAATCTACGTCGCGAACGGGCGCACGTAGAAAGAATCAGAGAGCTCGAGAGGAAAGAATTCGAGCTGCTCAAAAGGGTTGACGCGGCGGAGCAGATCAAAAGAAAACCTCTCGAGCTGGAGAGGGAACAAGCCGTTAGACCACGCAGCCGCGATCGTGGACACCGGGCTGTGGAAGTTCCTCGGGCAAGCGCGCACAGAAGGTTGCGCGAGAGTGCCACGAACAGATTGGGAGCTCGGGTCAGTCCGGCCCCTAAAGCAAGTGTACACAGTCGACTTCACTACCCCGAAGAGAGGGAAAGGCCCCGGGGTAGTGCCCAAGACCGGCTTGGATCCCGAGCACGCTCACGCAGCCCGACGAGCTCGGACAGTACCTACAGAGCAGAGGCCCAATCTCGGAGGAAAGGTTCCCGAGGGGGAAAGTCAAAACGCTCGCCGTCACCTCCAAGTAGCTCGCCCAGCTCGATCGCTTCATCACATAAGCGGTCGAAAAATGACGGCCGCGACCGGCGGAGCCAACATAGATCCCGAGCGGATGCCTCGCCGGACAGAGGTCTAAAGGCCCTCCAAGAGCGGTTGGAGGCCCTTGAAGCAGGAAAGCTAGGCCTACCCGCGCAGATATTGGAGAGCCCGTTCTGCCGGAGGATCCAGAGGACACCACCCAACTATCGCCTGAGGCTTCCTGAATTAAAACTATATACGGGAAAGACGCACGCCGAGACTCACGTCTCCGGTTTTGAAGCCAAGATGGGTGCGTGCACCGCACAGAAAGATATGTGGTGCAAGGTCTTCATTAGCACGTTCGACGCAACGGTGCTGAAGTGGTTCAGGGAGCTCCCCAAAGAGTCGGTGGCAGATTGGAGCGACTTGAAGAAAAAATTCCTTAGGAAGTATGCCTCAGCAGGAGAGCTTCCCAAGGATAAATCCGACCTTGCGAACACAAAGCAAGGCCCAACCGAATCGCTGGCAGACTACATCCAGCGGTTCAAAAACGTGGCTGACGAGCTCTCCAATGTACCCGACGAAACGATAGTGGTCTGCTTTGAAAGTGGGCATCAGTCAGAAAGGTTGTTGGCAGAGCTGAATAATCGGAACCCGGCCACCAGCGCGGAAATGTTCATACTGGCCAAGGGTGTGGCCAAAACAGAGAAGACCTTGGCAGATAGGGCAAAAGCCAAAGGAGTTGCAGCGCCTGCGCAGAACGAGGAGACTAAAAACCCGGACAAGAGGGCCGGGCAGTCGAGTACCAGACAGAAGGCACACGAGAAGGGGGAGAAAGAGGACAAAACGGTCTACACACCTCTGAATGCTTCTCGCGAGCACATCATGACCATTCTGCAGCAGGAGAACAAGCTGGGAAAGCCCTACCCTCTGAGAGAGGTAAAGTTTCCTCGGAACCCAAACCTGAGGTGCGACTATCATAAGGAGAACGGACACTCCATCGAGGAATGTCGTCAACTGAAAAAGGCCATTCAGCGACTGATAGATCGGGGGGAACTCAGGAGGTTTGAGCAAAGAGAGGAACCAGAAAGAAGTTCGGCACCGCATGGTCGGGAGCATATCGAGAGGGAAGAATTCAGGATATCTACCATCCTGGAGAACAACTTGAGCATCACCCAGCTCAGCGATACCATGTACAATCTGAATAACGTGGTATCCCAACCTCGGGTGAAGGATGAGGTCGGTATATGCTTTTACCCCAGCGAGATGGCGAGCACCGATCTGGCTAAAGTGCAGCCGCTTACAATGCATCTCGGGATAGAGCAGTACATGGTTAGGCGGGTACTTATCGACACGGGGGCTAATCGGAACATCATGTATTCTGATTGTTTCAAAAAAATGAAGCTCACGGACTCGCAGCTCATCCCGAGCAACATCCAGTTGGAAGGCTTCACCGGGCATCGAGTGATAACCAAAGGCACCATCTCGATGAAAGTGACAGTCGGAGAGGGAGACATCTTTAGAACGGAGAAAATAGAGTTTCTCGTTCTCGACATCCCGTCTCCCTACAATGCAATTTTGGGCCTTCCAGCTCAGACCAAATTCGGTATGGTCGTCTCTGCCCCTCATCAAAGAATCAAATTCGCCGCCAACGGAAAGGTCGGCATGATGAGGAATGACCCGAAAAGTACTCTATCTCGTTTGATAGAGACACAGAAAGAAAAGGAGGCGACATTCCGAGGAAAGGCTCAAGCCGTGGAAGTCTGCCACAACCCGGCCAAACGAGCCCGACCATCACCATCGAAGCCCGGTAATAGTTGAACAGCTCGTCGTTCCTGAGAACGCGACTTCTACTTCCGGCGTGGCAAAAGATTAGCAGCTAACGCGGGCTAGCAACCCTAGCTCGCATGAAGCGGGCCCGAGCCCAAAAAGAGCCAGTGTGATCACGATCGAAACCCTCGACAATCGCGACCTCCCAGACATTCAGCCACACGAGGACTTCGACGAGGTGATCATCAATTTCGATTTTCCCGACCAAAAAATTAAAATTGGTCTGGATATCGACGAGGGAGAACGTCAAGCTATCATTCAATTCCTCCGAGGAAACACTGATGTATTCGCTTGGAGGGTTGAGGACATGAAGGGTATTAGCGAAGACGTCTCCGTTCACAAGCTCGGTGGACCCCGCAATCACTCCCATACAACGGCGACCACGGGTTTTTCCCGGAGAAGCAAGCGGCTATCAAAGAAGAAGTCGACAAGGCTGCTCCGGCCAAGATCATAAAGGAGATTTTTACCCGACTTGGATCGCAAATGTCGTCATGGTGAAGAAGACCGGCGGCAAATGGAGGATGTGCGTGGACTACACCGACTTGAATAAAGCTTGCCCAAAAGCGGTACCGCGCCCGAATAGACCACTCGTGGATGCCATAGCCGGCCACAAAATCCCGAGTTTCATTGATGCCTACTCGGGGTACCACCGGATCGAATGTGGCTAGAGGATCGAAGCTTACCTTCCGAGCCGGGGGCTTTGTCGCTATGTTATGATGCCTTTTGGGTGAAGAACGCGGGCTACATACCGAGAATGGTAAACGAGTGTTCGGCGACCAGCTCGGACGCAACGTGGAGGCTTACATCGACGACATGGTCATTAAGACCAAGAAAGCAAATCACGTCGAAGATCTCCAGAAACCTTCACCGGCTGAGAAAAATAACATGAAGTGAATCCCGCAAAATGCGCCTTTGGGGTAGCTGCGGGCAAATTCTTAGGATACATGGTGAATGAGCGGGAATAGAGGCAAATCGGGAAGATCCAGCATTCCGGATATGAAGGCCCCAACGAGTATCAAAGCCGTGCGGCGGCTCAATGGCGGGATAACCGCCTTGAGCGATTTATAGCCAAAGTGAGAAGAGCCTCCCTTTTTCAAAGTTTTGAAAGGGAGCGAAAATTTGCTTAGGGGCAAGAATGCGACAAGGCCTTTCTTGAGAAGCAATACCTTGGCGGCCCGCCTTTCTTTGTCCGCCGTGCCGGAGAAAAGTTATATATTTACATCTTGGCCTCGGATGCGGCGCGCTGCTTTGATCGAAGAAGAGGCTCTATTCAAAAGCCGTGTATTACGTCTCTCACGCGCTTCCGACGTAGAGACGATACTTGAATGTTGAGAAGGTGGTCCTAGCGTTGATAGTAATGGCGAGGAAACTATCACACTATTTCCAAGCCCACGCTTTGATCGTCTACTCAGACTTACCTCTCCGGAAAATGCTACACAAACCCGATGTCGCCGGCCGAATGATGAAGTGGGCAGTCGAGCTCTCTGCTTTCGACATCACATACGAGCGGAGAAAGGCAGTCCAAGGACAAGCACTCGCCGACTTCATAGCCGAGACATCATTCACTCACGATTATCCGGAGATCCCCTCAGCCGAGCTAGAGAAAGACTCGCCACAGGTCGCCCCTCCGACCAAGACTATCCGCTCTAGCTCCCAAGAAACGCGGCCTATCCACCACTGGCAGCTGTTCGTAGATGGATCCGTCAGCAGCTCGGGCAGCGGCGTGGGTTTATCCCTGGTTTCCCCAGAAGGAATTGAATTTCGAAAAGTTTTTCGATTCAAGTTCCCCGCATCAAACAACCAGGCCGAATATGAAGCAGTGGTGGCAGGTCTACAACTAGCAAAAGACCTCACAGTAACACAAATTGTTGTCTTCAGCGACTCTCAGCTCGTCGTGAAGCAAATTTCGGGGGAATATGGGGCTAATCACCCCACACTGGTAAAATACTGCGAGCTCGCAAGGCAGCTGCTATCCAAGTTCGACTACTGGGAGGTTCAAAGATCGATAGAGAAAGCAACACTCGGCCGACTATTTATCCAAAGTGGCTTCCATGGAACTAAAAGATCTGCCCGAGATGTTCAAGTGGAATTCTGGATTCCCCTCAGTAGACAGAGAAGCCGTCTTGCCAATTATCGCAACCACGAGGTGTTGGATAGATGAGGTCGAGGACTATATCGAGCATGGGACCTTGCCCGATGACAAAAGCCTAGCCGGCAAATCGAAAGAGAGCCTAGGTATACCAAGGTCGTCGGAGTCTTTACCGACGATCTTTCTCAAAACCTTTGCTAAGATGCGTGCGACACGAGGTCACCGAAAATTTGTTAGCAGAGATACACGAGGAGTATGCGGAGGACACCCCGGAGCCCGCACTCTCTCTGATAGAGTCATCTTCCACGGATATTACGCCCGCACTAAGGAAGGATGCCGAGGCCTACGTCGGAGGTGTGACAAGTGTCAAAGATTTGCTGATGTGCCCAGACTACCTTCTGTGCCCCAGACACCGGTTGTTGCAGCCTGGCCCTTCGATATGTGGGGAATTGACCTCATCGGTCCTTTTCCCAAAGCTCGCGGGGGTTGCGAGTTCTTGATTGTGGTGTCGACTACTTTACAAAGTGGATTGAAGCCAAGCCGCTTGCGGAATTCTTGAAGAAAAAGCCATCGCTTTGTACACGACTTCATCCGTGCGATTTGGGCTACCCGGGTTATAGTTTCCGATCACGGGACACAATTCGCTACCAAGTTTACAGCGAACTGCGAGAGGATGAATGTTAAACACTGGATGTCTTCAGTTGCTCACCCGCAAGGCAACGGCCAAGCAGAGGCCGGGAATAAGAAAATTCTATACTCCCTTAAAAGGAGCTTAGAAGAGAAGAAAGGAAGATGGCTGGAAGAGCTCCCCGCAGTCCTGTGGAGCGTCAGGACATCTGTGCGGGGTCCGACGGGAGAAACGCCATTTGCTTTGACGTATGGCTCAGAGGCAATGGCACCAGTTGAAATGGCACTGCCAACAGCTCGGGTGTTGGACTTTGATGAAAAGACAAATGCAGAAGCTCGGGGGCTTGACCTCGATCCGAAGAGCGAGGCTGGAAGCCCGTTAAGAATGGTGAACTACAAGCAACTCGCAAAGGGTCATCATGATCGACGAATAAAAGCTAGAACCTTCTCGGTTGGAGATTGGGTCCTCAGGAAGATCGAGGCCACAGGCAGAAATGCTCAGCGGAACAAGTTATCCCCGAATTGGGAAGGCCCCTTCCGGGTTACCTCGATCATCCGAGAAGGAACCTATCGACTTGCCGAGCAAGACGGAACATTATTGAAGAACCCTTGGCATGCTGATCACCTCAAGAAATATTATTTATGATTGTAATTTCTACTTTTGTAAATTTGAGTGAATGTATGACAACTTGACCTTGTAAAGAAATCAAAGTTTGTTTACTCGGGTTATTCATATTATATTATTCAAAAAACCTAAAGTCAGCAGCGGGCTACCTCAAGGTATATTCAAAAATACTTATAGTGGGCAGCGGGCCCCTTAAGTAAAAACAATTACTCCGAGCATGGTAGCTGACTACCCCGAGTAGTTTGAAGACCTCACTGCAAAGTCAATATTGAATCACTCAGTGTAGGTGGAATAAGTCATCCTTTGGAAAGTCAATAGTGAATCACACCGTGATAGACTTTGAAAGATTACGAGAGGTCGACCGAGTCACCCGTAATAAACAAATTATTGCCGACGAGAGGCCAAAGCCACGTTGCAATAACTGAAAAGATTGAAATTTGCATTTTACAAATGGACAGGATATAAAAATGTCATTCATTCAAAAGAGCATATTAAATACAAGCTAGAAATACTTGTTCATATTCACAAATAATACTACAGTTACGAGTTAATATCACTTGTTCAAAATTACATATTTCTTATCACAAAAATTTACGAGCTCGCAGGCTCAAAACCAAGGTACAAAAATCTTCTGCAGGGTATAGCTCAGCGCATTTCAGCGGCCATCACATCCTTCTGGTTCTCAGCTCGGCTGGTCGTCACACCTTCAGTATCCTTGAGCAGTTGGTCAGCAGCCTGGCCGAGCTCAGCATTTTCTCGCTCGTCGCCTTCCCCGGAAGCTTCAAGGGCCATCTGCTCAAGCCGAGCATCGACCAATTTCTCAACATGCTGCTGAAGAATAGCTGGGTGTTCCCACGCCGGCTTACCAGCCTTAGCATCTTCCTCGTCAATAGCCTGGATGTCCTCGGCATCAAACGGCACGAGCACGGCACCTTTTCTGTTCAAATCATCAAAGGGGTTAGAGGCTCCCCATTCAACCAGCGTTTCAAGCGGTATCCCGGCACCCCCTGCAGCTCGGAGAATCTGATATCGTCCTTTCATCATATATGGAGCAATGTCCTCGACGAATGACTCAGTCTCCTTGTATTTGGCAATGAGGGTCTCTTGGCCGGGGTACCGTGCTCGTATATCTTCAAAATCCAGATTGAGCTTTTCCACCCTGCTATTGAGATCTTGAATGGCCGCTTCGTGCTCCGAGCTCTTAGCCGTAAAGAACTCTTCAAAGTTCTTCATCTCTTGCCCAGCGGTCTTCAGGGCCTCCTCGGCCTTCAATTGAGCTTCTTCGGCCTTAGATTGCGCCGTCACCGCGGCGAAGAGTGAAGCCTTGGTTTTCTCGAGCTCGGCATCCTTCGCCTTGAGCTCTTTGTCTTTTGCTCGGAGCTGATGGCGAAGGCGGGATAGCTCCGAGGTATCTTCTTTGACCTGCTGAACGAGGTCAGCCTTCAACTTCTCGGCCTCAGCCAATCGAAGATCGAAGTACTTCGCATAGTGGGCCATCTGCGAACAAAGAAAGTTAGCATAAGGAAAGGCAGAGAGATATCGCAGAGCTAGGGTATCAGTCACAAACCTCCACCAGCGAGCAGGTCATCGTCTTCAGAGCGCGATCGGAAGACTGCTGCAGTAGCCTGGCCATCCGAGGAGAATCGGCGTAGCCCTGGACCTGGTTAAAAAGCAGAGTCTCGGGCACACCCATCCCGGCTATCACCTCGACCTCCTCCCCAGGAGTCACCTTCTCTTTACCCTTAGAAGACGATTTCCGGGAAAGAGGCTCCTCCTCGGTCATATCGATTATGGTGGCCTCAACGGCCAGCTTAGCAGCAAGCCCCGACCTGGGGGCCTCTCCAGTAGGTCCCGACTTCTTCGCCTCAGCGGGAGGCCCAGTCTTCTGTTTCTTGCGAGCTCCGGCCTCATCACTAGCCGAAGCCCGCTTGGTCTCCGGAAGAGCCACGGAGATTGGCACGGCATGCACAATCCCTCCCTATCGGCTTCATCGGGGCAAATGGTCGTCACCTCCGGGCGGCTGAGATCGCCTCCTCCTCTTTTCGAGCTCCAGAGGCAGTGGTCCTCTTAACCCGGAAGGCACTGGCTACATTCACCATATCTGCAAAAGCATACAAGTCAGTATCAACACGAGAAAGAAATACTTGAAAGAAAAATGCAAAACAGATACGAAGTGTTACAACCCTCGGGACGACCCTCAGGAACGGGCAAGCAGTTGCTCTCCTCAACCCCGCACGCGTCACACCGGATGCAAAACTTGTCATCCATGTGTCCTAGCCACCCCGGCGACTCCAACGCAGGCATGGTACACCTCGGGTGAACCCCCGAAGGTCCTCCTCGACACCCCGGCCATCGAGAGGAGGGTTCGTCCGCGAGGATCGCCTCCCGATCATATAGGCGGGCTTGCTCCTCGTTCGAAAAGAGCGGGGTCTCGAGCACCCGCTGCGCGATGCTATCATAGTCCCCCAGCCTCTTTAGGCGTTTAAGCCCGTGTACTCTCCCCGAAGGCACGTTAAAATTCCAGCCCTTGCAGCTCTCCACCAGGATGATCTTATCAGCCCAGCCGTCTACCTTCCCCGGGAAAGGGGTGAAGAGCTTTATCCAGTTGTTGTGGGCTTTGCACTGGAGACGATGGGAAGAGACCCATGTCTGGAAGTAATATCTGAAGAGGGAGAGAGACGGCTCGCAGCCCAGAGCTCGGACACAGGCTATGAAGCACACCAGCGTCCTCACCAGCCCCAGAGAGAGGTCGAGGGGCATTGCGGATGTCTCCTCGAGGAACTCGCAGATAAGGGGATCAAGTGGGAGTCGTAGCCCGCCAAGAGTGAAGAAACTGAGGTAGAAGCCCACTTTCCCGCGCAGGGCCTTTAGCTCTACCCAGCTCTTGTCAGTGCTCGGGATTGATGCCCGGAATCCGGTTGTGTGATGAAGGGTCTCCCACGTAGAGATGTCAGAGGAGGAGATCCTATTCCTCCAGTTCCTCGGCAGCGCAGCCATAGCCGCCTGATCGGCCCTCTCAGCCGAGGTGGACTCTCGAGCTGCAGAGGTATCAGCCCTGCCTGATGTAGATACCCCGGTCATCTTGTGTAGATTCTTTGATCGCGACTGTCGGAACCGAGGTCTCGCGAGTTGGCGAGTTCGCTCAACTCGGAGATTCGCAAGAGCCGGGTCATGGTGAAATATTTACGATCGGGCGCATTATTTGATTTTTGTCCTCTAGCACTTCCATTTGAGCGGCAAATGGGAGTGGAGGGACCCATGGGGCTCATCGCCCACTACCCTATCCGAGAAGTCGGACCCCGGCCCTAAAATATCCCGGCTTCACTGGAAGTACGACTTTCCAAAGGTCTTCGGCTAACCGGTATATGTTTTTATGTGTGGGAGATCGGGCAAACACGGACGAGATGGAGAGTCACCTAAATCTACGGGACCCCGGGTACTAATGGATGTTACCATCTAAGCTCGGGAGTAACCCGAGGACGAGGATGACTCTGACGGGGTAAACTCTGGAACCCTAAAGCTAACACCTCGCCTACCCGAAAACATATTGAAAGGAAATAAGAATTCAAGTATGGGTAGATCGGAATACCTGTTTCAAGAGGGAAAGCTCGGAAGTCGGATGTACGGAAAGCACCTGAGAAACACGTGAGACCTGAAAGACACGTGGCACCGGAAGTTAGTGCCGGAATAAATGGCGATTGCTAAAACGACGATCGAGATATATAGCAACCGAGGGCAAAATAGGCGAAAAAGTGGATATAAAGATGGAGGAGGTTCGATGAAACTAACCTACGGAGTAGAATCGAAAAAGCCCGAGGAATAGTGAGAAAACGCAAAAGACGGTTGGAGTTGAGTTGGCCGGAAATCGCAGTTCGCCGGAGGATTTTTAGGGTTTTTGCAAAAGTGAAAGCCAAACAGTGCCAAAACCCTACTTATACCCTCGCAATACGACGTCGTTTGTACGGAAGACCCTAATTTCGACCCGGAGTCAAATGGATAGTCCGTGTGTTTTCTCCAAAAGGTCATCAAAGCGACGCCGTTTTTTGGTTCAAACGACGGTTCCAATTCAAAAAGTTGAAAAGACGGGCATTTAATGAAAGCCGTCAGAATGTTTCGCGCCAATGATTTGGCACAAATTCCAACGAGAGGTGTGTTGGTGAAGCTTCTACCTACTGCCTAAAGCGCGAGCTAGATTTCCCGACTTAAAGAGTAAAACCCTTACCTCGGGAACTCGGGGGCTACTGAAGATACAGAAATGTCCACTCTCCACGTGGCACCAAAGGGACACATGGCCAAGCTGATCTGGAGCCCGGAGTAGATGAGTCATCATCCCCGAGCTCGTAGTTACAACCCGGAGCCCGGGTTCTCCGCCCGCTTCCGACTTATCCGAGGAACCAAATATGGTCATCTCTCCCCGCTCGTGACCCTAAGGAGCTCGCATGGTCTCAGACCCGAGCTGTCCCATTAAAGACCCCGAGGTAATCACCTCGGGAGACAAAGAAAGTCAACGAAAGCTGCCGCATTCAATGCCCACTACCGCGCATCATCCCGGACCACCATCCGGCATCCTATTGACGAAAGAATACTTGCCTATTAAGGAAAGCCGCATCTAGAAGGTCAAGGGGACAAACAGGAAGTTCTATCCTCTCGCATCGAACAGTCACTTCCACATCAATGCATACTGCCGTCGAGATAGGGACATGGCACCCCAGCCGACATCCGGCGCACCCACTTGCTACAAACCGACTTTGATTCAGTATAAATACAAGGTGATAGCCTTCTTTTATGGTCTAAGTTAAAATTAACACACACAACTACAAACTC
The DNA here is from genome assembly GCA_016624345.1 of Platycodon grandiflorus. Lineage (NCBI taxonomy): Eukaryota > Viridiplantae > Streptophyta > Magnoliopsida > Asterales > Campanulaceae > Platycodon > Platycodon grandiflorus. Next base: position 26,981,624 of record CM028361.1, read on the forward strand.
CCAAAGAATTCAGAGCAAGTACTCTCTCAGAGCAGCCTGAATCCACACCGGAGACCTTTATCCTTACCATAAACTGATTCTCTCACCGGAGGGCTTTAGCTGGACCAACGTCCAGCTCCCTAACGGTGCTGTTTATTCATCTCAGGTATCTACCGTAGGACAAGTCCCACCTAAGCTTGTGCCTATTGAGAGCCGGGGCATCCTGACCACAGTCTAGCTGCTTACGTGGACGCGACAGATCACCAAAACCGATTTTGGCGTGATCATAAAGTACTCCTATTTTATTTTATTTTATTTTATACTCTCTCTCTCTCTCTCTCTCTCTCTCTCTCTCTCTCTCTCTTAAGAAATAGTTATATTTTACTTGACATATTAATTTAAAAATAAATAAATAATAATTAACTCTGTTATAAATTAATGATAGTGTGTTTTCTAAAGAAAATCCATGTGACCGTAAAATCAAAAGAATCAAAGGTAAAATGATAAAAATAATATTTAAAAAGAAAAATTATTAAGTGAAATCAAGGGGCTATAGAGTAGATCATAAAGTAGTCATGTTTTAGTTTCTTTTTCCTCTTCCGTTGCCTTTGTACAACACTCTTGGAATCCAAATGTAAAGAAAGTCAAGTCCATTGACTGTTCAACTCGTTCAAGCTGTTTATCTTAAGGGCAAGCCTGAATTATCTTAGTTTTTTGTGAAATAGCCACACAAAAAAAAAAAAAAAACTACAGCATGGAATTTGTTTCATTTCTGTACAGGGTATTTATAGCCTTTTTGTAGCAGCAATTTTATATTTGAACAAATACACTGAGGGATTAATCTGCCTGTCGACCCCTCATTGATGCATAATCCTGCACCACACATCCGAATGTAAATCCATCCAGCAATCGACTTTAACAAATTCTGCAAATGCATGAACCCTCCTCCCCACAGACTGATACTATTAACCAGCTGATGCACTTGATCAATGAAACAACAGCATCCATAACTCCCTCCCTGCATGGCTTGACTATCAGCGAGGAGTACGTTCAAGTCCCTCGTCTTCACAAACTGCAAGATCGAAAGCCACACCAAATTGAAGCTTTCGAGATTAGTACCCATAACGATCATTTAGCGAGGTCCGTCCATCACCTGATTGACCTGAGGAAGTATCGCATGGTTAATAATCAGAATAAATAACAATACTCACATTATGCAATCAACCATTCTAACATAATAGTATATAAAAACAAATAAAAGTTTACCTTGTGGAGGCACCCAAGACTGGTAATCATTTTCGTTGTCCAAAAATGGTGGTCTTTCAGGACCAAGTACTTTTTTCAGCTTTTTCTTTCCCTTCTCTGCTCGATTCCCAGCTGCCATGTCCTCGGTGTCAAGTCTCACCTCATCATCTGATGCCTGATAACCTCTTGTATGCTTCAATAACAGTGCCACAGCATCTTCTGCCCTAATTTCAACTCCTACAGAAGATGACTGTTCTGAATCTTTAACTTTACTAACATCGGAATCCTCGACCAGCTGCTTCCGCTTCCTTATAATTAGACCTGGAGCTGCATTTTCCAATCCAGAATCAACATTCACCTGTGCAGCCTCTGGTTTCCCCAAAACCTCCTTCCTGTCTTTGTAGTCAACAAACTCATCTGATTCCTCCACATTTGGAGAGGCTTCTTGAGTTTGTTTTGTTTCTTTGTTCTTCTCTACAGCCCCAAGCCACTGGGGTTTATTAACAGTATATCCAGTAGTTTTGATATGTGATGCATCAGCTACAACCTCAAGTCCCTCTTGACTATTGCTTGATTTTTTCTCTTCATTACCAAGTTTTTGACTGATGTCACCAACTTTTTCTTCAGCTTCGCGTCTCTTGTTCTGCTCAACCGGGGGTTTCTTCACAATTGGAGGAGAGGGGGGTTTGGGAATGTTTGGTTTTACTTCATGTGCTTTAGATTCCCTTCTCATAGCAGCTTCCCCAGTAGGATCTGCAATTTTCAGCAAGTAGAGTACCCTTTCCAACTCTGACTGCAGTGTATTCAGTTCATTCTGAAGCTTTTCTGTTTTATCAAGCACTGTAAATGGAAAGAGTAATCAGCAACAATTATAGAAAGAATAATCCTTGATGAGATCCAAGGAAGCAACAATGCGCCGAGTTCCGAGTTCGATGCAAATATCAAACGGACCAATGACAAGAGCTCGTGCCAAGAGGATTCGTGAGTAAGTAACCGGATTGGTCGTGAGCGAGAAGCCAATGGAACGCGTGAACGATGAATTACGGACTCAAGGAAACTTTCTAACCTTGACAAGTCAACAAAGTTTGGAAGCAACTAAGAGCAACCACAACAATAACCCTCTATACCACACTCTAAACACCTCGTTTTCCGTTCAAGTTTCACTTTTTTAACACTCTAAAAAAAACCTCACTCCAACAAGTACTCTCTATACAACCCTCTAAAAATTAAATATTTCTCATCTCAACTAACAAATCTAACTGCCATTCTATTTTTATTTTATTTTTCTAGCACAATCGGAATGAAATATTTTAAATTTTATATTCTATAAAAATTATAGTACTTATATTTTAATAATTTCAATAATCTAAAACACATATGTGACAAAACTAATAAATTAGGTATAACCATCATTAAATTTCTCCATTTTCAATAATATATTCAAAATATTAATAGAGAAGGGAACAAATCTTTCTTTGTGTATGTGAAAGTGAGGGGTAGGGGAGGAGAGAGAAAAGAAATGAAGAAGGAACCGGAAGAAAAGGGAAGCGGGAGACAAAAAAAAAAGGCTACTATTCATGTTAAAAGACACTCTACATTTGGAGGGTAAATTAGTTGGTTTTAGAGAAAGGGGGTGGGGTGGAGTGTCCACTGTGGGAGTAAGGGGGGGTAAAAG